>RSEF01000001.1:164575974-164595756 GCA_003993805.1 Himantopus leucocephalus
AGGGCACATGAAAATCTAGCATGAGTGTTTGTTTATGGAAAAAACAGTAGTGATCAATTTGACTTATGATTTCAAACAATTTCATTAAATCTGTGAAGCTTGAAAACTCATAATTTTAAATTGGACTTCTTTTAGTTTAGCTGAAGTTGCCTAGGAATCAAATTTAAATAAGAATATTGTAAACAAAAATATATCCTTATATACGTGGAATCTGTACTATTTTAACTAATACTGTTTTAAATTGGTATAAACTCATGTTCTTTACATAAACCAGCTGAACACTGCGGAAGAAAACTGGCAAAGACCATGAATTCTTTTATATGTAAAGGAGAAGCAGTGTGGAACATGCTCAGTAGTATTTAGTTGTGCAGTCATTTACATTGCTTAATTAGTTCCTTCATGCAAACTAGATGTTTTGTTAATGGTATGAAGTTGGCAGTTTGTTTCTTGCTGTCACAATGAATCAAAAGCTGATCAATACTAGATTTTTTTTTTTAAAAGAAGTGTCAGTTAAAGAGTATTTGACTTAGGTCAATTTTATTTGTGCATTAGGAGCTTTAGATATAAGAACGCGTATACCTGTGCCTTCAAAAAAGAGAGCAAGGTATGCAAACTAACAGGGAAAATAAGGGTCCAAACCCTGGAGTCCCTTAGAATAGAGTTATTTGTGCAAACAGACAGAGTTCTTGTACAAACTTGACTGTCTTTATTGAGACAGTGAACTGATTCCCAGGTGTAAGTGTTTATTAGAACTAGGTAATAAATTGTTGTTGCGGTGGAGCAGCCATTGCCAGACTAAAAAGCATCAGACTCTGCTTCAGATGCCCCAGATATGATGCACCAGTGGAGGATTCTTCCATTCCATCTAGGTTAAGCTCTGTATTTATTGCTTTGATGCTCCACACAAGACCCTGGTCATCAAACTCACTGAGGCTGAGTCAGAGAAGGGAAAATATAGATAATAAGTAGTTTAGGCTCCCCAGACTAAGTAGTTGTGATTCCCCAACAAGTTAATTCCTGTGTACAAAGGGATGAGGCAAATCTAAAAGCAGACAGAAATTTTAAGAAAATACTTTTATATTTATGTATACTTAACAATATAAACAATATAAATACTCAATTTATATATACTCAACAATCCTGTTCCAAAATATTGTCCAAACATAACTTTATCCTTTGCTATGGCTGCACAGCCCTTGACCCCAGAACTGGAAGCTCTGGAATATATGGTGCAGCAATGTCTAAGCTGGTTCCCCTTTTGGTCTCAGAAAGCAGGAAAGATGATTTTTGTGAAACTGCTTGAGCTTCAAGTCCTATCTATTCTCAACACTCAAAACAAGCTTTGCCGTTTANAAACCTGACTGTTTGGCAGGTAATTTATCAACATAGTTTTCATATTTTTGAGCAGTGCTTAAGTAAAGACATGCCAGTTAAATATTTATTGATCAATAGGTCTGTCTACGGTCTTATCCCATGTTATCGTGATTTTAAAAATAGCATGAGAATGCTTACCAAGGGTTGGATGATAATACCACATGGTATGGGCAGCAGTGAGATTATGAAAGCTTTAGCGTTGTCATTTCTTGACTTCTCTAATGTGAGAATATGCAGGTGAAGAGCATACTTCCATCTCTGTAGGAATCAGGGCCTTTTCTTCCAAGCCAAGTCCCAATCTTTCGAATAGTAGCAATATGTGTCTAACTGTGACTTCGCATCCACTCTCATAAAATTTCATAAGCAGAGGGGACTGTAGGTTCCCAGACAGGATTTGCTGTCTGATACAAATTCAGCTAAGTCACTCCTGGAGAACATTTTTGGCTGAGAACTGTAGTGACATGGCCCTCTCCTCTGGAAGAATTAGAAGGAAAATGGAATGAGTCATATTTTTCTCTATAAAGGTGATGTATGAAACAAAAGATGCATTTTCAAATCTTATAGCCAACCTTTGTATTTGCCATAGCTGTCAGTGAAGTCATTTAGAAATCAAGCACAAATAACAGTTATATTAATAGGGGAGCTCTGTAACGTGGCGATCAGGTTTAAACATTTTCAAGGGTGAGTCAGACTGGAGAGCCCAAACTGGATATCTTTTGAATTATTGTGCTATTATTGTGCTAGCATCACATTCTTGACACTATCACTGAACAAACTTGCTTTGTGGTTTCTGTGTGAGTTACTGCAAAGGGCCAGTAATGGCCCAGCTTCTTCTTGCTACTAAATAAATTGCCATGAAATTTCTTCCTGATGCCAAACACAGCAGAAGTTTACACATTGATTTAAACTGATAAAGGACTTGAACCAGTAATCACTGAGCCAGTGATCCGACTGAATCGCCTCCTTTCTTTCCAGTGTGCTGTCACATTGATCTGCCAGTTTTCTGTTGCTCCTAATTATTGCTCATCTCCAGTGATGATGTAATATAACCCTGCTGGAAGGGGTTTCAACTTCCTTTACTCTTTTGTTTGTTTGTTTGCTTTTAATTTAATGAGACTGATCCAATGGCTTTTCTTGCTTCTTTGGGTATGCATACCTGTGACTGAAGACCTTAAATGTGACAAGATGGTGCCTAAAACCACTATTTCAAATGTCACTGAAATTTTGGTAATTACGTTGCCAGTGGGAGCATTATGCTCATTCCCTCTGATCACCCTGTGTCTTGTGTGATGCCTCTCTGCCCTCTAAGTCTTAAATTACAAGCCAATTTCCAAACAGCAGACCTGCTCCAGCTACATAAAGACTCGGTGCACGGTGCTGTCAGCTGAAATTCAGACACAAGATGCAGGAGAGATCTGTCAAGTTTTTGACAGATCAAAACGCTTTCAGTGGTTTTAAGCCATTTCTTAGCAGGACACCAAACCGCCTTTCTCTGTTCATTGTCTGCACAGGAGGCCATCAGGATGCGTCGGGAGTAGGTGCAAAACAACTGTGTCCTTTCCCCTGCCAGCTGGACCCACCCAAAGCAGATGGCCTTTCACCCTACTGATTGCAGGCTTCTGCCTCTGGAGCTCAGAGGGGACAAAAGTCACTATTCCAGTAGAGTTATATATGCCACTTAGGCTCAATGTAACAGTGAAACACCCTCAGAGATGTATGGATCTAAGGGCATTTTTTTTGAAGCTGGAACTTCCAGCAGGCTTCATGTCCCTGATTGTCTTCCTAATCTTTGTCCTCTTAGTCCTGCTGGCTCCCAGCCTCCATCTGTTATCACCTGATGTAGGAGTTTCAAAAATGCAGTGTGGAGAAACAGTGCAATGTAGTAGTAAATTTCCCCACGTTTAACTTTTGAACTTACCTCTTTTGACAACATGTTACACGGAGCATTACGGTGTAATTTGGCTGCAGAAACACAGAGCCACAGAGCTTAGAACAGGTTTAACCTCCCAGTTACCACCTTCTGGATTTACAGAGAAAGCCTATCATTAGTGGTGTTTTAGCTAACCAGCTCGCAGCAGAAAGGGGTTTGTGTACAATTGTTGTTAGTCCCAGCACTGAGCCGAGCATAATACCTGGACTCAGAGGATCCCCGTTGGCTTGATGGAATGCTTAAGTTCATTAACGATTCTGAAAGGCAGAATTAGATTTTCTTTCCATTCATATTCTGGAAAACTGTGGTATTACTAAGGAAGTTAAAATATTGGTTTAGATCACTAAAACGGTTTTATTCCTGGACAGAAAAAAAAATTATTTCTTTTATTAAAATGATAGGAGATACGTTGTAAAGTTGCAGTCTTCCAGCAGGGGACAAAAACTTCTGGTATAATGCCACCTACGCTGTTCTTTTGCCCTGCTGTTTGCTCTTAATAGGACTAGGGCAAAATAGTACTAAATGCATTTGATTTCTGCATTTGTCTGAGTTCTGCAACCTGCTGTTTTTCTGCAGTGTTCACTGCAGGAGACTGGCAAAGCGAAGACCCTATGTTTAAGATAATTTCTCAAGCAAGCACTGTACTTTCTCAACTTTTATTTAAAAACTAAACAAGGTATAACTGCAGTCAGCAGGTCTGTACTCTGCAGAGAATCTATATTTATAGAGCCTGCAATTATCCTACCAAATAATGCAATTTTTCATCCTAAAAAGCAATTTCCAGGAAGTAGCATTAGCAAAACAGCAAGGGAAAACAAACAAAAAACCAAACAAACAAAATCTTGCCCTGGTTATCTCTGTGGTTGAGTTTCTGTATGGAAACTTCAACTGATGATTGTAACTTTAAATGTTCATCTTAAAGCCTTTCCAGGGAAAAACCTGTTTAGCTACTTGTTATCTCACTAGTAAAGAAAAGATATTATTTGGAATTTAGGTTCCCATGTTCCTTGCTGATCTGAACTGCTTATTCTGGAAACATCTCCAAAAGCAAGAATTTTGGAAATGAGTAATTCAGTGCTGAGTAGGACTCCATAGTACTTCATTGCAGGTGTCATATCTAGAAAGAAAAAGTGGAAAGAGTAATTCATATTGTTGGGCACAGTTTATATGTGTGTGTGTGTCTGTGTATATATATATAGGTCTCATTCAAAGTTGGCTTAAGTGAGTCAGATAAATAGAATGAACCGATAAAATGGGGAGGCGTTCTTTTTTTTCCCTACTCTTTTAGCTATCTTGCAGAGTCAGTATCCAAGATTTCTGGCTTTCGTAGCCTGTTTATTTTACAAACTTGGGTTCAAAAGAAGCCAAAAAGTAGACATGTAACAATTTTGCCAGATCTAAGAGGCAAAAGAACAGGAGAATACTCAAATATATTCAACAACTGCAGTTCTCAGAAACAAAGGGATACAGCCCAGAATTAGGTAATATTAGCCACAGAAAAAAACAAAAAACAAAAACAAAAAAAAAAACACCAAACCTCCAATGTCAATCTGAAAAAGTTTCTTCCAGATTTTTTCCATGAACAACTTGTCATCTCGTAGAAGTGGCGGGAAAGCCTGACTGCAACTTTGATGTTAAGTGATAGATGAGAGTCACTAAGGATGGCACTGCTACTAAAGTGGAAATGAAAATACTTTTTTGGTGCACTTTAGTTATTACGGTAAGAAGAAACCTTGATTTCTGAATGATGGCTGTAGGTTCCTTAGATTGAGAGGGGAAAGTAACAGAAAAAGTCTGTCCTGGATTCTGTGTCCTGTAGCAAGGTGTGATAAAAAAGGGAGTCATCAGATCCTTTTGTGAATGGGCATGTGCTAGTAGAATCAGCTCTGAGTGTTACCTGCGCAGTACGGCAATCAATGCTCACAGATCAGAAACACTTACTGCAGTGGTAACTACCTCAGCAGACCTGACTGGAAGTAACAGCATATGCAGCAAGACAAAATAATCTGTAAATAACATCTACTGTATTTTGTTTTCACTTCTTCAAGACTGTATTTTTTTAATTTAATTTTAAGTGTTTAGAAACAGTGCTTGTTTTGCACCTGAGAAGAAGCCCTCTAATTTACAGTACAGGGTTCTGCTGGGATTTGTCCCTTCAGCAAACTTTTTGGATTTCACTGTTGCCCTGATAAATGTTCATTGAAGGGGAAAAGTAAGTTGTAAAGGAAGATGTGCAAACCTGTGAGGATGGGAGAGGAGAGCTATACGTGCCAAATAAATAGGAAAAACAGAGAAAAAAAAAGCAATTCCTCCAAGTGAAAAATAAAATAAAATAAAAAGACCCTTGAAATGCTGCTTCTGTGCTCTTTATTAAACTGGCTGAGCTGCTGACTGTGCCTTTACTGTGATGTCCCTAGATGTTCTCTGTTCACCTGAAATCTCTACCAATCTTTTCTTTTAACAGAATTGAAAATTATAGGCTTGATGTTTAGTTATCAGCTGACATTTCTATTGCCTCTGTGTCTGACAGCTCTGAATGTGCTGGACTTTTGCAGAGTAGTGCTGAGCAAACATCTACACCACTGTCCTGATGAGGAAGGAAAATCAGGCAGAAT
Source organism: Himantopus leucocephalus (assembly GCA_003993805.1). NCBI lineage: Eukaryota > Metazoa > Chordata > Aves > Charadriiformes > Recurvirostridae > Himantopus > Himantopus leucocephalus. The sequence goes on from RSEF01000001.1 coordinate 164,581,894, forward strand.
GGCTCACATCATGTTTTTTTAATGCAGAAGGTTATTTGGTTGTATGCATTCATAGGCTCACCAAGTATGCCCCTGTTGATATTCTCATACCCCTCTCAGAAAATCACAACATTACAAAGTACAGGAATCCTAAAGCACAGTAAAGAGAGAAAATCCTGCAACATGTATTTTTAGTAGCTTTAAATCTTCTTCACCAGAGCAAATTAAAGCAGTTAGATAGCCTTGTTACCACTTCAATGATAAATGGTAAAATATAAAGCTGTCCTCTAGAAAATGTCAGGACACAGGAATGTTGTGCCCTGGGATTATTTTCATGCAGCAGAAGAATCCTTGTTTGTCTATGAGAAAAACAACTTATACCACTGCAGTTCATAACGATGTTACCACATTCTGTAAAGAAGATTTTACCTGGTCTACAATCAGGAGTAAATTGGAAACGTGTTTTGCCTCATTTGAAATTATTTTCTTTTAAATGTTTTATTTTGATTTCCTTTTCATTACTTTTTTTTGGCCTCCTAATTTCTATCCTATTTCAAAAACACAGTACTAAATTGTTCTGAGATCAGAGCTCCTACTTTTCACACAGAGGTTAATGGCAGTGCCGTACTTTTCTTGATTTCAGCCAAGGTTCTGTAGTGTGTGTNAAGCTCCTACATTTCACACAGAGGTTAATGGCAGTGCCATACTTTTCTTGATTTCAGCCAAGGTTTTGTAGTGTGTGTGTGTGTATGCAGATGCTTTCTTCTCGCAATCCAAGAGCACTGCTAAGATGTTAATGCAGCTAATTCAAAAATTTTGAAATATTAGAGTTCTGTTTTCCTGAACATGATTAATATATGGCCTTTTTTCTCCTGTTCCTCATTCAAACACAGTCCCAGCTGGTGCCCAAAGCAGGCCTGCAGCTCTAAGAGGCTTTCCACGGATAGCAACAGGCTAATATAATCTCAATGAGAAACTCCTTGTCGTGTCTCTAAATCTTCACAGCAAAATATATGGTCTTATACTTTATATATGAAACACTGAACTCAATATAGAATTATTACCTGCCATCCTGCATTTTCTTAAGGTGTGCAGCACCAAAGTATCTCAGCATTTTACCAAGACGCATTTTTTCACAGCTTCCTCAGGAGGCAAGGAGTCATGTACAGGGGGGAGTGTTGAAGTGTATTAGTTGTGAGTAGGGCAGGGAATACCAGGGAAATAGAATAGTTCTGACATTCATTTCTGTAGGTGGAAAAAAAGTGAGTAGAAATAACTACAACATTTTTCCAATTATACTTTTTATATCATGGCTGATGCCACGTTAGAACTTATGATATGTATTAATAAATTTAAAGAAATTGCCTGAAAGAGGGTTTTTTAGAAGATTCATACAGTGTTTGATCTTTGTATAAGCTTTGTATGTTTTCCCATATCTCCAAGGCTTTTCCAAAGGCATTCATTTATTTCCTACACATATACCATACACTATTTACTATACATTAGAATGAGTAGTCTCCAGATATACTTATCTATATGCAGCTAAACTTCCCAGATATCCTATTGCTTCTTTAATTTCAATAGCTTTTTCCACATTTTCTTTTTAACTTAAGCAAGATTTCATTTTTAACTTTTTGAAAAAGACTCAGGTTAGAAAGAATAACAAAGATGCAAAAGGAGTCAGCAAAAATACATTTATTCTTGACATTCAAAAAATATCTGTATCTTTTTGCATGAAGAATGAGTGGTATAATGTTCCTTGAACTCTGGTATCCTGTGAAATCAAGGGCTAGCACAAGGCCGGCTAGGGGGGTTGCTATCACCTTCCCATGCTTTCTTCTGCAGTGGGATAACTGCTGAGGCAACCCCTGTATTAAGTATGTTAATTTCAGCTTTGTGCAATCACTTTGACCTGCAGGAGGTGAATCATTCAGCCATTTATCTGCTAATCAATTCTGACATCTTCCAAGAACAGGCATAATTAATCACACCTCCCTTGGTTTTGTGTTTTCATAAACAACATTGTTCTGCTGTCAAGATCTCTTTGTTCGATATAGTTGGGAGCATGCCACCTGTGATTCAAGACTGCTTTCTTTCATGACAAAACATCATGTTGATAAAATAACCCTTTTATTCTAATTTAATTATACTATAGTTTTGTTTAAGATGATACCTATTTTGGCTTCTGTTGAAGAGTAATAAAATACACTAATTCTGAGGAAAGAAAAAGCGTCACAAATACTGACTCATTCAGCTGTATGATCTATCACTGGACACAGGAACAGGTTTTGCCACACTGCTTAATCTTCCATTCATGTTTATTATTCTGTGGTTAGTTTGGATAATGGAGTCTACTAACTGTTCCTGTGCTTCAATGTTTTACATCATTGCTCTGGGAATGTTCATCTGCCTCATCTTTTTGTTCTGAAACTTCTGGTTCCAGAAAGCATTACCTGAGATCTTCCATGTATTTCCAGAGGCAGATATATTTTGGTGGTTTTGGTGATTTTCCCAGCACTCTTTCTCCATATTTGCTGTCACATCAGATTAGATATATCCAGCTGCACTTTCAGAACATCACGTATTGTTTGGTGCTGCATGAGGTGTACAGATTTCATCATTTCCTCTCAGCATGTTACATTTCAATACCCCAGGTCTGTCTGATCTTAAAAGACTTACGTAAGTCCTCTCTTACAATGCACTACGTGGCAGCAAATCCTGAACAGAAGTGAGGATGGTGAGAGGCGATCAAACCAGCTCTCTCAAATGTCACTAATGGACTGTTTCAACTATCAAGCTGAATAGGTCTTGGACCTCTTAGCAATGAGTTTCCTGTATTCCACTGAGAGGGACCACTTATGCAGTCTCTGGGGTGACAAAGTCCACCATCAAAACTAACCTGGGGTAAAGCTTTCCTTACAACCTTCAGCAAAAAATGTCTCAGGGTAAAACACTTTGCATGTCTCAGGGTAAAAATGCACACATACAGACAGGACCTGTGCAACAGATGATGTTACCCATACCCACACTGACTTCACAGTAACCTCTTCACATGTCCATATAATGGAAAAAGCTGCAGGCTGTTTACACACCTGTGAATAAAAACAGATATACAATAATATCAAACCAACTTAATTGTCTAAGTCACACCGAGACCTTCGTTGCCAATATTAGGTACCCCTCTACATCTCTTGATACCTAAGCAAATTTGTAAATAAAGTCTTCTGAGTTTCGAATTCTTCCTGGTCTAATTAATATATGTCCAAGCTATTTCAGGATTTTCCCCTGCTTTTCAAAAGAGACTGGAGAAGAGGAGGCTGAGGGGAGACCTTATCACTCTCTACAACTACCTGAAAGGAGGTTGTAGAGAGATGGGGACTGACCTCTTCTCCCTAGTGACAAGAGATAGGACGAGAGGAAATGGGTTCAAGTTAAGCCAGGCGAGGTTTAGGTTGGATATTAGGAAAAATTTTTTCACTGAAAGGGTTATTCAACATTGGAATAGGCTGCCCAGGGAGGTGGTGGATTCGCCATCCCTGGAGGTGTTTAAAAAAAGGGTAGATGTGGTACTTGGGGATATGGTTTAGATGTGGTTTTTGTCAGGTTAGGTTAATGGTTGGACTCGATAATCTTAAAGGTCCCTTCCAACGTCAACAATTCTATGATTCTATGATACAGAGTCATTTAAGTTGTTCACTTACCAACTCATTCCTGAAAAGCATGAGCAGTTAAGAAAACACAAATTATCTAAATCCATTTTATAAATTTACTGAATATGTACCGAAAATAACGGCCATAAAGAGAAAAATCGAACAGAGTAATTGACAAAATAATTGGAGGGCTTCAATGTGGTATTTAGTTGTTCTATGCTGAAGGCAAAAAAAAAAAGAAAATGTAACTTCAGGATACCAAAAATAATGGTATAAACATCAGCTGAAAAGTTAAACTATCTCCTAGCACCATGGAGTAATTGTAGCACAATGACACATTCATGGGGCTGGATGGGATCCACCCAAGGGTACTGAGGGAGCTGGCGGAAGTACTCACCAAGCCACTTTCCATCATTGACCAGTAGTCCTGGCTAACCAGGGAGGTCCCAGTTAACTGGAATTTAACAAATATGATGCCCATCTACAAGAAGAGCTGGAAGGAGGATCCAGGGAATTACAGGCCTGTCAGTCTGACCTCAATGCCAGGGAAGGTTATGGAGCAAATCATCCTGAGTGCCATCAAGCGGCATGTATAGGACAACCAGGTGATCAGGCCCAGTCAGCATGGGTTCCTGAAAGGCAGGTCCTGCTTGACTAACCCAATCTCCTTCTATGACAAGGTGACTCACTTAGTGGATGAGGGAAAGGCTGTGGATTTTTTTTACCTGGACTTTAGTAAAGCCTTTGACACCATTTCCCACAACATTCTCCTGGAGAAACTGGCTGATCGTGGCTTGGATGGGCACACGCTTCGCTGGGTAAAAAACTGGCTGGATGGCGGGGGCCACAGAGTTGTGGTGAATGGAGTTAAGCCCTGTCAGCAGCCAGTTACAAGTGATGTTCCCCAGGGCTCAGTATTGGGGTTGGTTCTTTATCAACGGCCTGGACAAGGGGATCCAGTGCACCCTCAGTTAAGTTTACAGATGACACCAAGTTGGGAGGGAGTGTTGATCTGCTTGAGGGCAGGAAGGCTCTACAGAGGGATCTGGACAGGCTGGATCGATGGGCTGAGGTCAATTGCATGAGATTCAACAAGGCCAAGTGCTGAGTCCTGCACCTGGGTCATAACAACCCCATGCAGGGCCACAGGCTTGGGGACAAGTGGCTGGAAAGCTGCCCAGTGGAAAAGGACCTGGGGGTGTTGGTCAACAGTGGACTGAATATGAGCCAGCAGTGTGCCCAGATGGCCAAGAAGGCCAACAGCATCCTCGTTTGTATTAGAAACAGTGTGGCCAGCAGGACTAGGGAAGTGATTGTCCCCCTGTACTTGGCACTGGTGAGGCCACACCTCGAGTACTGTGTTCAGTGTTGGGCTCCTCACTACAAGAAAGACATTGAGGCACGGGAGCATGTACAGAGAAGGGCAATGAAGCTGGTGAGGGGTCTAGACCACAAGTCTTATGAGGAGAGGCTGAGGGAACTGGGATTGTTTAGCCTGGAGCAAAAGAGGCTGAGGGGACACATTATCGCTCTCTACAACTACCTGAAAGGAGGTTGTAGCAAAGTGGAGGTTGGTCTCTTCTCACCAGTAACAAGCGATAGGACAAGAGGAAACAGCCTCAAGTTGCACCAGGAGAGGTTTAGGATGGATATGAGGAAAAATTTCTTTACCGAAAGGGTTGTCAAGCATTGGAACAGGCTGCCCAGAGAAGTGGTGAAGTCACCACCCTTGGAGGTATTTAAAAGACATGTAGATGTGGCGCTCAGGGACATGGTTTAGTGGTGGACTTGACATTGCTAGGTTAACAGTTGGACTCAATGATCTTAAAGGTCTCTTCCAACATAAACGATTCTGTGATTCTTCAAATTGAACAGCTTGGTTCATAAGTGAAAACACCTACATGTACATATAGCTAAGAAAAAGGATGTGAAATACAGAGCAGAAATCAATCACATCTGCTTTGACAGTTTCACTCAAAGATCCAACAATTTTAGTCAATATTAGTTTTTAATGTTGAAAATTAGGACAAATAACAGGATCCCAAAATAAGGTTATATTTTTTCCCTACTTTATAATACCTGACAGCCAGACACGTGAACAGAATGAAGGCTAGACACAAAAAAAAAGCACCAAGACAACCAGAAGAGAACAAGCACAGAAGTCTAACATTCAAGAGTTATCTAAGCTAATAGGCATCACCTACAAATTTCTTCAAGCATCTGCCTCTCTATATGGCTAGCTTTGCCACAATATTGTCCTTGATTTAGGCACTCAAATCAAAGCTTCTACTCACAACCTTAGTTGTTGAGCTAAGTGGAGTGGCACTTTCTACCCTGTCAGGTGCAGCCGATGCTCCTCTAATCCTGAGCTGCACCTTGGGAATCACAGGCTCTGATCCCCAAAACTCCCTATTCCACTGTCACAGAGGCAAGATCATTCATTACAGAGCTTGATATTTAGGTTCCCTTCACTTCTCCTATTCTCCTACTCTTAGCCTACTAAACTTCTTATTCTGTACTGCCTGGTTAAAATACTTTGTTAGGAATGCTGGCAAACAGCCCAAGCCTTGCAGAGCATTTAGTGCCAGAAGATACAACTTGGAATACTTATAAGGCTAAGGATATATTAAATCTAGATCTGAGGATATATTAAATCTAAGTCTCTCATTTGCTGTTCAAAAGCTGTAAGCATCAATAACTGCATTTTAAAAGAAAGAAGCAACTCCAGTTTGTTCTCTAAATGAATAGTTCTAGCTATGTACCTTCAGGTTTCAAGCCCCAGGGAAGAGAGAAATCTATCTGCAGCCTTGCCTCCATTAGCTCATTTCCAGAGAAGATGGAATTTCAGAAATACCCCAGGTTTAATGTTTCCCCTTTGCCTTGTTTCTACGAGTGTCCTCACTCAGCAGCTCATTAATGTCTTCTCAGGCATGTAACTCTCTTCAGGCATTGCAGAAGGCACCTTAGGCACCCAATCCTAGGTTTTGGATTTCTTTGTGATACTCAAAGGTGTCTAATTTAGAGGCTCCTTTCACTTTATCATATATTGCAGATCTGATAGGTATATGCATCTAAAGATAGACCACATGGCTGGATATAACATAGACCCAAGTAAATCCTGTTCTGCGTAAGTAACAATGGTGTATTGACTATGTCCACAAAAAAGTGTAGTTTGGCAATTTAAATTAATTGAGCAATTTATTTACCAATGTAACATGAAGACATCAGCTGCAGAAACAGATTATTCCTGTGCCCTTAACCTGTAAACCATCTTAAAATAAAATTCAAGTATTTCAGGGAGTGTAATACAGGGGAGACACAAATCCTCCAGAAATGCTTGAGAAAGCTATCCTTTTTTATTACATTCAGCCCATGAGTTGCCAGGTAATGGAGACTGACCAGCTGCATCCATCACTTTGTGGTAGAGGTCTGAATGATGGCGACTCATGAGATCTGACAAAAGGTCATTACAAAAGATAGCATTGATTGTAACTTTAGGGGAAAAGAAAATGAGAATAAGATCTATATATGCAAAGACTCAAATGTGGGGTTACTGCCAGTAAACTGTCCTGAATTTAACATAGTGAACGTATAACTGGATAGGTGTATAAACAGGAAGAAAAACAAAGGGATTCAGGTCCTAATTCAAACCGTATGTACAATCTTCAAAAATTCCCATCAATTTCATAGGGATTTAAAACCTTATGTAATTCTGAGAATCTCTGTTGCAGCAAATACCTGTTTCTGACTCCTGCATTGTTCTATCCAATATTGATTTAACATCTAACTCAGCGTACCCTTAGATCTGCTTCTACGCTGCTGTCAATAGTAGTTATGTCCTGGCAGGAGTGTGTAGTACAGAAAAAAAATCAACATTTCTCCCAAATACATGTCTCTACAACAAATATGAGGCTAATTCTAGTTTGCCTTTGAAATTTAAGCAACTTTCAGATCAACTAGCTACGGAAATAAGATATTTGTGGTCATTCTGCTTGCAGGCATGTCCGTCTGCAAATCCACCCTTCTCCCTCATAACTTTTAAGTCTGTTGACTGATTTCCATGCTAATTGATACGAAAATAACAAACTCAAAGGTAAGACACTATGTGTTTCAGGAAACAGGGAAGAAGGTAGAAGAGTTGATTAATGCTTTTCCTAAAAGAAAGGCTAAAACATAACCCTTCAACCATGATTACATACCTGGCATCAACATGCAATTTACAACTGTCTCATGAAAGGAACATGACATGAAGTCAAACAAGCACGAGATGGAAATCCATGGGAAATCCACCAATTTCAGGATTTTCTGACTGAAAGTTTAAGATCTACTCCAATGTAAACTTCACACCTGAATTTAATTTTGAAAGTAAAAATGTAATTGAGCACAGTGGTTCTACCTCAAAAATAGATCCCCCATCAATCGGATTCTATCTTACTCCTCTGAAAAATTGAATTGGTGTTTGCTTTCTACTTATTTTGATAGTGGAGTAGGAAATCTACTGTCTCTTGTGCAAGTAACGTTAAAATAGTGCCATACACATACTGCAAATGCAGGCTTCAGGCACAACTGGCAATGTATGTACCACTGCTTATTTGCTGTCTTTTAATGTTTATGTGGGATGAGTACACTGACAATTTTGGGGAAAAGACTTGCACTCAAGTAAAGAAAGGTGGCTGGAGGATAAATCGCATTTCAGCCAGAATATTTTGTTTCTCCTGCAATGCTTGCCATTTCTTGGCATGCTAGAAGTCAAATAGCCACTTAAGTAAGTTCTTATTGGCAGTAATACAGAAATAACTGCTCCAAAAACTAATGCCTTCTAAATACATACAGTAAATAGGAGTGAAAATGAATACTTTCATAAGTACAGACAGCTTTGCCTGTAGGATCAAGATTTTTTTTCGAGTAAAGAAATGGACAACTCCCTTGCCATGCACACACAGAGTCATCTTATCAGCTCAGTTTGCCCTCAGCTTCTAGACACACACTTGCAAAACTTGCGGTGTTACAGGTTGATGGCAGCAGCAATTAAAGCCCCGTTGAAACTCATGGAGTTTGCCTGAATAACACAGAAGGCCCATTAACAGATGAAACTTTAAATTTTCTGGAGAGGAAAATCCAGAAGCAGTAAGACCTGCATCCCTGGAAATGAAAAAATTCTACCCTTGGATTTCTCCATTTATGAATATTAGTATCTGAGATTATGTCAAAGAAACAGCATTTCCTCTGTATGTGATTTACCCAAACTGGGATGATGGATTTGTTTTCATAAATGCTAGCATGGCTGAACACTTGTTTGCTCATATACGGGCAGTGCTTGTAATCTTTGGATGGAAAGAACAGAGTAAGAGTTATAATATCATTACTGCATAATAGCAGGAAAATTGCTAACTGATGTGTGAAACCTAATACTTCAAGGTCTACAACTAGGTAGAACATTCATGCCTGAATTGTTATGTCCAAGTCAGAAACCTCATTTACTATATTGTCTCCTATTCTTTTCCAACTCCAGACTTTTGACTCATCTTGTTTTATTTTTTGGCACATTTCTTTTTTATTTTGTATTTCTCCTTTTTTTCTTTTAATTAAGAGGCCTAACTTATGACCCCAGAACTCGGGCCAGGCAACTCCCTGATGTGCAAAGGTACAGCTGGAAGAGAGATTCAAGCACCCAAGTTCACTGAGGTCATTACCTACATCCTGATAGAGGCAGAGCACCTACTCACAGTAAGTGGATGGGAGAAACTGGATAACAGCAAATCTTTTAACCACAGCCACCTTCTGATCTCCTTCTGAGACTTAGTTTAGCCAAAACAGTTCTGTAGCATCCAGGTCTCTGTCGCTCTCAGTTAAACACACATATGGATTTTCTGTGGCTAAAATTTGGGTAGACTATTAACAGAAGCTCATGTGCAATGTGTGCAGTGGTACCTCAAATTTACATCAGAAGTACATGGACTGTGCATGCCTAATGAACAACTGCAACAATAATGTTATATCTGACCATACAGTTGATTTGTGTGAGTAACTCTGGTGGTTGTGCTTTCAAATTAACCATGCTAATGAAAGGATGGGCTATAAAATCACATGCACACAGTATGTTACAATTTGGCTCAGAAGTTAGGTGTACATGTAAGTACACTATTAAAAAAGCATTATTAAAAATTATGGGTGATAATTCTTGTGTAGACATACATATATAAATTCTTTGCTTTAAAATGTGTAGGATGAGTAATCAGACAGTATTTTTCTGGATGATTGTTGCATTATGGATTGATATTACATCATCACTGCTCCCACTTAACAACAAGAGTTGATGGTGTTTACCACTGGAAAGAATTTGAACGCTTTTTTTTAAATACTTCCCATACTTACTTTGCTATACATGGCACCACTTATCCCAATTTAAAAATTTGAACATTATGAAAGTAAGCAAAACACAAAAAGTATGTCTAAGTAGTTCATAAAAAGCTTGTCATTTCTTGAACATACAATGATATGTTTAATGAAGAATACTTTGAAAGAATGGTGGATCAATTCTCCCCACTTACCTTGCAGCAGTAGAATGATTCCCAGGGTATATAAAATAGAATACCTACTCTAATCAAAATAAGCCATTAAATCTATCTCCCTCTCCCAAAGCAACATCAATTACTAATACTTCATTATTCAAACCAGAGTTTTCTCTGAATTATTCTTAAAAAAAAAGCTCTTGGAAGGAAATTCTATGATCCCTACCAAGCAGTGCATTCTATTGCTTAGAAAACATTTGTTACTGTCTAGCTGGACATCTGCTAGTCTACACATAAATAAAGCTATTTGTTTATGTTGAGTCAGAACTCACCTTTTTTGGCAATTTTAACCCATTTTTGTACCTTATCCCTGGTGGATTTGGAGAACAACTTATTTCCTTTGAACATATATAAAGTTTCTACAAACCTTGCAGGATGTTAGCATGAGAGAGATTTTGCCTATGGTTCACTGGTTGCCCCAGTGAAGCTCTTGCTCCCACCTTCACTGTCCTCAGCAGTATCCATCCTGTCTCTAACTCTTGTGTCCTCCATACTCCACCGATTTCCAAGCATTCACGGTACCACACGTTGGTGCTGAGACCTTGGCTCCTTTATGAGTCCTTTGCAGGTGCCATAGCTCTTCTACGGCTTAGCTCTGAGCCCAGTGGTTAAAACTACTCTTTCGCTCCTTCTCACTGTGGCTCTGCATCTTGCCACAGTTTTCACATCTCAAGACTGAAAAGCCCCAGTGCATATTTTTCCTTTGTGTTAAAAATCGGATTAATTCTGCCTGTCTCTACTGAGATTTTTTATTAGTCCACAACTTTCCTGTAATAGGGTGCCTAAAACCAGAGCAGGCACTTCAGCTGAGATCCAGTACAGGAGAGGAAAAAGAAACATTATTTGACATGTCTTAAAGAGAAGAGAGATGGTGGTACATCCCAGGTTAAAGTACGCATTTTTGTAAGAGCTTGTCTGGTTTTGACTTGCATTCAGTACAGGACCCGCTAAAATCCTCCTTCTGCTGGGCTGCAATCTCTTCTATCATCCTCCACAGCATAAGGGCAGGAGGATTAACCACAGCACAGAAGACAACCAGCAACCCTATGGAAGGTAGGCTTTTGATATGAAGTCATGTCCAGCAATCACGTTTTCCATCGTGCCCACAAGTAATGTATTAAGTATAAATTGGAAAGTAGTTACACAGAATTAATCGTTTTTCTGAATCTCTTTGTAGTTTTTCATTTTAACTTTTGAAAGCAAACACTCTGAGATTTTTTGCCCTCTAAATAACTGAGCACTCAAGTTAACACATAAACAAAACTTTGCAGAGTGTCCTAAATCTAGAAACGTAATCACTTTGAAGACACAAAGGACTATCTTTGGAAGGCTAATTCCATGATAACTGATACCTATACATGTACTGTTTTCCATTTATAAGACACTCTGCAAATGTCAAGCTATAGACAGAGCTTCCAGAATTCTTAATTACGCTGAAAACAACTGCAAGGTTCACTATTTCCAAAGGTATCCAAATAGAATCAAGAAAATAACCAAAAAGTATTGCACCATTTTGATTAGCTTGTATCTGCTTTTTCAAAAATGCTTTTATAATTTAATATAAAGTTTAGAAAAATTGATTTTTTTTAGCATACCTTAGCTTTTGTTGGTTGTATCAGTATTACATTTCAGTTTCTGTGTTATTATAACAGGGTTTCAGTAACCCTGTACAATAGACAACAGAAAAGTTCAGAAGACAACACAAAGCCCAAGAGATACTTTGCAGTGAAGATAAAATTTACCTAGAAGTCGAACAAAATACTTCTGAGATCTAATAGGCAACCTAGATGGTATAGCAAATATTAATGACATAACAGAAAAGGAAGGATAGCTGATAGAAGTGAGGTCAGAACTGAACAGAAAAAAGGGAAAAGAACTGTGCACATATCCACTGAAAAATTAAGTATGCCAATAAATTTGAAATAGTTGAATAACTTATGTATCCTCCATTCTTTGGACTAGAGCTGTTTTTTTATTATTTATTATTTTATTATTTATTTCAATTCCTAGTGTTAACCTAGGAACAACATATATAGGAATTTATAGCTCTTCAGTTCAAAGAATCATTTGACTTATCAGAAAAGAAAAAATGAAATAAATACTTTTAAAAATCTGAATTATGTATACTATAGTGATTCTGATCACTATTTTCTGGGTTTTTTTAATTTAGCTCAAAAATTATAGTAAAATTTCCCTTATTAAAAACACAGGGGGGAAAATGTGATCTCATGTTTACCAGAAAAAATTGTAAGTGACTGAATGTGCTGTATTTAAAATAAATTCTTTTCTGTCTGATTTTTGGACTTTAAATAAACGTACTGTGCTTATTCTCAGAGTTTTATTGACCTGGTAAAGAATTTGCCTGGTGTTATAAACAACTAGTTTGTCACCTTTTTTGACAATAGAGTACAATATGCCTGGGAATCCTTAGTGAGAAAGAGATGTCATTTAATGAAATTATATCCCACCTATTTCAGTATCATTTCTATAGCCTGAACAAGGTTGCCATGAGAGTTTTGCAAATATTCCACATTCTGATCCCCTGGTACTAAAAGAAACAAAGAAATGTAGACATTTTATTTACATGTCTCTAGACTGAAATCCGTCATAAACAACTCCCTACACATATATTGAAGTATAATTGATACCATTGCCATTGGCTTCAGGGGTTATTCCTCAATCTTCCCTCTAAATAATAGTATAGACCTCATCCAGTCTGTGATCTTTGCCAGTTTTTAACATTTTTTCTGTGTGGCATATTTCTTCAAATAGTGTCTTTTAACATGGTCTGCCAAATTCATTGAAGGCAGACCACGGCTACTGTGAAGACAGACTGTAATTTGTGGAAGTAGTCACTATACTGTAATACAGAAGTAAGATGCAGGCAGATGGGCAAAGCAGCTGCAGCTACAAATTAAAGGGATTTGAGCCTCTGTGGCAAATTCTTAGAGTGTGCTAGAATTGACTTGTGCCAACGGAGTGATAAGAAAAGCATTGGGAGAGTCTGTTTCACAGCAGGAGATATGAAGAAGACCCTTACACGAATGCTGGAGAGATAGTGGTCAGGGAGGTGGCGGCTGTAATTTGGTCACCTGTTCTGAAGGGATCCTGATTTCTGTCTGCGTTTCTTCTTTCCCAGCAGGAGATAGGTGGAAGCACTTCTATTATCTCTGCCAGCTTCTGCTCCCTGGCCTCCTCAGTGAACACTGCAATGAGGATTCATCTGTTTCTTCCCAGCATTGTCTACCCTTATGTCAATAAATTATCCTTATCTGTTAGAGTTCCTGTCGTCTCCTTTGCTGACCTTTTGTTCTCTATTTACTTGAAACATTTCTTATCATTTATCTTAACCTCTGGTGCAATCTTCCTGTCATTCTCTGCCTTTGCTTCCCTCTCCTTTATTTCACAGTGGCTTAACTTCATTTCGTAATGTTTCCAGTCCTTTATAGTTTTTGGTTTAGATCTTTTGAATGACCCTTTTGTATTGAGAACTCTTTTTATATTGACCTTTCTGGCCTTTTCATTTTCTTCTTTTTTAAAGCCAGGAGGAAAAAAAAAAAAGAATTCATTACTACACAGCTAACGTTCTATTTACAAGTAGCAGTCAATTTGTGAAAGCACAACTGTTGCGTGAACCTCTTTTTTCTCTTTTCTTTTCTCTT
>RSEF01000001.1:164595856-164672792 GCA_003993805.1 Himantopus leucocephalus
TCCCTTCCCTTCCCTTCCCTTCCCTTCCCTTCCCTTCCCATTTGATATGAAGTTTGAAGAAGTCTTTACTTTGCTGTCGGAAATAAGACTTCTCAGATATGGGTGATCCTTACGAGTATGTCTGCAAACATTTTCACTCTGTTCACTTTACGTGAAATTCAAACTTTCAGTTACCACAGCGCTGGCTTTCTTCAGCTGTTACAGGAGCATAACACAAGTGTATACTCAGTATTCACAGGACTCATTAAATAATATGGTGAATAATATTAAATAATTAAGGTGACAAAATATGTCACCTTAATATATATAAAATAAAAATCCTATGCCCATTGTCTCTAAAAATGTGTATGAATATGTATAATTAGTGTAATTAGTTAGACTTAGAGCTTCAGGTCTTTGACAGCCCCTTTTTAATTTTACCGTAGTGTATCTAAACAATGACTACAGGTATTTTTTTCTTGAGACATACAAAATGTCAGCAAAAATGCCAAACTGGTGTATTCAGAGATTTATCAGTAATGCCTTGCAGTAGTTACAGTCTTGGGAGGCTTATTTTCTTCATTTCTTCTGTTTCCTAATCCTCTTGAATATCGGTGTTTGCTTCTTTTCACTTAAATTATTTAATGATTTTCAGTGGCAAATAGGAAAATCAGTTTCTTAAAACATATTTTTCTTTTCAGATACCATTTCAAGTGTGGGAGGGGTGTTGTTGCAAAGCAGGTACATAAACATGTAGTATATAGACATGAGCATGACATTAATGAAAACACCATATTGTGATGCCCAAGCAGCCAGAAACTCTTTAAAGGTCTGTCACTGCTCATTATATAGAGCTAGCACCTCAGCACTGGTAATAGCCCATCATACTTCAGAGAAGCACGTAAACACCACACACGACATGAACCAAGCTGGCATTTTACATTTCCTGTAACACAATCTGAAGCACCCTTTTTCACATTTCCCTACAATGTCTATAGACATTATTATGAAATATCTGAAACAGAAGAAAAACTACCCCCTCAAAATCTGCATTATTATTTCTGTTCTTCAGAACACAACTTCCCTCTTAATTTTTTTTTCCCTTGGGATTCTGTGAAAAGTTTTAGAGCTACCTTGCCATTTTAACACTGTTTTTCACTTGTACTTGTTCAGAAGATTGCATATATATCTGAGGTCTGTAATTGCCCTAATTTGATGCTCTGTACTGTTTCAAACTCTTTCTGCGTTTAAGTTTTGCACCTCTGCATTGGTTTGTGTAGCAAATTGCAAATATTCTGGATTTCATAATACAGGTTTTTGCATCTTGCTTTTACTATATTCTCAATGCGTATGCTTAATGTTTTGGCTTCCTCCTATATTACATCATCAAGTTTTTTCCCCATGTGATGGGTTTTGTTCTTTGCTCCTTCATGGCGGTTGCACAGATTGCTATAAGGAACTGCACCTGCTGAATTCCCAAAACGTCTTGAGTTTTTGTTCACTGAGCAGATCCATATCCTGACTTTGCTTTGGAGTATGCAAATGCATCTGAAATGTGAAACCTCTCCTTCATATGCCCTGTCATAAAAGCTGGAGTCATCATATTCAGCTATCAGTCCCCAGTCTGAACTCCTCAGTCTCCATCTCTTTGCCTGAATACCATGCCACTCCAATGACACCCTCAAAAGCCCAAAAGTTTTTAAGCATTACTTCACTAAATCTTGCCAGAGGCATAAGGCCAGGTGTTTCCCAGTAATTCTAAGCATACTGAGATAGAGAGACTCTACACAGAGCATAAAAGATAACTCCTAAGAAAGAAAAAGAGTTCAAAATAAACTTTCTGATGAGATTTCCTTTCCTTTGGAGTGATTTCTTCTTTCTTTTTTTGGACTTCAAGGTACATCTCTAACCTTAATTGTCAAAAAACCCTACCTTTTCCTCTCATGTGAAAATATCTTACTTTTTCAGTTCTTTCCTTGTTCTTCGTTTATCACACACCTTTTTGTTTCATTGCTAATAAGTGTCCAGTCCTTTCATTTCTTCCTATTAACTTCAAATGAGAATGTTTTATGTTTGTTCTGTCATTTTAATACATAATTCTGCCTTGTGAATAGGCAATAAGTAGAATCCATTTATTAACTATTGACTGATAGCTACTTGGTTCAGTGCTACTCAGCCACCATGAATCTCTAAAGAGGAATTCAGTAATCTGAAAATTTTGATTATTACAGCTTTGCAATAGTGACCAGAAGCTGAGCAGATAGATTTCCCAGATAGTAACAAAAAATTGGGGAGAGTTCAAAACTAATGGGTGTACACTAACTTCCTTTCCAAACTACTGCATAGAGAGATGCTAATAGAAGGAAGGTCCTTCATATCCTGAAGAATGTCTTAATATTTTGAAACATGAGAAGCAGCAGTATCCAATTATACTGGGGATCACCTGTCCTGTGTTCTGAAACCTGCAGTTTAGTTATACCGCAGGATGGCATTTCATTTCATTGATAGCAGAGTGTTAGGTATTGGTTCCCTAATTAAACGGTCCCCTTCTACTAAAAAATTAAATTAATGAGTGTGAATTGTTAAAGTTAGATGTACAAATTGTCTCTGTAAAATCATAGAGAAATTAACAATTGCACACCACACACTTTGCCTCATGTCAGAAGTTACCTGAAAATGTAATTAATTACAGTAAATGATCATAAATGATCAGAAGGTCAGCTGAATATTACAGAGAAAGTTGTCTTCACAGCACAGTACATTTTCTTACTGATGCCTTCCTTAAGACTTACTCTTGTAATGTATTTTTTTAAATCAGTTTTCATTAAAGTTATAGTTCTTCATATCCAATTTTATGATATGCATATATTTTAAACTACCCTTAAGTCCAATATTTCCTGCCATATTGTCCCACTACAGTCAATACCAGTTTTGTCTTTTGGATTTTAATAAAATAATGATACCAATTTTGCTGCAAGGAGAATGAAAGTGATGGGATGGAGAAAGAACATTTGATTGCTTTGCTTAGAAGAATCACTAAATTGCCATTTTAGGCATACACTACTTTGGGAGAAATAAATAAAAGCACTGATCGATAATTCTAGGTACTTACATACAAATTTTGAGCATCTATTTTTAGCAGAGTATGCTAGAAGGTTCAATGTAGGTGTCAAAGCAGGAGGAAATATACTAAGAAAATAGAAGGAAATAGACCTTTCTGTACATTTCCCAGGTTTTTTCTTTTAGTTCAAATATAGTGTTGCAAAACACTAATGACAATTGCAATTAATATTGCACAATTTAAGTTTATTTGCCCCAACCTCTCATTGAGATGGGACATCATCCTAAATCCATCATGCCACATGTTCAGGCAAATGACCAGACCATTTATGTTTGCCAAGCTGTCATAAACCTCTATTTGTGCAGTATAAAGCACAAACTGAAAAAGACTGAGAACTCATTACTTTTTAAAAAGGCACTGAACAAGAACGCTAACATGTCCAACATGTCTGGCATGACAGAGTTGTATACTTTAGTGGAAGTCAATCTAATAAGAAGCGACAAATACACTTTTTCTCACTGGAGTTGCTCACTGGTCTACCTTTATTTAGTTTGAAACTCAGCTGTCCTCCCAGCTGTCTGCTTCCAGTTCCCTTTTAAGTTCCTTTATTTCCCACCAGGAATTAAGGGTTGGCATTTATTTACTCTGAAACCCTATTGAACAGTGGTGAACTGTATTAGATTGAAAAAAGAAAACTATTCATTGTCTTGAATACTGACTATTGAATTTTTGATGTCTTGAATAAATTCCTTGAACAGGGAATAAAGCAGTAAGCTGCACCAGTCTGTTGTTTGGTCAGGGGGAAAGCAACTACACACCTAAGAGGTCTTTCAGGATTCCACCAAAACATGCATTAAGGTTTGCCACCAGTAGATGTATCCAGTTTTAAGAAGGAATCTTTTATTGGCTACTTATCTTACCTTGCTATGCCTCCAAATAAGCATGTGTTTAATGCAATCTAACCTTAATTAGGCTTTTTACTTAAAGGAAAATCACTATGATCTTTGAAAACAGTTTTCTGGTGTTCTTCAGGTATTTGACTTCGAAAGTAATTAGCCAGGAGAAGGAAATAGCTGCTATGCTCGAACCCAGAGATTACATTGAGGGTTAGAGAAATCAGACATCATCTTTTGCATTGATTACCGCGTTAAAGAAATTGTAGTTTCACACAGTGTAGGGGACAGCAAGGCATCAAATAGAGGATAAGCTCTACAGACTGGAATGACCAATCCTTTCTGGAACGACATTCAGAACCGAACTTTGGGAGAAAAAGCAGTGAATAGAAATATTGGGATAAATATATGAAGTTCTTGCACTCTTGTACCTGAGTAAAGCAAATATGTACTGTATCATGAGTGCTGTAAGTCTGAAGATCAGGAAAATAGAGGCTTCAGAGTAGGTAGAAACAACAGTAATAAGGATGGCGGATGAAAGACAATGGAGAGTGGTCTCAGTAAAAAGGAGGTTGCTCAGCAAAAGCAGCTTCAACAAATTGAGGTGAAAAGTGAAATTCTTTGAAGGACAAAGTGGCTTTTTAAAATAGGCAATTTACAATTGACCAGCATACCCATTAGGAGGAATTCTGAAATTGTTCATATATTCCCAGAAAAACCTGTTTGTTCCTCGTGTATTTGAGAGGGATAATTTCCTGATCTAGTGTCAGCAAAAGGGATTTTTTTGTGTCCTATAAAACATACTAGTGATAGGAAAACAAAAACTTCTCTTTACCTCAAAAATACCCTCTGCTATCTAAGCATTGAACAAATCTTTCTGAAATCATATAAGGAGGGTAAAATTTTGTTATTAAAAATATTTATTATACTTTATCCAAAACTAGGGTTCACTGCACAAGTTTAGGGACACTGCTGGAGGTCTAATGAGCTTCCACATAGACCCCGATACTACTGTGAAAGAGCTTTGAAGAGCTTTTGAGCTGGAAGTTCATGTTGTTACCATGCAAACAAGCGCACCACATCTTGTGACTCACCCGATACAAATAAAACTTTGATTGTAATGTAAACAATTTTCTGCATCTGTTTATTTAGCCCAAATGGCTTTATTGCTGTGCCCAGAATACTGAAAACCCTTTGTGCTATCAGTGTCCTTTGCTCATAGCACATGGGATTGAAGGTACCTTCTGCGCAGTTCTCTTCAGATTTAAAACAGATCTCACATCAGGATTTCTTGGATGACTGTTTTGCATTAAAGACAGCAAAGCTAAAACAGTTTTCTGCTAATTTTGATTCTATCAACATAAAGGAAAGAGTATGTGTTTTTCAAATGCAAAAGAAACTAGGAAAATGAAATGTTTTCTTATTCTCAAGAAATGGCAAGAAAGGATCCTAAAACCAGGAAATGAAAAGAAAAATATTCTAACAAGGTTTTTTTAAAACATAAGGAACACAGAAATTAATGCCATACTGATAGCATGAAATATTTTTAAACAACTTGCATGGCTACTGCTGTGTTACTTCTTGTATGTTGTTGACTTAAGGGGAGGGTTCAGAATTTTTGTGAGGTTAAAAATTAAACTACCTCATTATGATGTTAAACTTTATTAAAGTTCATCCTCCAGTCTAAGCAATTCTATCACATATTTACTTAATTGCTGTAACTGCTTAATATTACCATGCATCATTTTGATTTTGTAGCCATGGAATAATTAGAAATACTGATGCTATTAAACCAAATTGTGATGAATCACTTTTTATGGGATTTGTTTGCATGCTTTTTAAATACAGTATAAATCATAGCTGTAAACCCCTATCTTGTATGTATGAAATGTCACAGGATATTCCTTATTAAGAATACACAGCTGCCTCTCAAGCAAATATGCACTTACAAATCAGGTTAAGGCAAGAACTTTTGCAAAGAACTCGGCAGTCGGTGTATTTGTCTAATAATCTCCAATAATACTATGCTTGTGGGCAGGATTACGAATTGTGAGGAAAAAACAACAATGAAAAACAGATGAAGGGTTGGAAAAGAAGATAAAACATGACTATAATGGCACTGGTCCTTTCAATTCCTTTCACTGAGATTTCTACATTTACACAAAGTTCTTTCCCTTAATGTATTCTTTTATACGTATGTATACTTAATTTTATTAGGTTTCTCTTGACTGTGAGGCATAAGGAAACCTTTCAGAAAAAAGAGGTTTACTTTCTCAGTATGGAATATTGTCATTTAGGCAATATTTTCACCATGTTTTTGCTTATATTTTGCCTATGTTCCCTCAATAGCTCAATCTTTGCTTTCAGCACAACTTGTCAAATGGTAGTACATAAATTATGAAACAATTATATTGTATGTATTAATATGTTGAGTTGATGATGATTATAAAGATTTTATGATGATTATAAAATATACTGCAGTACTGAGAGATAATTATTACAGAATGAACCAACATTAGGGATCAGCACTTGTTTTTCAATATAAACATCTACACTCTAAAGCAAAAACAACAGTCCTTACAATATTTCTTTGTAGTCATAGAGAAATAGTAGTTTTTCTTTGGTCAGATTCTTTGGTAACGCAGAAGTCAGACAGTTCACCAGCTCATGTAATTCACTACTGTGTCTCTGTGATATGAATACTTAAATCCAAATTAAACCCCAAACCCAAACCAGGAAATCAAAAAGAAATTATAACTGGTCTGCCTCCAACTGAATATTTTCAAATGCAGAACAGTATTGTAGTAAATATTAGTCAAAGTGGTTTTGTTTTAAAATATATTGTGTGAATAGATGTTTTGGATACTATTTGCAATCATTTAAGATATACCTGCTTTTTATAAGATGTATCTCTTATTCCATATGTTTTGGTTCACTCCATATCCATTCTGTCAAATTAAAAAATGCCTTTGTCTAAGTAAGCTGCATATTGCTGTCGAGATCTTGTCAAGCGTGTTAGAAAAAATATATATGCACAACCGTGCAAACTACAAGAGGATGCTTCATCCAGAAATGTCCACTCTTATTATTATTTACCATTGGTGAATACTTGCATGAGTGGCTTTTGGTTTTGGGGGAAGTTTGGAAAATATCTGTGTGCTTGACAATTAGGCATGGCCAGTCACTTCACTATAACAAGGTCCAGGAGGGCTGGTAGAGGCTGGAACTGGATTTGTAGAAGAGGCAATGGGAGCTTTGTGTCTCCTTTTTAAGGGCATTGCTATATTTCATATGTATGTTTTAGATGCTACCACACAAGCTCACATTTTAACGGAACAATCGGAGAGACACAGCAAGAGGCAGGCTACCTACCTTACTTCTAATGGCTCCATCAAGTGGCTCACACGCTCTATTACAGCCAAGCATGTTTGCCTTTGAACTAGTACTTAGCTTCTGTTCTGGCCGAGTAAATTAAATATCAATAAAGTTGAACAGAAAAATATTGTGCAGTGGCACCAGTTGGATGCATTTGGGTCAGATCAGAATGACTTGGAAAAACATTTTCTCTTTTTCTATGTTCTAAAATAAGCAGTTTTTGCAGAGCAAATTAGATGTCACAAAAGCCTTTTTATTCCCATTAATGTATTCTGAGTACAAAAATGAAAGTTTACTCCTGGGTAGCCCTTACATTTCTCTACTCATGGGTAGCTCTGGGGGAATATGATTACATAAGATTTTTAAAAATGAGAGTTGTCATCTTCAATATTATTCGTGTCTCCTAACTTTTGATGGTAACAACATAGACATCCCTCCCATTTTAATAGTTGGCTCTGAGATAAGAACAGTGACCTAAAAGTGCCTGTTTCTCTGCACTGATTGTAAAGAGGACCTAAGGCTGACTAGCTAAGGTATACACATCTATACTGCATATGGTTACAGTTAGTCAGATGAAGTGCACATCTTTTCTCTAATCAAGGGGCTTGGAAATATTCCAGGGACATGACAATAATTGCATATTCATAGATTTTAGATTCAGAGAGCTATCTCTTTGAAACATCCCCAGACTGAGATTTTGTTGAGGTATCAGATTCTTATCTTCTAGGTCTCCTGCACTACAACTAGGGAAAGCAAGTAATTTATTAAAGAGGGATCATTTTTAAACCCGCTGAACCCCTCTTTAAAACACTCTCTACGGAGCTTAATTTCACTTAGATTTGGCATATTTCACCTTTCAAAATAACTGCTATGAAATTTTGGGCTGCTGTGAAACATGAATGAGGTTCTGCTGAATAACGGGATCAGAGTCTGATCTCTGTATATTTAAAATATCATGTCTATTTTTAAACCCTTCTGATTTCTGTTGACTGCTGTATTGTTTCTTGGTATGATACTAAAAAAAAAAGTAAATGCTATTGTAAGGATGTCAAAAATTATGTGGTGTAGATTTTTTGTCTTCTTTTAGTAACATGACTTTACTTACAAAGTGATTGTTACCAAACCTATTAATTGCTACAGGACTACAGTAAGCTAAGCAATTTTTCATTTCTAAAGCCAGTCTGTTTGGGATAATATTAAGATTAATGTCTTTTAGTGCTAGATTCTGTTTACTTAACTGGAAATTTAAATATTAGAAGCCAACTTGATTGCTAATTTAAATCAGTTACAGAAGACATGAGTCTGTTTCATGTTTGAATCAGTTAACTACAAAAATGATTGCTAAAATATAGCCAGTCCTACTCTAATGCTTTTTAATGGTTAGAAATGGCTTCCACTACTTAGTGCACCTCTGCTATCCATTCTAATCTGAATTTGGTAATACATTAAAAAGAAAAAAATAGAAAACAAGATTATAAAATCAAGTCACAATATCTCATTTTACCTCACTGTAGAGATGATTTTGTGGGCCTCTGTGATACCTCTTATGATAAAGTCATAGACATTGCCATTCTTAGTATCTTTTTCATCTATTGAAAGGTGATTTCCCCAGTCAATTTTCTCCTTAGCAAAAAGAAATATCCCCTTTTAGGCTTTGTATACTTATTTCCCTAGAATCTGAGAGGAAAAAAACAAAACATGGTTAAAATTAAAGGGCTAGATTCCCCAAAATATCTTAGTTTCTTAGGCAGGTCATGCTCCCACTTGTTTGTCCTCCCTGGTTTTAGGCATCTTCTACCCTCTGTTGCACTGTAGCAGATTTGGCAGGCAGGGTTTAAACTGTACAAAATCTATCTTGAAGGTTTTGCAATTTTATGTGAGAAAAATGTGAGCTATACAGGTTATGTGAAATTCATTGACAGCAAATGCCAACTGACTTAGTAGAACAGAAGTTCTGTCACAGTCTCTATTTATTGCAAGCCAAAAACTTTCCAGGACTTTGTTACAGCAAACTAGAACAATTACAAGGAACACAGTTTGTAGAATTTATACGGTAGTTCCTTTTTTTCTGAATATATTGTCCAATGCTAATAAATACAAATTGTTACAGACACTAATGACAATTTCCTACTGATTCATGACTTTCGTCCTGCTGCCTTTCTTGCCACAATAAGCACATCTCCCTAACACCCGCAGAGCAAGAGAGAGCACTGAATGTGGCTGCTTGAATCTAAATGCATGTTGACTGCCTCACCAACACATGTGTTTTGACTAGCCAGACAGTGTATTTTCCACAAAACAGAACATAGAAAAGATGTATGAGGAAATTATCCTAAGACTCATGATATTATAATATGTATTATACTACATTCAAGTATTTAGCGATGAAAATCTCCCAGGGCTAGAATGAATCTTTCAGTTACATTCATGCATTATTTCAGCACAGGAATTTTTTAATCCTTCATTAGAAATTAAATACAACCTTGTAACACAAATATTTTACAATATGAAATTTGGTGGGTATGTCTACTTTACATGTGAAGTACAAATCAAGCCACAGAAATGTCAAAGGCTTGGGTAATTTTTCTTTCATCTTACATGTATAATTATAGCTGAGTAACTTGGTAATTAACTACTATACTTGCAAACATTGAACTGCCTGAAACTTAAGATTTTCATGTTTTTATACAGGTGTATAAAATCAAGCATTTCATTATATAACTGTGATTGAACAGAAACAACTTTTCTCTGTCAAAAGACTACGCATACTTTTGACAATCATATAAAAATCCATACACTTCAAGGTAAGTACTTCTGCAGCAAGTTAACTAAAGAGGAGGAAAAGTCTCACGTGTGGTAGCACGTTCCTGGGTAGTGGCTCCCTGTAGGTTATGGGTCCCATACAGAAGAAAGGCTTTTGACTGTGTTGTAGAAGTACGACGACCTTCAGTGACAGACAGGTCACATTCATAGTGTACTTTGGTAGCAACTAGCCAGTAATCCTTCAGTGTCCAACCAAGTAGCATGATCTAGCTTTACATAGCTTGCTCACAACTCATCACCCTCCCCATGAACTGCAGCATATGACACTGAAATTTCCATTTCTCTTTGTCTGCACAACCACGTTGCTTTTCTGTTTTGTCATGTAGTTGTTGTCAGTGAGACTGCCAACACTTGACCATAGACAGTGGACTATCTTTTAACTTCTTGGACTAACACACCAGGAAGGTGACCCAAACTCAGAAAGGCTGAACTTGGGATTTCAGCTCTCTACATTTTGAAGTCAAAGAGGGGCTGTTCTTTTGCTCCCTTTAACCTCCACCCAGACAATGGTCTAGTATGCCAACCTGCTAACAAAGGGATAGTTTTAAAAAAAAATCATCAGCACAGTGCATAGGGTTGCATTGTCAACTGCACCTTGGGCAGTCAGTAGCAAGTTCAAATCTGCACTATGAGTTTGCCCACATCACATGCTTGGAGTGGATCCATACCAGCTGGGCAGACAACTGAGTGATCCTTTAAAGAGGGCGATCAAAGAGTTCACTTTCTCCTTCAAACTCTGGATCAGAGAAAGAGAGCTTCTTCCGTGCAAAAACCCAGGCATGTCCCAAAGCATGCCTTTTCTTTTTATGAAGGTAGGACCAGCTGCTGGTCACAGGGTGCATCAGCAGCCCCTGACATGGCAAGCAATGAACCAGGTCCAGAGTCCGTCCAGGCAGTCCCGTCAGGAGCAAAAGGAGACCGGGGCAGAAACAGGAGCAATGTGAGTCCAAAATCTGTCAGGGAGACAGAGTCATACGAACCAAGGAGCCCATCCCATCCAGGAAGCAGGCTGTCTACAGGATAGGTCTGAGGTCCATCTGGGAGGTAGGACCAGAGGCAGGAACACCTACTACGCAGCTCCAGAAGGGAATTAAGGCTGAGCTGAAATGGGGCTCCAGGAGTCATGGGCAGGAGGAGAGGGGAGGCCCGAGGGAAGACTGGGCAGGGACTGAAACGCCCGTTCGAGCCTTCAGGGCCCTGACAGACTGCTACCCAAAAGTCTTGTGCAGATCTGCAAAAGAGAAGTCAACTATGCTGAGCTACATGCAGAAGCTCAGCTTATTTGGATGCATGCTGGTTTAAGATTAAGTGCCATTTGCTGGTTTAATTGACTGAGCCAGCGTCAGTCTTTTTCATCATACTGCTGCCGGGCAATTCTCCAGCTGCAAAGCTGTCTCTGAAAGAATGGTCCCGGCATGTATTGACAAGGGTCCCATTCTCTTCTGGACAAACAAGTCACTTCCCTCTGTGAATGTGTCATTTTGTACAGTTAGGCACAAAAATGAGACAGCTGCTTTGGCGCTCAGCAGAGGCGTTTGTAGTGATCACCTGTAAGGCAAGCAGGTATTGTGGAGATCCCTGAAAGATGAGAGCTGGAGAGGTAGGTGGTTTGCTGCTATCCTGTACCTACAATCAGAAGACACTACATCTTGGGGGCAGATTGTCCTCTACCTTGTATCTGCTCTTAAGTTGGCTTTCTTCATAATAGAGTTAAAGTGAGAATTAACATGTATGTAGTGTGGACAGAAGACAAGGTCAAAACCAGGGTGTCTCAGTGTGACAGAAGGGGGCACCCACTGATAACAGATGCTAACTGGTGTGGCTCTTGTAACTCTAAAGTTATACTGCTTCATCTGTCCTGTTTTTCGTCAGTCAGCTTGTCACCAGCCAAATTACAAACTGAGAAAACACTTATTCTCAAAATGTGATGATATTTTCATATTATGGATCATTAATGCACTTTTCTACTTGTTAAAAATGTTGTTGTGTTTCTATTTTAAGAAAAACCTTAAGAAACAGCCTGTCTTGGTTTTCATATATTATATATTACCTAAGACAAGTAAGACCCGTGTGTGTAGCTGAAACACTTCACTGAATGGCAGGAGAAGACCAAAATTCTTGACTCTCCCTATCAGGTCCTCAAACTCAGGGGCGTGCATTCTAAATCCTGGCAATACATCCAGCCTTTCTCTTTCTGCCAGCAGTCCTTTGCTCAGGTAAGGAGAACCCATGAAAGAAGTGACCATAGACAAGTGACTCCTCCCTGCTCTCCTTCCTGGATGCTGCTGGTATATCAACAATAAACACCCTGGGCTGGTTCGGAGGATTGCACTTAAATGCTCATCAAACATGATGAGAATTTTTTACTTTTCCAAGTGACAGAAAGAAGGGTTAGTTTAAAAAGTAAAATGACTTTTGAGGAAGAATGCTGAAATAGAGTCATTTGTTCCCTGACTCATGAAATAGTAATACGCTTCCTGGCTCCCAGACAGGAGCAAGAAAATACAGCGGAAGTAAAGCTCTGCAAAGAGTAGAAATGCGTTCATTTTGGAGTAAAACCCAACTGAGAAAACAGGCATGCCAGGAAAATGGTTGCTGCCAGCTGTCCAGGAAATGACAACAGCATGAAAAAGCTTAATATAGGTAGAGATGAATAGGTGACAAAATGAGAACAGGAAAGGGATGCTGTCCTCATGAGGAGCTAAGTGGACTAATTGTTTCATTCCTTACTGTCTTTCCTTGTCTTTTAAAGATCGTTACAGCAATACTACTATCAGCTTTGGATGTAAGCACCTATTATTCTCTACAGTTAGATTTAGGCACCAAAGAAAAATGGCGAAATGCAAAAAAGAAGGGAAAAGCAACTGATGAAGTACAGAGATAAAGACGGAATGAAAACAAGACTGACAAAGGTTATCAGCTTAATAATGCAAACTAATTTCAACAATCTGAATCACTAGCTTGTTGACATTTCTGAACATCTTTATGCAGTTGTCTAATAAAAATAATTTCATGTGAACAGGGGCATATAACAGTTAAGGAGTAATCACCAACTTCATTTGATTATTACTGTTCATGCTTTGGAAAGTCTTTGTAGTTTCAGAATATAATTGAAAAAACCTTATATTACTATAATAATTGAAAGCAATCATCCTCATGCTTTTATATCAAACATATAATTAATTATTCAGGCACTCCCTATGTTCTTTCAGCTACCCTGCAGTCCTCTAGGGAAACATTTCTAGAAAAAGCCAATAGGTCAAGGAAAATTTTATTATGGTATTTACATAAGTATTCAGATAATATCCTTTTCTGTTACACTGGAAAATCTGACAACATTTCTTAGCAGGTTCCTGGAAGAACATACAGCAAGTAAGCTGAGATCATCTGCTTAACACAGACTTGTGTCTGAAGGAAGCAAATATTAACAAATACAGCAAATGAAACCTCATTGTCCCAAATCTAATTATGTAGTCACCTAATTAACATTGCTTGGCTAATTAATTAATATTAGTATATACCCATTTTCCCTCTCTTCTTTCATTCTGTAGAAGCTAGTATGTGCATTTGCATATGCTGTTAATTACATGAATCATTTATTCAAGTCTTTAATGGGGGTACTTAACTTACCAGCATAACTAACTAACCTAAACCTAATTTTTAGAAAGAAGATCTCTGAATTTCTGCGCGATTTCATATTGTGTGTTTTTCAGATGTGATCTACATAATGGATTAATTCAGGGAAGGGTCGGGGCTTCAGAATAAATTTGCACCAGACCTTTGTCATAAACTGGGGCTCCGAATTAAATTTACAGAATACCGCCTGCCATGACCCAGCCCGCTGCAGCAGCTAATAGATAGTGGCTTCTCACCCTAACTGCCCTTGAGGGTGGGCAGAACTCTTTTCACCACTGCTAATAAAATGCAAGATTAAAGCTACTGTCTCTGGATTGAACACATTTCAAGCTGGTTTTCTAGGTGTAATAGAGAAGAGCTTTCTATGCCTGTATTACGGATCAGCATCTGAGGCTGTAATGGATAGAGTTTGTTTCCTTTCTGTAAGGTTTGCAGCCAGTTTGGGTGCTTTCTTACAAAAGCAGTGTGCAAATCTCCATCTCACTTAGGCTTTGGGGACTTCATAGGCTCTAGCATATCAGATGCCTGCATTTTTTTCTTCACTGTTACATTTATAGTATTATATTTAATCTTAATCTTCTAATTGGGAAGGGGCTAAGTGAACTGCCAGTTGTGAAGAGAATTGTAAGAAGTAATTTCACTGAGAGTCAAACTTGATTAATTTGAGCCTTTCTACTTATGTCCTACTCATCTATTTTTGTTCTTAGCTAAACAGGTTTGCTTCATGAGGGCCACGTTATTTGTAGTGCTGGGTGATAATGAATTTTCTCTCCTACCATGCCACTCAGCTTTCCTGCTCATCATCTACTTTCCAAAAGGACTCCTTTGGGTCAGCACACATGAGGATTTGGGTCTTCTGCATTTCAGTGGTGGAGCTGCTAGCACTCAACTTCTAGAGCCATACTCATACTGGAAGACAATTCTCAGCAGTACTTTAGCACTGGTGCTCTGCTCCACACCTTGCTAACCTGGACAATACATGCAATAATGGATTTTACTTACATCTAAGAACTGAATGTCTAGACACTTTTTTTTCTTGCTTTTTTGGTGTTGGGTTTTTTTTTGACAGAACATGCAATTGATTCAATAACCAAAACCACTTCCTGACATCACCTACATAACAAAGGAGTTGGACATAAGATTTAGGGACACGCTAATTTTCTTCTCCAACCTCCGCCAAACCCATGTAGAATGCAAGGCACAGGGTGGACAATACATGCAATAACTGAAGCAGTTTAGAAAGGATCAGGCATTGTCACTTGCTAAAAGATCAGCTTGACTTTTTTTAATATTCAATGGGGTTTAGAGCTGTTCAGATGTTGCAGTGTACCCTACACTCACATGTGCCTCGTTCTGCTAGATTTCAGCTTTTCTGCCCTTTAATATGAAAAAACAGACAGGAAATATTGCTGCTTCTGTCACCCTTTTGCTGGTAAGCTTCTCTTTAGCATCCTACAGTAGGCTTTACTTCACCTCGATTTACAGCATGAGCCTAAAGGCAAGTTATCAGTTTTTCCAAGCAATATAGCTCCCTTAATGTGCTTGCCCAGCCACTCCCAGAGGTAGGATCAATATCTCTATTTTGAAAAGAATGGTTGTGGTGCTCATGCAAGAAAAAAGTAATGGCTGTGGCTTTTGTGCACAGCAGGAGCAGAGGTACTGCAGAGAGGCATTACAGTGGCTTCCCTTGACAACTTTGTCAATATCTTTCAATTCATGTAACAAGCCCTATTCCGACCCCAGCATCTTCAGCATGAGTGAAGAACTGTTAATGCATTGTATTTAATATGGGTTTCAATGTAAACCATAGTCTAAGTCTTGACGACAAGAGCTTCCAGAGCTTCCCTTCTCTCCCTCCAGGCGGGAGGTGGCTGCATTGGCTGTTAGTCCATAGGCTCATAATGACTGCTTTTCTGTGGCCCAGTGTTCCTGTCGAGTGGAATAGCTTCAACCAAGAAAGCAGAAAGTACCCCCTGTCTCTTCCCTTCTAGCCTGGGGACTTGGTAAATCTACAGGAAAAGAGGATTTCAAAGGTAACAAATGAGCATCCTGCTGGATGAGTGATTTACCTGTTAGGCTGCTATAAAAAAGTGGCAACCATAGGCGTTCCAGCACTAATGCCTTAAAAAGCAAGAGGTGATTTCTGCTCTGTTATTAGGGTATGATTTACAGGGTGGAGACAGAGAGAAGAGAGTCATCTCCCTGCAACCTTGAGTAGGCATCAGAGCTCTGAATGGCATCAGGAAGTGAGGATTTCCCACTGCCAAACTCTCTCCACACTCTGCAGGTGCCCTGCACAGGACTCCAGATCGCCCTCCAGGATCTGAGCTTCTGTGAGTTACACAGTGTAATTCACAGCATAGCAGCATCTACTAGTGTCTTTGGGCACAGCTTTATGAGTTGTATTCTCTGTTGTCTCAATACCCTCTCCAGCACAGTTTCATATCAGTAAAATACATTCGCTTTCATAGAGTGAAATGCATTGTATAAAATTAGTGCTTAATCCAATTGTGTAAATATGTTTTGAAAAATTTTAATAAGACATTTTTCATATTTTTCACTAGCTTATTGTGTTGTCTGACTTATTAAAAAATGAAAATTCGACCAAAAATACAAACATTTGTCACATTTTTGATTTTAAAAAGTCATATTTTTATCCACTTTGTTCTTAAGATTTTTCAGTTATCTTTAATGGCACAGTCACTGTTTTATTCCAAGTGTCATTTAATCCCCAAATATGTGTTTTCCTAAGCTGATTAATTAAAAAATACTGCAGAAATCAGTGTTATAACTGAAATAATAATCACCCTAGATGAAGCCTAGCTGTCTTTTTCATAATGTCACATCATTGTGCCAAAGTTCCTTTAGTGAAGTATGCATTACAAAAGAGCAAGCAGGAGAAGGTGTTTTTCTTTTGATAAGATGGAGTAGAAATGATGCAATCTAAAAAAAACGCTGATGCTTTGGTTTTCAGTCCAAGGTAATAACAGCAAAATGAGAACATTCCCACCCAAAAGGTGAAAGACTCTCCTCTGATGAAGGAGTACATAGTATTTCATTGTACATGAAGCCACTGTATCATTACATAAAAATATTTTTCTCCATTGCTCAGCCTGTATCCCTTACCTTGATTTGACTTCCCATAATTTGAATAGCATTTCATATCTTCAAAGCACTGTACGTGCATTAACTAATTTCACTTAGTAAAATTTGACGCTGCTGTCTAATGATAAATTCCCAAATGTAGTAATTCAAAAAATTCCTGCTAAGTATGCCTTGATAAGTCTCCTCAACTGCATAGTTGTAAACTGTCTTTTGATGTCATTAGATCCTTCCCTGGTTATATGCTGCCAGGTAGTGAGGAGTTACAATGATTCCTGAACTTCGACACCAGGAAGGGAGGAAGGGACTTCCCTTTTCTCGGGGGAATTTTGCTACCCTGAGTGGGCATTGGTTCATATCAATGTTTCAAAGTCTTCATGATAACTTGGCTACCAAAATGTATACAATGCCTTACAGACCACTCGTTGGTACTGTATTTCAAGTGTTGCATGAAAAGCTTATTCTTCTAACCTGAATGCACAAATGAAGGAGACACCTAGCACACGTTTAGTCATTAGGTCAAGGTATTAATGTCCTTAGCAGCAGCAACCAGCAATGCTCTACTTTGAGTGCAGATGTTGTCTCAGGTTGGCACCACATGACCTTTGCATTTATATCATATCTGGGGCCACTCCTACATTTTTCCACTTTTCAGAGGCAGATCTGAATGTTGTCAGTCCATGGGGAAAAAAAAAATAAAAATGGTGAGTGACTGCAGGGAAGGTGTATCAGGATCCTGTGTCCTGAATGGCACAAGGCCATGGGTCAGTCTGGATGTGGCATAAATTAATCCTGGGACACAAGGCAGCATCCAAATATTGCAAAAGACAGAGATAACCTGTTCGCCAAAGGTGGTTGATGGGGAGAGCAAGCCACAGGTCTTAATGCTTTTGATCTTCCCCACTTTTAAGAAGACAACTTAGACAAAGCATCTCTTGAAGGGCTCAGTGGGCTGAAGAAGCACGTGCAGGAATAACCACAGCGAGAGACTTCAAAGGTTCAGACCAAGCATTTCAAATCTTGAAATTTCCTGTTCCAAAGTGCATTAGGTGGCTCATTAAATGTACAGGTCTCTTCAGGAACATCAAGGCAGCTTCACCTTGCTTTCTAACATACCAGGCTGCAAGTATTTAAAGGGTAAATCCCCCTTCTGAGCAGTAATGCACATTAAGCATTGATAATATGACCTGCACAGTAGAGACCTGACAGAGTGACGGGCTAAGTAATCATTAGCAGTAAACAATAATGTACATAATAACAGTGAATCACGAGAAAGAAAACAGGGCGCTAGTTAGTTCTGGAGATGAATTAGGACAATTTACTTTGTGCGTTAAACGAATTTTCCTGCAGTACTTCAGACTGCCTGGTTTTCATACCTTCAGATGCGTCTGCTCCTCCGGAGGGTTGCTGTAGTCGCTCTGCTGAGCTCCTGTTATATAAACAGAGAAGTCATCTCTCTTACCCTGCCCTTCCCAGCTTGTCTCAGCATATGCTGCTAGCTTTCACAGTTGACAGACACTCTGACAACTGGCAGTCTGTCTGTCAAGAAGATCCTAAAAGATGAAAGCGTTGAGTAGAAAGTTCAGTTCAGGATCATCTCCGTGGCTTTAGGAATATGCTTGCAACATGGATACTGTAGCAGAGCGCTGATAAAATCATATACCTTGTTTTCCTGTGAATGCGGAATCTACTTTAAAGTGGCAATATTTACTTTATGCAATGTTTAATCACCAGAAAATTACATATTTTAAAACCAACCTCTCTCTTCCTTTCTCTGGGCCAAGTACAGTCCTCTCAAAAGACAAATAACCACCTCTCATCGCACTGCGAGGAGTGGGTGCTTTGCCTCAAGGTGACCCTCCAAGATTTACCTCTCTCTCACTCTCTCTCTCTCTCCCCCTTCCTGGACACTTCGCCAGGCTGCTGTCACCTTCTTCTTGCTTCTTCTCACCTTTCAGAACATTGTCTACTTTCCTTCTGCCTGGCTTATGTCAGGTGAGGAGCTGATCCAACGCCGTCACACCAGGCAACTGGCGCCGGGCCGAGCAATATTGTCCCTTTGCTGCTGGCAGCTGAGAGCAGGAGGAGAGGAGGCGGTGACCTGCCTTGCAGCACTGACAGCAGGGGAGGGATGCCAGCGGCAGGGCTGGGATGGTGCCAGGACCCTTGCTGGGACGGCTCTGGCTCTGCATTGCGAGACCTCTGCAGGAATGGGGCAACTTCACTGATATCCCTGACAAGCACTTACATTTTATTCTCTCAAGTGTAGTCCTTGACGGAGTTTAGGAGCCGGCGGAGTAAAGCAGCTTTGTGCTGCTGTCACTGCTTCTAATTACCAGCTTTAATAAGGCTTCATCCTGATTCCTTCTCCCTGACTTTTAAAATGGTGTTGAGGCCTCCTGGGTGAGGGGGCTATTCTTTCCGATAAGCCAGCAGCAAGAGCAAATCTACGGCACCTGTTTCAACATGAACCGAACTAGCTTATAGCAAAATAGAAGTGCAGAATGTTATGTAAAATATTCATCTCAGAAAAAAATAAGACTTAAGACAAATAGGTGATGGAAATGCTACCCAATCCTCTCCCTCATAAGTGGTTTATTTAAGCCAATTCATTTCAGGCATACAACAAATTTTGACCGCAAAGAAACAGCTTTGTAGACTGTATACTACGCTCTTCTTTCTCAATAAGAATAGCTCTGCTTAAAGCGACGATTTGTCTCTGATAGCAATCTGAAGGATTTTTGATGCAGTCACCTTGTAAGGCTGCAAACTGACAATGCGACGCAACTCATCCACAAGCTGTAGTGCACTTGTCTTCAGATGAGTCTTTTTTTTTTTCCCGTCGTTTAGACTCTGTGCTGTCAGATTCGGGGATTTTTTCATAGTGGGTTTTCTTCTTTCTTTCTTTCTTTCTTTCTCAGTGAGTTGATTCACCAAGTCACACAGTTCACCTCAGTGTTTTATACGATAAATCTGAAAGATAATTTAAATTGGCACAGACCCTATAAGATATGCCAATCACTTCTAAATGCCATCTGTCACAGTACACTCAAAGTGGAGGAGAGAAGAAAGCACCCACTGGTTCAGTTCCCCCACACTACCCGGCAGGTGCCTGACTGCCCATCAGCAATCCTGTGTCTTCCTGCCTTCTGAAGCTTAATAGGACAACCAGTCATCCCGTTTAATCCTGGGGTCTACAGCAAACTTTGTAAAAATTACATCCAAAGCTAAGGTTATATCCTCTCTTCTCAAAGGAGGAGAGAGAGTCGCAAAAGTCCTCTTAGTTTTCCTTACTAAATGTAGAGGGTAATTCTTCCCTTATCCCTCCTTTCTTCACAATCGAGCACAAACTTATATCTGTCTTGCAGTTTGCATGTACACGGCTCCTTTTCAACCCAAGACCATCTAAACTTCTCAATTCCCTGTAAGAATGAGGTCTACTGCCCCAGAGCATCGTTTACCTTTCTGCTTCTATGTTTCCAACCCACAAGTGCTCAAAAAAAACTGGCTTGTGGTTTTCTCTCTCCATGTTTATTTCTGGTTTGCTAGGGCAGGTAAAAGAGGTGTCTTTTGGGTTGATTTTTTTTTTGATGGGGGAAAGTGCTGCATATATATAGCAATAATGGGCTAAATACTGACGTGCTTTCCTTTGCCTCCATTCCCTCATCTGTGCAGGTGTTAGCTGTAACGTGAATACCTGTGCCATCAGCAGTACCAAACACACCAAGAGCAGACTGGCTGGCAGAGATGGGCCATGTGGCACCCCAACCCTCCCTGACCGTAAACCAGACTGCATTTAGCAGACTACCCTGCAAAAGCTTTTCTTCTTGTTTTTCTTCATCTCCTGTTATCCGCAGCCATAGGAACATGAACGCTGCAGCCAGAGTTCTTTAGGCAAGAGGGGCTTTTCTTAAATTTTCCAAATCCTTCCCTCAGGGTGCCTCTGGTCTCTAAGTGGACCTTACCAGCAAGGCTTTTGTTCCTGTTATTTCCTGACTATTATTAAAGGACAAACACCATATGAAACTCTTCGCATTTTTATCCCCAGTTTTCCTCAGCCAGCTGTCGTTATTCAGTCTTTTCAAGTGATCCATAAATTTATTCCCATCATTCCATCATGAAATTAGCAACTTCAAGATCCTTCCCATATTCCCTGAAGCTTTGATGAGTGCCAATGATAAAAGCAGTAGCCAGGTTGCCGGGATTTTGGCAATGGCCAAGAGCTCTGAAATGGCCTTTCTCTGCCTGAGAGGGTTGCTCAGGGTGGGTGAATTGCTCGATATCTGTTTCCTTGCAGGACCTTTAATCTATCTGTTGGGAGATTATGTCCTCTGCCTCTGAAAGCAGCCCTGAGGAACAGAAAGTAAGTTCTTCCAAAAGCATTATTTGTTTACTAGAAACAACAAAATTATCACCGCAGTGTCTTCAGCTGAAGACAGGGAAGAGGAAGAACTAGTTCTTGTCCTAAAAAATTACACAAACAAATAAGACAGAGGAATGGTTGAAGAAAGGGATATTAGATCTGTGAGATTGTGACCACCCCTTCTTTTGATTTTTTACGGGTATTTTGTGCTTGTTCTCAACTAGATACTCTTTTCAAATACAAATGTAAAAGACGGTTACGCTGGAAATCGGGACACCTACAGGTCATTAAACAACATATGTTGAGATTCACTGATGCCATGAAGCACCCACTTAGTGGATGATGTACAAGATACAACCTAATTTTATACTTGCTAAGCAAAATGTATGCTAAGAGTGGGCAGGTGAACAACAGCTTATTTTTGAATAATAGTTGTTTTTCTCTAATCAAATAAGATCTGTCTTCACCACAGAAGAAAAATATACAAACTTGTAAAAACTATTTAATTAGAATTTAATTAGACAATCATAAAATATCTTATTTAAAATATATTAAATTCGATAGGTAAGATTTTCTGCCCTGTAAACCTGTAGCTTCATTTAAAATCTTATAGGCATTATCCCACTTTTTATTAAATTTTGTAGGTTTCAAAACAATTTCTACAGAACTTATACAGACCCTTATTGCTATTATCTCTTCTGGAGGACTCTTTGAGAAAAATGTCTAATGATTATACAAACAGTTAGCAGTACAGTTTGTAATTCCACATGGAGATGAGTTTCATTATGGTTTGTCCTCACTCCATATGCTAAATAAATTAACCTCAATTTCTTTTCTTTTCAAGATGAATCTCAGATGAAAAGATGGAATGCACGTTGCTTGTTCTTGCCCTTTTGATTTCATTTTCTTTACACAATCACAAAATTACAACACACTTCCTCTTGTGGAGTGTTTATACATTTGGATTTTTTTTTTTAACAGACACTTTCCCATTTCCATTGATAAAGTGTCCACCTCCACTCTCCCCATCCCCACTTGAACCCCTCACCACATTCTTCAGCTAAGTGCTTCCTGAGGAAAGGAGCACGTATAAACGCTCCCCCAGACCCCCTTCCCCTGAGTCAGCAAGTTCCTGCACTCTGTTTACACAGTGCTCATTCTCAATGAGGAAAGTGCTGAAACTACTAGACATAAACGTTTGACAAAGGGATTACAATCTCTTTTTAGTATAGCCTTTCTTACAGAGACACTGTCTTTTCTTCAATTAATTATTTAAAATTAATTTCATTCACGCTCTTTTATTACACAATGACATCCCCTGACTTCTTCTGCAGAGTGCCTTTGTAATGTCTGATAGGTCTAAAAAGGCTAACATCTTATCAGCTGCACATCAGGTTGACTGATGCCTTCCATGGTCTGTTATGAACAGCCTGCTTCCCTGCTTCGGGGCTGCACAGCAAGCTTCTCAACTCCAATCAACTCCAAAAGCTGCCTGTGCTCTACTGGTGCTCAGTAACTCCGCAAGCATGATGTAAAATATATTATCTGTAATCATGTAAATTTGTACAGTCAGAGAGTCGATTTTTATTTGCTTGGCAGGAGAATCCACAGGCTTGCAACACTCCAAAGCTTTTAAATTGCTAGGTACAACTGCTGTGACATTTCAATTCAGCTGCGTTCATCCCAAATGATAGAACGACCATCTCTGACCTTTCGTGTGCACGTATATGCATAAAGCTCGACAGTAAGTAAATGTTTGAAATCTCTCTCAGAGTACCAAAAGCAGCTGGTGCCTTGCATGTGTATGTGCAAAGATTTAGAAGATTTTCATTAATATTCTGCTAAAGTAAGCCTGTGAAATTTTATTGTTAGCGGTTGCACTCAGCCACAGAGAAATAATAGGTGAAAGACAATATGTGGCATGCATTCACATCAAACCTCGACAGAAAAACAAAGCAGTATCTATGGCTACGCTCCTCACAAAGGTTCATCTCCCTTACCCCCCAGCAGAGCTGCCAGGCTGATGTGGAGCTGTCTCACCTGTGGCCCACTCTTCAGCATGCCAGCAAATGTCAGGCAGAGACCTGCATCCGTACTGTGCCACTCCGTTATTGCTTTCTTCATTTGGCCAGAGGGCCCGAAGTACATCCCCCAGAAGAGGAAAGTGCTAGTTGTCAGAAAAATTTATGAAAGCATATGGGCATATGGCATATAGGAAATGAACTGATTTAGCGTGGCTCCTAAGTAATCTCTTGCAAACACAGATCGTCAGAGGTTCTGCCTGTTGATCAAAGCTTGTTCCTCTACCAGACAGTGGCATGTAAATAACTACTCATTTCCTCTTTCTAGCAGAAGCTTGAAGGGCACCTTCGAAAGCTGCATCTACTGATATATATACATTTTTTGCTTATAACCCCTCATAGGATTTGATATAGCAAAAAGTGACCAAAAATGCTGCCTTTCACGCTGCCCTCTATAACAAGAACATCTTTTTCTCAAATGTGAGGAACTGACTTCCTACAAGAATAAAATTAATAACTTTATAACGCTTCTAAGAGAAGTTTCTGGTCTNAGGATTTGATATAGCAAAAAGTGACCAAAAATGCTGCCTTTCACACTGCCCTCTGTAACAAGAACATCTTTTTCTCAAATGTGAGGAACTGACTCCCTACAAGAATAAAATTAATGACTTTATAACACTTCTAAGAGAAGTTTCTGGTCCAAATCTCTTGGCAATATGCCACACAGCTGAGTAACAAATCTGCAGCCTTCTCTGNGAGAAGGACCATCACAGACCCCATTGCACCTCTTTAAAAGCCAATGAATTTCAAGAAAGACTTTGTTAGCAAATACACTTTTGATTTATACCAGCATTACTTGTACTAGAACCCAGGCTTGCAAGTGCCATGCATGCCAAGGGGAATCCCAGTTACTTGCTATTTGAATCATCAGAGAAAAGAATAAAGCAGAAAATGACTTTTCTAGCCTGTGATGTATTTTGACACGTCTTTCAAAAAGTCTTTCCCATTCTACAATGACAAAAATCCTAGATTTCAAGATGTTCCTACGGTATAAAGGAGACAAGAAAGAAAGTGACTCTGTCCTCAAAACAGCCATTGGCCCAGTAGTTTGGAAAAAAAACAGGCTTGGGACTGTTTATCCAACCCCTAGAGATGTTTCATAACCATGAAATCATTAACTTCCTGGTTAGTAACTGCATTTCTGCATCTGAATTTGATTTTTTTTTCTTGTGAAAATAAAACATTCCAGCAAAATGTGTTTTGCTTATGAGGAATATTCATTTTTTGACATAGAAACACTTTTGAAATAAAACTTCTGACAAGATCTACCTGAACAGAGCTATTCAGACCAAAATCAATATAGAAAGTGAATTACAGTTCACCAGGACTTTCAGCTACGATAAACTTTGTGCACCATCATGATATTTTGAAAAAACAGAATGTAACCATCCAGACATGTGTTGTTTGTCATCTGCATTTCCTATTCAACATGTGAAAAACATGCATTTTCCTCTAATTACCATTTAGAGTTTAGGATTATTATCTTGATCTTAGCTGTTGTATCAGAAAATTACTTTGCATTCAGCTGTTTGGCTGCCAGAAGGAGGTACAAAAGGAACTCAAAAATCTCACTTTAAAATATGAAAGGACTCTAGGCTGACACTTCAGAATGCATCGCTGAGGTGACATCTCTCCCTTTCCACTCCTCCTCGCCAAGGTTTTTTTTCGTGGTAGTGGACTCCTAATGAATAAGATATTTCTTCAATAGGAACATTTCAGAACAACTCCGAGAAANAACATTTCAGAACAACTCCGAGAAGCTGTAAAAGCTCTAGAGACCATCACAAATGTTGAAGTGGTAAATCCGTGGGAATAAGCAGTAGGATTTCAAATGTTTCCTGAAAAGCTCTAAACCCAGAGGGGAGAGTCCACCTTCTGCCATGCTTTGTACCAAAGCAAAAGGCTGAAGGCAAAAAGGTGCCTGGCTACCCTCCTGCAGCTGTAAAACTCAACAACTGCAGACAAGTATGTGAGAGAAAAAATATTGTGAGGGCATTAAGGTTATTTTGGAACCCAAAAGGAAGAGGAAAGTGAATCCAGCTTCTCAAATCTTAGAAACAATGCGGTTCAGCATAAACTTAGACTTGTTATTTTAATCATGAATGTACAGTCACTAAATCAATTCAATCATATAGAAATGAACAT
This sequence comes from Himantopus leucocephalus, assembly GCA_003993805.1. Lineage (NCBI taxonomy): Eukaryota > Metazoa > Chordata > Aves > Charadriiformes > Recurvirostridae > Himantopus > Himantopus leucocephalus. The sequence goes on from RSEF01000001.1 coordinate 164,621,315, forward strand.
ACAAGAAAACTATTAAATGGAGCATGTTTAATACATTCATATTTCTTTTAGGTAGAATACCTCAATGCAGATGGAAGTGGGTTCAAATCAATTCCATTGAATTAATGCAATAAAAAAGAAGTGCTAGACTCCTGTGGAAATATCACCTTCTACAGAACTAAGGACACAGCATAAAAAAAATCCTATAAAGCAAAACTAGACCCTCTCAAGATAGAAATTGAAAAATAAAAGATAGAAATTGGCTTTAAGAGTGGATTAAAAGGGAAAAGAGAAAGAAACAAGCGAATCAGAGCAAGGGTTGTTCAGAGCCAAATAAAATAATTTTATTCTTATTATTGTGGGGATTTCATTTGAAAAGTGTCTTACAAATAATAATTTTTGAAAAGGTGCATGCTTTTCATATTTGTTATTCAATTTTTATCAACATACTGTTTTTTGTGAACAACAACTAGCTTCTGTGAGACTACTACAACCAGGTTTGGTCATGGTAGATCAAAATCTTTTTCTACCTGGACATGAGAGCACAAGGACTGTTTACTTGAAGTTTCATGAAAGACCAGCCTTGTGTTTTGTCCATTTGTTCCTACTATCCATTGTTTGGATAGTCAAACCTTTATAAACATAACCAAGTGGCTAAAGAGGTTACTGGGACAGCAAGTCTCTCGGGAAAGTTTGTGGGCACTTGAAAAGCAGGAAAGCACTAGTGACTAGCACAGAGGTCAGCAGCTTGCCATGTGCTGTGTAAAAACCTGCATTTCTTTCTTCAAACGAGAGCCTGAACAGGCTCCAAGGCATCAGATGCGTGCTACCCGTCATCTTATAGGCACCATCTTTCCCTCTCTGGAAAAGAAGGTTTCTGCTGGACTGAGAATACATGAGACCTTGGAATCGAGGGCTACTGACTTTCTTACATGCCAGAACTTCAACTGCCAGACTCCAGCTGTTACAATTTGTCCGCTTTGCACTGTGGGCACCAGGGCTATAAAGTACTGAATCTGACTTAGCACCTCTAGAATATTTGAAATTCCCTCTCATTACCTTTGTCCTGGAAGAGCTTTTTAATTATATCTATGAATTCCACTCTAAAACTTGCCCTGGACATGCTATGCTACAAAGAATACAGGAACATAAACATTCCTATAAGGAAAAAATAGATATAAGCCATATTTATTCATCTGTAGCAGATTTCACACCTTCAAATATTTCTCCATGAGACTGTTTAAAAATTGCTGGTATAAGGGAACAAAGGGCTGGAAAAGAATTTTACAAGGCTGAACCTACATGGTAAAACTGTATCATTTTTAAAAGTTATAATATTACAAAGTTAAGAATCTACCTACTTTTAAATCTAATTTCTAATTTAGTATTTTTAAAGGATATGATTATTTGCTTTAATACAGCTTATTAATTTTCACCAATCAGGGCAAACTCTAATCATGATTAATATTCACATAATACTAACCTAGGCTAAAGGTGGATTTCATTTAATAATAATTGTTCTTATTATTTTTACTTATATTTACATAGATGCAGATATTACTAATACTATTATTAATACTATAATACATTATCTATTTAATAGCTGGCTGTGTAAGCAATTGTGTCATATATATCACATCCAGTTTTCAACTGAAAGAGACATTTCTTTTATCTTCAGTGTTCACCTGAAGGGCATGTTAATCTTGAGAGCAGTTTATTATATTAAGCTGACAAACAACTTTTGCTTTAAAGGAAATGAAACAAGGTCAAAAACTTATAAGAAATGTGTATGTTCCTGGTTCCTATTCTTCAAGATTTGTTGAAAATTATTAACTATTGTTCTTGCAAACAAGATCCCTGCTAAGAAAAGGTAGTCCTTCAAATGATGCTAAACCAATGTGCTTGGTTAGCTACACCTGAAACTGAGCTAGTAAACCAGCATATATCTGTACAAGCTAAACTAAATTTGACATCTTTACTTGCCTTGAGTACTCCTGACTAACCCTACATAAATATTAAGACATAGTACAAGGACAACAGCTCAACCTCCTTCACTGTTATACAGGCTTAGAACCAGATCAGTCTTTCAAGCATCCTTGATAACAGATAAAGAATTCTTCTTCACAATTGTCATTGTACCCAAAGGTGAAAGATGAATTATTATTTCTGCCAGGGCAGGAATGGTAGCAAGATTTTTGAAATGATGTTATGAACATTCTTCACTTGATTGGAAATGATTGAGAGATTGGCTGATTCAAACCGACTTCTTGTGTTGAATTTTATGTGATGGATAGTTCTGTTACTGCAGTAGGACAATGCTGACAGAATAACAACCGCAGCCATTTCAATATATGTATAACTAAGCAGAGTTAAATCGTGATTAATATATCTTGTTTATTTCTTGGCAAGAACACAGTCTTACCAGATACGATTAGTGTCTAATCTACCTCCCACACTACAGTATACGTAAAAGTAACTTTGGTAGCAAGCTGGGGAGAAGGAAAAAAAAATATTAGACTGATGGCTGAATAACGAATGAAAACTTTTGAGAATTTCAATATGAATCTGAAAAAAAAGTATTAAATGCAAGCGTGAATGAAATACCCTTGTGAAAACTATGTTTCTTTACACGATTTCCTTATGCGTTTGAATCAAAGTGCAGGCACTGCTGGTCTGGCCGGGTCAGGACAGCATTCACACCTTTTGATTAACTCAGGGAAGGTGATTTACACAACCAGTTGATTCACTCAACTGACACAGATGTTTATCCAAAACAAAGGCCGCTCTCCATCCCCTTTGTGTTAAGTTCAGCTTTCTTTACAACAGCCGCGGTCACTCCCTATAATCTTTTCAGTTCCGTGTCTTACCTTTTGACTTTTATAAATTGCCCACAACCTTTCAAAGGCAGATAAACAGCATCATTGTTCTTTTCTGTATGTGAATTGCATGAACGGTCAACACTGTTCCAGTACCGAATCTTAAGGGGTTTGGACAGGGTTTGGAGGTAAGCATGCACAAACACCATTTTCTCAGGGATCATGTATGTATGCCACTCTGGTACAGGTGAGAAGCCTGCAAGACACATGTGTTATCACCATTACCGTCACTCAAGTTTGCCCTCATTCTCCATCAACTTCTCTGAAATCGCCCCTGTTCAAGTCCATAGTTGAAATTCCTCCCTAAATTGTGGTGTTTCTGTGGCTCATTGTGTGTAAAGCTACTTGCTACAGTTCAGGTGTGTTCTGTGCTCTGTGCCAGGTTGTACCCAGCCATACTTTATCAGCCATTTTTAATTTGTCCTACTTAATTATGTTTCAAATAGTGACAACCTTAACATGGCTGAAATCACCAGTGTTTTGTGTTTTTTTGTTTTGGTTTTTTTTTCAACAACACAGGTCTTAACATGGAAAACAAACATTCTATCAGGAAATCCGAATGGGTGAGCATAGTCTGGAAATCCCAGATATCTCTGCTTGTCCTTACCAGCTGTATGGGTTTAAACCCTCACCAGCAATGAAACCTTCTTAATATGCCAAACATGTTCAGCTGAGATGGAAAGCTGGCTTCTTAAATCAACCCTGTTAATGCTGATGTGGAATATTGAGTACTGAATCCCATGGGAGCAAGTGAAACCAATTCCACAAGATTTGTTGCTTATCACTTCCCAAATAGAGTTTAAGAGTCAGGTTTGATTTAGTAAGACACAACTATATTGGGAGTACCTGTCCCAAGGCAAAGCTTTTCTATGTACGTTGTCGCTGCAGCTGTGGTCAGCAAAGACTTATAAATTAGAGCCCTCTGCTTAAAAAATAAAATATTCAGACTTCAGCGAGATATTTTACTTCAGTTTTAGAACTTTCTGGGACATTTTTATTTAGAAACAAATTTAAATCAGTGGCCTCCAGGATTGGGTGTACTTTGCACTTATTAATTGTATCTTTTGGGGTAGAAAGGACTGATAAGTACAGGCATTTAGGAGTCTGGTGGGGAATTTGGTGTACCTTTCCATCATTATTTTTTTCAAGATGAGGAGAAGCTGCTATTACATTTCTTATAAGATGCATTTGTTATTCATGGTTAGAGGACTAAAGATCAAAAAATGTGCTAAAACTTTTGGAGATCAGTCCCACCCCCAGCATGTTTTTCTTGGGCTATAGTGCTATATCTTCACCCACTTGATATCTACTGTGGGGAATGCCCTTTTGAAAGTGGGTATCTATTTTGAGAGAATAGCCATGGTTACAAAAGTAGGCCCTAAATTTTGCATTCAGCACAGCAAAATGGTCTTCCTTTAACAGGAGAGATGCACAGTGACCCTCCTCCTGGAATACAATGTAGTCTTGTGGTTCAAACACGCCAAAAAAATGACAGTAGGTACTTCAAAAGGTGTCAAGCTACGGAGAGCCTGTATCTCAAATTGCTCACTTGCATATTCACACACTGCAACTACGTGAATTGTGCCAAAAAGGAGACTTCCTCTCCCTTTTGTCTACATTTAGACAAAGACTCAGCTTTACAAAATGGAGAAACCTACCGTGAAGTTCTGAATCCGGGGTGTAGGTTATTGTATAAGGNAAAGGAGACTTCCTCTCCCTTTTGTCTACATTTAGACAAAGACTGAGCTTTACAAAATGGAGAAACCTACCGTGAAGTTCTGAATCAGGGGTGTAGGTTATTGTATAAGAAGTACTAAACCTTTTTACAGAAATCCTTGGCTCTTTACACAGTGAAGAACAAGTGTCTTGCTCAGACATATGAAAGCACTGTCTCTCTCTCCCCCTGCTTTGAAAGCCTAGGCACCTCACCTCGACTTAGCCTGTTATGGTAAAGAGCCTTACCTTCAGTACATTGCCACACCTGTTTCAGGGGCCCAAAATACATCTGCAGATTCTGGTCTTGAACATTTTCCCTCAGACAGCTTCCACACTGAAGTTTCTGTCTCTGTCAGTGTTACAATCTTCATTACCCATCTGAACTCCTACAGTTTCCTTGACTCTCTACAGGCTATATTTTTTTTCCTCCTGCTTAATTCAGTATCTCTAGCATTTGTGTTATACTCCCTGCTTTTAATTTTGAAGCACTTGGTGCTAAGAGATAAGCCTGTGGCAGATGTAATTATCCAGCAGGGTATTAGTCACTTGTTACTGCCACCTACCTGCCTTTGTCATACCAGAGTGTTTTGGCTGGGAAGGGAGAGCTTGGAAAGCCTTTCACCTTCCTTACAATTATTTCTTCGTAATAAATAGCTGTGTGGAAGCTAGAAACAAAAATCAGAAGTTTAAACCTTAAACCTGAGACTCATCAGTCCTGTGAATCAATAGATCCGACTTGCAGAACCTACCCCATGCTTTATCTCTATTGCTGGCCTCACCATGCTGACTTTTTAAACTGAAGACAACAAATATAATCATCTAGGCTTCTACTGTTTCCTTCAGTCCTGTACCTTCATCTGGACCCAAACACATCTTTTGGAAAGTCATCCATCCTGATGTTAAAACTTCAAAAACTGAAGTATAACTGAAGTACAAGCTTTATTGTTTACTTTTTGTAATATTTTTGCAACAGTTTTCCTAGTTTCACTTGGTAGTCTTCACAGCTCTTTAGGAGACTTGTTATCGTACTGCTGTAGGCGAACTTGGTGGAGTGAGTCCGGAGGAGGACCACAAAGATGATCAGAGGGCTGGAGCACCTCTCCCATGAAGACAGGCTGAAAGAGTTGGGGTTGTTCAGCCTGGAGAAGAGAAGGCTCTGGGCAGACCTTGTAGCAGCCTTCCGGTACTTAAAGAGGGACTACAGGAAAGATGGGGAGGGACTCTTTGTTAGGGAGTGTAGCGATAGGACAAGGAGTAATGGTTTTAAACTGAAAGAGGGTAGATTTAGGATATTAGGAAGAAATTCTTTACTGTGAGGGTGGTGAGGCACTGGAACAGGTTGCCCAGAGAAGCTGTGGATGCCCCGTCCCTGGAGGTGTTCAAGGCCAGGCTGGATGGGGCTATGAGCAACCTGGTCTAGTGGGAGGTGTCCCTGCCCATGGCAGGGAGGTTGGAACTGGATGATCTTCAAGGTCCCTTCCAACCCAAACCATTCTACGATTCTATGAAACTCACATTGCTTTTTGACAAATAGATGATGCATCTGAGAACCGCTAGCTCTCTTCCATCCATGGTAATGGAGTAGATTGGGACAGATGGGTAAGCATGCAGGTGAACCATCCCAGATAAGGATGCTAGGCAACACCGTACAGAGGCTTCCAAATAACTCTGTGTAAACTCAGTTCATAATAATCACTGAACTACCGGCTGGACCTGAAATTACTCTCACAGTGTCTTCCTTGCACCAGGCTTCCGGTTTCACACAGGTTTAGTGGTTCAGATACAGCACTGCAGTTCTATTGGCTCCATCCCTTTTCCTCAGTCTGCACCAGAAATGGAAAATCCTTTTACCAAGACTGCTGGAAAGTGTTTCTGCAGAATTTCCCTCAGATACCTGTGAATAAGGTCACAGGTATTATTCACCCTCCCCCTGCCCTGGTCATGCTGGATCTGCAGTGGCTCTATGCAGCATCACTCTAGTGACTCTGTGTCACTTTTCCCAGAGCTGCCAATAATGGGAATGCGTGGGGAGGGATCTGGGCTGGGTTTGCATGCAGCAGTTCAGGAGCTCCTGAATGGCACATTCACTAACTCCAAATCCAAACTGTGCAAAAGTCACTGCTTCTGGACACGTATAGCCAGATTCATATGGCACTGCACTTGAGTTTAGAAGCCCAGCTCACAGAAATTGGCTCCGCATTGAGTTAGCTCACTGTCTCTGCAACAATTAATGGAGTGATTAATCAGCAAACGGATAAACCACCCACAGATAATTCACAGTTGATTATAGTTTCTTTTATCTGTGCTCCAGGATTGAAATTTTATGTAATGCGCAAGCCAAGAGTGTTTCAGCTAAATTCCTAGTGGGTATTTGCAATCAAGATACCACAACACAGTTTGATACAAATGTTAACTTTTGCTCAAGGGAGTATGGGAATGATGGGGTTATTGTAGGTCAGTATAAAATGAAAAGATGTCAGAGTAACAGCCCAGCTTCAGCCAAAGCTGACACTGAAATTCTTAAGATGCTGTTCAGTGAAGGCAAGTCTCGTTCTTTTCAGGACTGCAATTTGCAGAGGTTTGGTTTAGATTAGTTACATTTTTAAAATGAGCCTCCAAGGTGCAAGAAGACAAAAACGTTCCTCCACTTTGCAATGGAAGCACGTTTTCTGAGCAAAAACATTTCAGTTGTACAAAACCAATGGCACATAAGGATGGAGATGACTTAAAAAGAATCTTTGCTCACAGATGCCCCTGCAACTCTTCTTATTTGGTACCCTGACATTAACTCTGAACTAAACATCCTATGGGTCCTACCTTTGCCATGTTGGAGCAGAACTGGTAGCCAAAAAATTATTTTGAGAATTACCAAAATCTTAATTAGATGTTCCTGTGAGAAGAAGAATTACTTTCTTAAATTAACTGCTGGTTTTGTGCATTTGCTAATGACTATACAGACTCCAAGAAGATGGCTCATTTAAAGACCATGCTGTGCTAAACTAGTACCACAAGGGGAACAACCTTTAGACATGTTGTATTAATGTAGTAAATGAGGGCAAAAGGCCTTTAGAGACTGAAAACTAACATACAAAAATTCACAAAAGAACTCAGGTTCACAGCCATGTCTTTGAGCTGCTCAACAACAATCTTCACTGCCTTATGACTCCTGTAGGCAACTGAAATGCCATGGTAACTATAATTTTGTGGATAAACTTACCCTAAATATCTGCTACTAGCTTCATCCTAAATCAACTGCAACCTGGAAGCTGATAGACATCTCACTGATTGTAATTACTCATTAATCATACTGTCCCTCCTCTTAACTCTAGAATCCAGTCTGGAAGACACTGTCAGAATTCACTTACCCTGTGGAAAATATAGAGTAGCTGCGCAAGGGACACTGCTGCTGATCACAGCATTTCATACTGCATGTGGGAAACCCATGTTCATACCCACACAAAACTAGGTCCAACAATGGAAGTGGGTATCTCCGTCCCTGTTTTTCACATGTGGTCACCATGACAGGAATTCATGGTCCTGTGGAGGCTCCCTCCTGAGGGCATAGGGATAGAAAGATCCAAATCTGTCTGAAGTTGGTATATTCTGGATGCAGAATACATGTAAAGTGAAAATGGAGATGTATCATAAGTTCATCCCCGAACACCACAAGAAGGTGTCTTTTCTACTCAGGGTCCATGCAGTTTCCTTTGTAAGCAGCCTCATCTTGTTGGCTGTATGCATCATGTGTACACACATATTGTTTCAGGGATATTGCTGTAGGAACGCCTAGTCTCTAAACCCAGTAATTTTTGGAGTAGACCCAACTGAGCTTTGGGTAAGGTTGAGGCCCATCTCCACATGTGCAGAAACAGCACTCTCAGGCCTCTAGTGGACTCTGCAGCAAGAGACTCAGGAGATTCAGCTGACCCCAGTCTCAGGCAGCAACTGAAAGAGGATTATCAGAATTGCCAGTTTGCTTTTACCTACCTAAATTCCATTTACATCTTGTTCTAAAGTGTTTCATGTCTGTCTTTTAAAAAAGGCTGTGGGATTAAAAGACTGTGGGATTTATGGATGAAAACCACTCTGTTAGGCTATTTGAGTTATTTTTGGTAACATGTCTGTGGCTTGTCCATGACTGTCCCCCAAGATGTTAGTGCTGTAGTCATATGGCAGAGGAACAGGAAGCTTTAAAAATAAAGAAGTAATAAATACTCAATTTTCTAATCTACAAGCTTTCAACACATTTATAGCAGTCATTTTCTTGCCCATTCTATTCATGTTCTTATTAACTAAGCAGCAGTCTTTCTTGGAAGTAAATATTTTATTTTAATAGCACATACTACCACCTGCTGTAAGCAACTGAAATTGCCTTTGAAATTTTAGGGCTCTTAAAGCTGCATAAGGCAGCCAGCCTTAGATTTAAAATACAGCTAGATTGTTGACATTTCTTTCTGATGCCAATTTAATTATCTATTCATCCAAATATTTTCTGACCGTAGAAGTTTCTTAGTTATGTATGATTTGTAATAGCTGGAGTTTGACTATCTCTAAGATGCATTTAGGAATTTAGGAAAGAGTTCTACTGTAGAGATGAAATTGATAGTACATTATTTCAATAATAATGATGATTAACCATTTTCAAATACAGAAAATTCAGTTAAGAAATTAACAATTGCTCCAAGGTGAGCAGAAGTTTTTCAATAAATCAAGCCATAAGGGATCAAAAGTTCACACTATAAATTATTAAAATATTTATTGTTTCACTCAGTTGCACATTTGACTCAAAGGAAAGTTAAGAAATGTTCAGGAAATCAAGATGTCTCTTCATGACTTGTTAGAATAAGAATACCATAGGGGCAAGGGACAGGTTTTATATGGCTATTTTAATGTGTGCCTCTCTCTTTTCTTCCTGGTATGTTTGTCTGCCTTCAATTAAGAAACTGAATTATGTGTAAACAACTCTTTTGCCAAATCCTCAGCAGGCATAAATCCATGTAAGTGCTATCAAGTCTGTGGCTTAGGCTGTTTGTCACAATCTGGAAAATGGTTTCTTACGTCTACTCAAGATTTTGGAGGGGAAAAAAAAATGAGATTAAGTCTAGGGGAGAAGAGAAAGAAGGCATAAAGAGGTTTATGTTGTATCAATAAGCATGCTTGTGTATATGCAGTACTTACCACTACATTAGAAAGTACAAGTATGAAAGATGCTAATAAGAAAACCCAAGCACATTGTCCTGCAGCAAATCCAGTTTCTCTTCTTGCTTCTATAGGTTGCTTTTCATTGAGAAACAATCCCAGTCGCTGCTGCCAATCTTTCCAGCACATGGCCATCTTGCAGTGTGTAGAATTTTCTTGTCTTCTCAGTTCACGCAGGAAGCCTAACACTGCACCATCCACAGGCTGCCAGGCGGTGATGCACAGCATAGTCATGTCCTTGCTGAGCTGAACCTGGCTGCAGGCTTATTCTACTCTGCTGGCTGGAGCTGAGGAAATTCCCTGTTGGTGTGTCCACAGAGTAGGACGGTGTAGCCTGTGGTGCAGCAAGAGCTACCAGAGCCACAAGGACAGTAGGAGGCAATGGCAGCTCTCTCTAGACTCCCTTCTCCTCCACGCCCATGGCAGCAGCAGCCGTCCAAGAGTGAAGCCCAGCCAGGAAAATTCTTTCCTAACAGCTGGTATGTTTGGTGACATGTTTGGCATCTGAAGACTGGTGGGAACAGGAGTCTGTGCAATGCAGACCCAGCTACTTTCTCCCATGCTGCTGGCCTTGCAGCACATGCTTCACTGAGGTTGAGGTAGGCTAGGCAGCGGGGAAACAGTTCTCCTGCTCCAAGGATAGTGTGAGCACACCGACAAGGGAAATTTTGTTTTAACAGTAGTGCTAGAGTTGAGTACTTTCCTACCTCCTCATCTCATCACCGAGGCAGCCCCACATTGCAGGACTAGGACACCAGTTCCCTCACAAGCCCATGCAGGTATCCTGTTAGGGTGTTACACTGGTTTGAGTCTAACTAAGGCAAAACTAGCATTTGTCCAGAAATGTGGAAAGCCTTTCCCACCCTAGTTCAACTTACTGCTTAGGCCATTGTGTGCTTTTTCACTACCTACCCATGCTAATGACAGGAATAATTTGTTTAGTTCTAAGTGCTATTATTAATAACAACAATAAAAGTAACAAATTATCCCTTTTGCTTGTTATTTATTTAGTTTTTATGACCACCGGTCTTGTCACTTTATCTTTTCTTTTCCTTACCAACTCCATTTTCTCCCACTATTTTCCCCAGTAACCCAACCAAAATTACTGCTCTTACCCTTTTCTCCTTTTGTCCAGGTCGACATTTAAGGCAGCCTCTGGACACTTTTTTCTTAGTGATTTCAGGTGTAATTTCAGGCATAGCCTCTCCAAAACAGAATGCCTTCTCTTTTTTTTCCTACTATCTCTCTTCTGTTTTTTCTTCTTTTTTTCCCCCACTGTATTTATAGACTTCAAATCTTTCACTCATAACCATTATCTTGCTAGACTTGATTGATTTCCTTGTGGTTTAGTAACTCTCAAAGCTCCCCTTTTCTACCTGTTACAATGTCAAAACATTTTGCCATATGTTCATACGTTGCTTTCAAAAGCCCCATTGCCTTCCTCCTTAGAGCAGAGCTTCCCAAGCCTTTTTCTCTGAGCACCACCGCCAGCAGCAGTAGTGCCAGCAGGTGTCATCCCTGAAAAGATGTTGGAAAGCACCTCACTTGGGACTTGTCTATCCAGAACATCGAAGAAAACTGGATGTGCTGCCTGGGATTCACTGCACCAGAAATCCAAAGCGCTCTCCTTCCACCTGTTGGTGAATGGGGAAATGAAAGGCTATCTCGGTTGGCTTTACTTGCATACCCTCATTAGTCAGGATTTCTTCAGTGTCACCCTTGAGTCAGAATTAGCTTAATAAAGTGAAGTAAGGAAAGATTCAAGAAAGACTACGAGCAAAGAGGGTGCTGGGGGCCTCCAGGTGATTTGTGCTCCTTGTCACCTTCTGAGATACTTCTGCCGAGACTTTTCTGTGAGAGAAGAAATAATGGCTGAAAACTTTAGGCTACAAAACTGAGCTAAGGAAATGTCTTTTTTAGGATAAGATGTAATAGAGCTGCTGGCTGTGCTTCCCTTCCCTAGCCATTAATGACAATATTTCTTACCTCAGCTTTCTGATCTCCTTTTTTGTGCAGTCTTTCCCCATTTCACTATTGATCTGTCTCTTCCCAATCTGTTGATTATACTGTTTTTGTCCCTAAACTAATTTCCTTCCTTTTGTCCACTCTGTCCTCCATATCCATCTTTAAAACATGTTTACCAATGATCCCTCTTATCTTAAACATGAACCCTAATACTATCTGTTCCCTTAACCCCTGTCCTATATTTTGACTGCCTTAAACTGGGAGTAGACCACGAAACTAGAAACTGCACAACACTAGGAACAAATATGACAATTGTAGAGATAAGACAAGGGGTAATGGCTTCAAACTAGAAGTGAGTAGATTTAGATTAGATATCAGGAAGAAATTTTCACTATGAGGGTGGTGAGACACTGGACCAGGTTGCCCAGGGAAGCTGTGGATGCCTCATCCCTGGAGGTGTTCAAGGCCAGGCTGGATGGGGCTTTGAGCAACCTGGTCTAGTGGGACGTGTCCCAGCCCATGGCAGAGGGTCTGGAACTAGATGATCTTTAAGGTCACTTCCAATGTAAACCATTCTGTGATTCTATGTATTAATTATTCACTTTTTTTGAGCATGAAAAAGAAAGATCCACCTATTTTGGTGTAAGATTCTTCCTTTTCAGTTTAAAAAAAAAAAAAAAAGAAGAAAAAGAAAAAAAGAATGACCATAAAACAATGGCCCAGAAATCCTGTGTTCTTTGGGTGATGGAAGTTAAGCAAACCTCACTTCTGCTTTAGTGATCACCTCTGTCTTACTCTAAAAAACCCCTGCCTCTCTGGAGAGAGCCATACCTCTTCAAACATCTAGGCCATTTCCTGTCATCTTGTTGTCACTTTACAACTATACTGTTTGCTGAGACATGTCGTGTTCATCTTGAAGCATTTTCCTTCCCTTTCTACTCTTTTTATAAGTGTCTTATAATTTATGAGGCACATTTATGTAGGTGTCTCATAAATTAAATATTTTAATATTTATGGGTACATGTGTTTGATAATACCTCAGTGGTAGGACATCTTCTTTTAAAGCAAGTACACATTCTTTCATTATCAGACAAATACATATGCAAGATTAGTCAAGATACTCTCTCTTAGTAACATTCTTTCTGTCCAAGTCTCTTTATTTTTCCTTTTATTTTGCTCTGGTTTAGTCAAAACAGAGTGGAGAATAGATTACCTGCATTCCAGATTTATTGCTGCTGTTTCTGTTCCACTGAACTCTGCAGGTTGTCTCCAAAAATACTGTCTGACAGGGAAATTGTTTCCACACATTCTTTTGTGCTTTCACCCACAAGAATCTGTCAACCAAATCCACCAAAAATTGAGTGTGCTTTAAACTAAACAAAATAGTTTGATCGCAGCTAACGTAAAACAGTACCAACCAAAGTCAATGGCTGTTCCAGGTCATAAGTTAAAGGCTTGGCTCAAAATGTCGCATGTCTGTAAAGACGTCCAGAATAATCTATGCATATCAGATGCGAAAACTAAATTTTAAATTTTAATCCAATCCTACACACACTTAAATACATGCCTTTTAAAAATGAATTTAAAAATACATGAATCACTAGAACTGCTTCCACGCTTAAAATTAACCACATGTTTAAGCAGGTGGTAGGATGAGAGCAACACATATTTTACAAGCCAGAGCACTGAATTCCTTTGCCTTTTTTGGTACCCCCTGATCTTTCTACTACAAGGATGACACATGAATGAAATTGTTTGCTCTCAATGCACTAACCGACATGGGGTTTTTTGCTTGTGTTGATTTGACTTAGCATAAACAGCAAATGCGTTTTCAGGAATGAAAGAGCAATATATCTTCAGGCTCTTTGAAATGCGGAAAACAGAAAAGGTCAATTATTACTGCAGATGCACTGCTTTTTCATTGATGATACAATCAGAATAAAAGTGATGCTCTTCTCAAAAGTCAGCATTTTGATACAAACCAATGTCTTTCTAGTTTAAAAGAAATACTTATACAGATGTCCAAAACCATAAAGAAGATAAGTATCTAGACATTTTTCTCTTAGTTTTTCAGTTTTCCTTTTATTAAAATGTCATTTCTATAAACACAATCTTTTGGGTTTCTGTATGACAGTAAAGTCAATTTAAATTCTAACTTTTGGTTTATATCACAAATATTCCACAATTCTTTCTACACATTAGTAATAGATGTGGTTTGTCTCTAAATATCTCTTGGAAGTTCTGAGTATCTCTAATCCTCCTCTTAGTATTTACACAGGCATAAGGAAACAAAATTATACACAGGTGCATATAGAAAAAGGATTGCTTTCTCTGTTTTGACTACTAAGGAGGCATGACGCAGTAAGCAAGGACATGGGTATGCCTGAGAGGTCATCTACCTCCAGGGCTTAGACACAGGACTCTTGGCTATCCAGAGGCTTTTCCATCTAGTTAAAATCTACAGCTGAGACCTCTTCTGCAGGGAGACACCTGTTTTATATATGTGTGTTTATACACATATATACAAAGCTAATATGTATACACAAAGCACTATATATATATGTACAGTGACAATTTAATCTGCTAGCTTTGTGATCTTTTAGGATGCAGAAACTCTGAACTTGAATCCATTTCTGAAGGATCATTTATGCATTCTGCATTAAGCTGTAACTGGGTAAAATGCACAAACAGCTCTTGAAGAAGGGTCAGCATCACAGTGCTCCTGCACAGCTTCCACAGGCAAGGTGAGGAATGCCCACAGTAGCACGTGGCCTCCAACCTGCTTGCCTGGGTTTCCTCTGGAACGCCGGCCCAAGTGAGCCTGTAGCCTCTCAACCACAGGGTATTCAACACAGCTCACCCACGTCCTGCATGATGATGACGTTTGTTATAACAATGACCAGCGTCACTTTAAAGAAACAGTGAATTTCATTGCATGTCAGGCTGGACCCACACCAGTAGGCTTGCTGTGAAGCTCTAACTGGGTTGAGTCCTTGCGGAGAGATGGGTGAAGTAGTTGTGGATTATTATCAACCTTCATCACCAGCAATGCTCAGTGCTGTGAAAGCTGAGATGCTGCTCTCCATATTCAGTAGCTCGAGACAAAATGCTTTTTAAGGTAAGGCACCAAGGAACTTACAAAGCCTTAGTGGCTTTTTGTAGCAATTAAACAAGTGTTCCAGGATTGCAGTGCTAATTAGAAGTCTCTAAACTCTGCCAAAGGTGAACTTATAATAGCTAAACCCCGTTTTGCAACTTTAACAAAATGAGGATAACAATGCGCTCATATGTCGAAGGACTTAGAAAACATGACTGATACAAGGTGCAAATTCCCACATCATTAGAACTACTACAAATTAAGAGTTAAAGGCCAGCATGTACAAGCTGATGGGTGTCTTTCAAACATGGATTTTTTGATTAAGTGTTTCACTCCTGTAGTGCTGTAGTTCATACCCTGGTCTTGTTCACTGCTGCACTTGGGAATGCTGACTGATAACTCAAGAACTGTGGATTCAATACTTCATTCATTTAATCTTTACAGATCCTAGGTAATCATTATAATTTCAAAAAAATAAAGAGTAGTAGCTTTGCTTTATTTTTGTGCTCAGAAGTCAGGGATATGTTGCTCTTGCGGATTTTGTGCAGTTATATGTCAGCTGAATTTTCATGTACAAATGTATTCCCTAAGTTGATTTATCAGAAGACTTTAAATGTCAACTCAGTATTCATAAGAAATCTTTTGTCTGCATTAAGAGCCGGCTGCTGTCAGTGATATTGGGTTACAGAGCACAAGAACAGCCAGCCAAAAAAAAAAAACCAACCCCAAAGTCATTGCTTGATTTGATTGTTATTCATTTTTGAGCACTTTCGTTCAACTCTGATTGCTGTAGAATTTTCTTGCTTTATGAGTGTCTTTAAAAGGAGACATTGATGTTTTATGCTGTCTTAAGTGCTAACAATCATCACTGTTGATGAACACGGACTCATTAATGTCTAAATCATTCACAGCACAAGGATGTTTCTTTCCCTCTTGAGTTTGCTTTTCTTGGGACAATTAATTTTTATATTAGCTGCTACATCTGTTTCCAATACCATTCATGAATTTTAGTTTATCCTTTGGATCACAACCATAAGTTTTGCACAGTAAAGGTTACATTTTTTGAACAGGAGGAGAGTTTTTAGAATTCCCCTCTATCCATAGAAATACACACTTTTATTTTTACTTTTTTAATTCTTAAATCTATGACCTATAGCTCTTTTAACTATTTCTTAAATGAAAGCTGCCATTCTTTATGTAAATAACATTCCACTGTGAACTGCAGAGAAAACAGATATACCTCTTGAGCACAGGACTGACAGTATGACGCTGTGACATTATCAAATCATGTAGGAACAAGGTAATGAAGGAATGATATCATCATACCTGCTCTTATCTGAATGTTGCATCCTGAAGAACAATTTTTTTTAAAAAAAAGCTTTTCAGTGACATATTATTGTGGCCATTTCAGGAAAAGCACAGCAATGCCAAACACTTGGGCTGAACCCAAGCCCTAAAGTTTCTAAGGAAGAAACCCTATTGTCCTGAGAAAAATGAATACTCTGAAACTGCATCACCAACACAAATATAAAATGAATAGTTCTCCTACAGGGTCAGACAGTGCAGCATCCCTTCATCCTGCACAATACCCAGTAACTCCTGTGAAACACTGAAATACCACCTAAACCAAACCGTAATTGAATCATATGATTTTGATGGGGATGTCTGTTGATGATCAAATCATACTTCCTGTGTTGTGGACTTGGTAATTATTTTTTTTATGGAACTAAAAGGAACAATCTGTGGAACAGTCTTTCAGTCTGTTTTCCTCATCTTTGACCTTTTCTGTCCAGGTAGAAATTCCCTTCTGATAGGATTTGGATTCACTGAATATCCATAAAAAGGATGTGATAGCATTGCATTTTTAGTATCTTTCTTACTAAATAAAAATGACAAACAGCACCAGGTTACAGCAGACCATAACACAGCAGGAGTCTGCTAGGTTCTGAGAGTCTGCATAAACAAAGCTAATAAAAATGACGGCATCTGCAAGAGCGGTGCACATCAGGATGCATCATGCGCTGCAGCAATGCTGAACACACGTAGTTCTCCAAGCAACAGAACCAAATGAGAGTGGTTTCAAAGAGTTTTGTGGATTATTGATTAGTTACTTTGATGCCTAATGAAGTATGTGATTTTCCTGTGGCTGGCCATTTGTAGTTCCCTCTTCACATGGCACTAAGCAGCAGACTGGAGCAGGGGAGGCAGTGTCACAGCCAAAGAAACTTGTTACCATATTGCTGCATCTTGGGTGGACTGACTTCATCAGAAGATGAGAAAACTGGGGGGAGTTCTCTTGGCATCCAAAACATTTTTATCATTTCCTCTTTTCAGGATGGGTTCACAGACCCTTTCTCTCACAGAGGCCATTAATACCTTCTTCTCTACTCAGGCACCTACCATACTGGAGCTTGGGCAGAGGAGTAGGCAGAGAGAGGGATGTCAAATTCCTTTGCCAAATTTGGTTAGAACGGGCTGGTTGGTTCAGAAGTTATTGGGTATGAATAGACACAGACACAGGCATTCACACCTTGATGGCTCAATGCTCATTCTTTTCAGGCAACTTGATTAAAACTGTGAAGGGAAGCAGAGGGAACAAGTAAATCATCTGCTTTCTGTATGAAGAGGTCTGACTCTTAACAAGTTGAAGCTCCTTTCAATTTGCCTCTGATTTCTCACTGTATGGTTAACATAAAATTCTCCTAGTGAGGGAAGAAAAGAAAGAAACAAGTCCCTGGAAAGCTGATTTTACTACACACAGGACTTGATGCATGTAGCTTTTCTCTGAATTTATTCCAAAAAAGTGATTGCCTTTCAAGTTCCATTAAATATATATCTATGTTTTATGAATGTAGTCCCTTTTTATCTCCTTCTTACAACTTTCCTCCCTCCTTGTAAGATTTCTGCTGTCTCTGTTTCAAGAATCCAAGGCTTAGCTCCGGTAGCGAAACCTGGCTCAAACTTCTAAGGAGATTGCTAAGTTGTGAGAAAGAGCTGTGACAACATCTGTAGAGGGAAGCCATGTGAGATAAGGAAGGTAAAAGTGCTGTTGGAGGTAGGATTATTGAAACTGGGACTGTTAGTAACTCAAGGATTCAGGAGGAAAAAAAAACACCAATGTGGAATAGAAAAAAAGCCTAAAGGAAGAAGAGGGAGGTGGAAGTGAACAACTTGGGAAGAGCTGAGATCCAGAGAGCAGCAGAAGCCAACCTTTGTGGCTTTACCTGACCCAGGATCCTCCTGACCCAACCTCATTACTGACTCCTGCCTGGCTCGTAAGGAGTCTCCGAGTGTCATATGGGAAGGGGTAGAGATTGAGCACACTAACATTTAGCCTGGTTCTTTATTAGGTAGCTATCTTCCGTATATGCCAAGCAATGAATAATTGCTATATACTTTAAAGCTGTATATGTGATGCTGTCATAGTCTACTTGCAAATAGCTAAAGGTGCCCAAAGTGATCCAAACAGTTAAATCAATTGGTTGCATCAAACAGGTACAACTCAGCCATCCTGATTTTTTGTGGGTGCCACCAAAACCAAAACAGGCCAAAAGCAATTGGTTGCAGAGCTTGAATGGGGAGAGACTTTTGAGGTATAGTTTCTAAGAGGAAAGGCATTAAATGACCTGTACTATCCATTGCATGGTCCAGCCTTTGAAATCTGGCTGTTGAAGGGGAAATTCTAATTGTAACTGCTCAGCAGCGGCAATTTGTGACCGAGGAATGAAGGCCCAACTGCAAGAAGGATTTAAACTGGTTGGAAGCAGGAATGCCAGAGAACAAATAGAGTGAAGTTTCCCTGGGTGATGAGATGAGAAACAGCCTCAGCATTGTCTTGTAGACCTTCCTGGAATTGGAGCACACAGTGGCCCAAGCTCAGGGGCCACCTTTGGGCAGCAGAGCTGGGCTGGGGGATGGATCCACTTGCCGGGCTGAGGTGCTGCATGCAACTGCTCTCAGGATTGGTGCTGATGCGAGAGTATATAACAAATCTGCTTGTGACACAGCTTTGCAGACTCCATGTAGAACCACATATTGCAGTAGGACTCTGCCCAATACATTGTTCATTAATTTTTTCTTTTATATTTAAGCACAAAAGTGTGTTTAATTTGCCTTGAGGCATACCACAAAAATTCACCAATGCTGTACATGTCCCCTTTTCAGATTGGACCACTGTACCTTTTAACATTTCCTGATCAGTCAGAAGCAATACAGTAGCTGACAGGTAAGCTATTGTGCCAAACTGAAACTCTGAGCTGACAGTTGGGAAACTTATACATGTCTTCAACCAGCAGAAGAGCTGTGATGTGTGAAGTCTCTCTCCTCTACCTGAGAACTTTGCTGGAAATACAGTCTGCCTTGTGTCAGCCCCAGACCTCTCACTCGATCCTGTGGGCCAGTGGCTAGGGCATTTATGTGCATTACTGTCTCAGTTCCTATCATGATTTCTTCTTTTATATAAAGATTCTATGATGTAAAACAAACAGCTTTGAGAGCAGGGACTGAAACTTCCCATGGCAAGTACTTAATCCATGAATACAGGTTATAAAGCCATTCTAAAATCTGGATGTTAACCAGTCCTTTTCAAAGAATAGTTTATGTTCAGCCAGCTTTAGGAAGAATCCAAGCTCTGTGCCAGTCTTGCCTTAGATATTTAAGTATGAAAAAAAAAAAAGTAAATTTCTTCAGGTTAATGATCCATTTCTTTGTCCTTAGTAATGTTCCACTCAGTTTGCAGGGTCCCTAGAGGCCCCTTTTGGTATAACAGTCCATTTGTCAGAGTACCTACCCAGGCAGTAGGATGTCTTGCGTTCAGTACCATGCAACGCTAACATGGCTCTCCCATTCCTGGGGAACACTCAAATAACAGACTGTAAATAGAGTAGGTGAAATGTATAGAAGGGTGAAAGCTCTATTAACTGCTGTCCCAAAGCTTGGATCCATGCAGGATTATAAAAGACATGGGGCAAGAGATGTGCAGAGCCAAAGCAAATGAGATTTCACTTTGATGAACTTCTTTGGAACAGATCAAAACGGGGTTTCTACTTCTGGTGTCCTGGGGTACAAGTATATGTTCNGGGGCAAGAGATGTGCAGAGCCAAAGCAAATGAGATTTCACTTTAATGAACTTCTTTGGGACAGATCAAAACAGGGTTTCTACTTCTGGTGTCCTGGGGTACAAGTATATGTTGACCATTTTACTCGGAAGCAGTCCTGGGAAAAGGACCCACTTTATCTTAGCAAGTGTTCACAGAGCACTAAGTTTACAGCTGCAGTGAACAGGCTGGACACTCAAATCAGCGAACTGCATGATACCATGGAAGTGCTTAAATTTTTTGTACAAGTAACGTGAAACAGGTGGACCTGTTTTCTGTCTGCAGCTCTCCAGAGGTTGCTTAGCAGAACTGATTAAGTTTGCTAAACAGCCTGATCACCATTTGAAGCTAGATACATATAATGTTGATGGGTCAAAATTTAAGTTAGAAGGATATATTGGCAGAAATTATTTCTTCCTTGAGATGGTCTTGAAACTGCTCATGGTACATTCATGGATGTAGAACAGACAATCCACCCTGTTATCCTTGTACACGGAAATTATTTCATACTATTTTCAGCACATACTGCTTAATGCCAGTGAGTGAACTTCTTTTTTGCATTAAACTAACTTGCAAGTCATCCTGCCAAATACGTTAATTGAAACAGCCTGTCTCCCTCTTTCAGTAGCATTCAAAACCAGACCTAGCACAGGATTCTGCAGGGTGCAAACCCACCTAACAGGAGTAAGTAGAGGATAAAAGAGAGAGGGGGGAGAAAAATGTTAGGCTGACTAACAATGCAAAGACCGTTTCTGCTTGAATACTGATGAGCCAAGTTATCTATGCTGGCCACCTGCCTACCTATTTGGTTCCTGCCAGCGTTTCATTGCTTGTGCTGATCTTTGGGGAACTGTTATTGTATGAATGCTGCTAAATGATTTTAATCTTTATTTTAATTCTTGTTAGCTTTTAATATAATTGTAAAAGATAATTTGTGATTTGTGTGTTGTCTGATTACTAAAACCTTTGTGAGATAACAAATGAATATTAAAATTCCCTACAGGAATTCTGGAATTTAGTTAAAGGGCAGACAACTGTGAGTGAAGCCTTATTGAACAGCAGCAACGTCCTGCCACTGCCCTTGCTGGACATTCATACCGATTGCTTTGGCTGCATCAACAGCATTCTTCATCTCCCCTCAGCCTGCATAAGCAGCAGCTATGGTCATTTTTCTCAGCCTCTGGGCACTCATTCTGTTTTAACATTACCTATAATTGCATGGACAACAGTGAACACTTACAAGTCTTCCCATGAGCTCAAATTCCCACAGCACAGCTCTGCCCACGCTGAGGGACCAAGAAACCCAGCCACTTCTCTATGTTTCCTCTCTGCTTCTGAACATAATCTGTGGCTGTGCATGGATTTTCCACGGTCCCAAGGCTCCTCTCCACATCAGACACTCAGCCCAGGCTTAATTCTTCATCTTGGCTAGACATATCCATGGCACAGGCCTGCCACTGACGTGCTGTTGTCCATAATGCTCTTTGGCCTGGATCAAATAGCATTTTCCAAAGCAGTGATGAAGCACCAACTAGAAGTTCCTGGCCAGGGCTAAGGGTGCAGCTTTTACACGACCAGCCTGTTTTAAGAAATGAGAACATTTACTGTATTAATGAGAAATAGCTGGTGGCTGACGTTACAGATTAAAGAGCTATAACTTCCTTCTGTTTAGCGTAGGCAGCAGGATGCAAGAAATGGTCATACAGCCTGCGCCTAGTTCTGGGAACCTTTTATTTCTGCCAACCAAGTAAAACTTCCACAGTCCTTTTTCTGGACAGGGGGAAGAGGTCCGTGTGTAAGGCACATCCATGCTGTAGCAGCATGTTTGGTTAGCCTGGGGCAGTCTGTAGGTACCAATCCTACAACACCATCAGCTGCTTGTCATCTTGCCTTCCCACCCACTTCTGGGATCTCTAAAAATATTCCTCAGCATTGGTAAAGGCAAAGGAAGAAAAAGAAGTGAGGGCAGAGGACAAGCATCATAAGCACCACATAAATAGATCTATCTCTCTTTCTATGTATGTACACACACATATATACACTATATATGTGTGTGTACATTTACATGTACTCTAGCAGGTTTTGGATACTCTGATTTAGAAATCCCCCTCCCCTCCATGCAGTCCAAGGAGCTCACTCACATGCTGGACAGACAAGCATGAAGCAGCAGAAATCCAGAGCAGAGCCATGACCGCGCCACATTCGACCCCTGGGCAGCAGCCAAACCATGGGTCAAGGGTTCAGCACCCCGACATAACCACAGAATTGTGTAAGTCAGACCAGAATTCATAAACAAAGAAGACGCACCACAAAGCATGTGCATTCACGCATGTAGAGACAAATGCCATGTAATTATAAATGCATTTTACACTGAAAGATAATGCACTATGAGAGAAAATGTAAGCATGGTTTTGGAAAGGTTGAATTGGATGTGTCTGCCAAAAATACAGGTCAGGAAGGCAGGTTATCCAAAACACGTTCAGCACACTATTTTTCCTCCTGTCCCATTATTTATTAAGACCCAGGTCTCCTCCTAGTGGTAAGATGTCCCTTTATATTCCCCAGTCACTACAAAAAAGTTACATATTTCAGTCTTAAATTTTTAAATATTACCTGTACCGCACTTCAGATGCCATTTACCGAGTGTCTGCCAGGAATCTGTATGAGATTTGTGTACAGCAGTTGATGTGTTTATAAAGCTCTTCATCAAGCATAAGAAATAAGACATATAAATATACAAAAAAAATGCTTCTACAGTTACCACGTACGTCAGAGGAAGAAAAAAAAAAGAATTAAAATTATGTTTTTCTTTCTCTTAACTGTCTTTTATTTATTAGCTTTGTTAATGTTGTTAATGCGTTTAATCCCACTACTCTGCCCTGGCTGCTGTTACACCATACACCATGGCAGGCAGTCTACTCACAGCACCTGCTGTGTTTCAGTTACAGCTAGATGGAATCAACAAAGTTGGCTATCCTCTTTATTTTGTTCGTACAACCATGTTCAGAGACCTGAAAAATGTGACACCTGTCATCTTCATGTTTATTTTTTCCTTGAATAATCTTTAATTTCTTATTACTCCAATAGCACTCAGAGATTTCAATTAAAACAAAAAAAAATGAAAGACATATTTAACTATGTCTGCTATATTATATGAGCATGTTTATAGGATAGACTGAAGCATAACACACAGATATGCAAACTAGCCTTAAACTGGATGAATAAAATCATTCTGCTTTGGCAGCACACAGGTTTGGTAGTTAAAATCTATAATACACTAGTCAAAAGACGTTAAGGCTGGGGAGGAGCTGTGGGAGAACAGGGAGGAAAAAAGCAACCACAAAACCTAAACTGAGACTAGCTATGTCACACATCCATTGCTGTCTTTTATTTGAATACCCGTATCTATGCACAAACGCGCACACATGACCCATTTATCCACCTGCCTTTGACCAGACCGTTAGTTCATTAACTGCAGGTGTAAGATGCAGAGGCTGAAAACATGGATTTGAAAGAACACAATGCCTCTGGTTGCTGCTGTGGCAAAGGCTGCTGAGGAAAGGCGGGCTGTAGCGTATCGTTGGCTGCATGAGGAAACTGCCATCTGCAAGAACACGGAGAAATACTCCCTCTTCCTTCAATCCCTGCTTCCCCGCAGGGACTCGAACTGTGGTTTGGAGTTGTGGTTATGTTTGTAAAGTCTACCAGTCTTTTTCAGTGGTGCCCAGTAATAGAACAAGAGGTAGTGGGCACAAACTTGAACATAGGAAGTTCCATCTTAACATGAGGAGGAACTTCTTCACTTTGAGGGTGGCAGAGCACTGGCACAGGCTGCCCAGAGAGGTGGTGGAGTCTCCCACTCTGGAGACATTCAAAACCCGCCTGGATGCTGTCCTGTGCAACCTGCTGTAGGTGACCCTGCTTTGGCAGGGGAGTTAGAGTAGATATATACAACTACATATACATATACACACTACTACTATATACAACTACTTATACAACTACATATCACCTCAAATTGAAAGCAAGATCTTCTGTTCTTTCAGATACGGCCATTACTTAAAAATTTATCCACAATGCTTAGAATTCTTTCCACTTATCA
The DNA here is from genome assembly GCA_003993805.1 of Himantopus leucocephalus. Taxonomy (NCBI): domain Eukaryota; kingdom Metazoa; phylum Chordata; class Aves; order Charadriiformes; family Recurvirostridae; genus Himantopus; species Himantopus leucocephalus. Next base: position 164,645,345 of record RSEF01000001.1, read on the forward strand.
TGAGACCTTGAACAACCTTGGTGTTCATGTTCAGTATAACTCAATTTGGTTTATGCTTTGTTTTTATTGGTTTGGGTTTGGGTTTTTTTTGCGTGGGTGGGGGATGTTGTGTTTTTGAGGTTTGGGTTGTTGGGTTTTTTTGCCTATGGACTCATTAGTTTATTATAGATTTTACAGCACAGGATTACAAAAATTCAGTGGTTTTCCTTCAGCTTAATATGTAGCGGTCAAAATCACGCTGGTAAGAGTGCTGGCTATACTAATATCTGTTATACTGCAAATGAAAAAAAAAAATCCATTAAGCTTGCAATGTATAATATGCCACCATTTGACAGTTTACCCATTCACAAGACCCCAGAAATTAGACTGGGAACTTCAGTTCAGACCTGACTCACAGAATCACAGAAAAATCAAGGCTGGATGGCACCTCTGGAGGTCATCTAGCCCAACTCCTCTGTTCTTGAAGGGACAGATAGAGCAGGTTGCTCAGGACTGTATCCAGTTGGGTTTTGAATGTCGCCAAGGATGGAGACAACCTCTCTGGGCAACCTGTTCCTGTCTTTGACCACCCTCAAAGTAAGAAAGTGTTTTCCTAGTTTAAAAAAAGAAAAAAAATCCCCTATTTCATTTTGTGTCCATTGCCTCTTGACCTGTACCTGCACTGCTCCTGACAAGGCTGGCAGTTCAACCAGTGTTCGGTCCACCTCCCTGTCCATTTATCTAGCCCATACTTCACCAGCTGTCTATGAGAATATTACAGAAGACAGGGTCAAAAGCCTTCCTAAAGTTGAGAAAAGCAACATCTAGTGCTCTTCCTTTGTCCACCAAGCTAGTCTTATACTGCAACAAAACACATTATGCTAGACAAAAAAATTAAATCAGAACCACAAGTGCTTCTATCAAAAAAACCCCAACCCCTTATACTTGAAACCTTAAAAGGCTAATTTGAACTTTATAAAAAGTGATAGTAATATCATAGTTAACATTTTCTAATGGACTAGTACAACTTGACACGGACACGGACTATGTAAATTTGTTCTATTCTGGGAACGACAGGATGAGAGCATAGAATACACAACCCCTCACATCATACACACTCATTTTGTGTGTTACAATCCTTCTTTTTTTCTCTGGTATCTTATTTCTGGCAACTTCAGTCCTGAGAACTGTATTTTACTTCGTGTCTGATACATGACACGGGAGAAAACTGAACTCTGGTTTTCTAGTTTTACATAGTTCCCCTACCCGCAGCATTAATAGCAGAATGAATTGAAATATATTTTGTCACTAATATAATGATGAATATACGTGTTGAAACATTCTTGTGTCAGTTTTCAAATACAATCACATGCTTAGGCATTCTACATCTTTCTACATTCTTTGTAAGAAAAAATGAAGAACATTAATGCTTGCAGTTTAAACTTGAAATCATCCCTTGTATGTTCTTTCAAAATAATCTTCCCAAAAATTACAAAGAAAGGAAAAGCTACATCTGTTGAAAACATCCCATTAAAATCCTAAATATATTTTATCTAAAAGAAAATAATTTCAAGATGGATGCCTTTTAATTTCCTTACTTCTAGCAAATATCATGGAGAAACATTTTAATGATACCTATAAGCTCCACCTTCACCTTTAGGTTTGTATAACTATTCAAACTTATGAGCTGTTCTCTCATTCTTATCCCCTCATAGCAAAAAGTAGTACAGCAAAATTTTATAGGCCCATGTACTGTTCTGTGGTACAACAGCTGTTACCAGCTGGAGATACTTTATGCTCTGTTGAACTGACTATGTTAAAAGGCATTTCCCTAGCCACCTTCAAATGAACATTTTTTTCTCCCTTTCAAGAAATTTTGTAACTTACAACTTCAAGTCCCTCTTTTGGAGGAATTCAAACTAAAATTATATATGGATTGGAAAGATTAAATGACTGGGCTTTTTTAACAGGAAGATTGAAACTGAGTATTATAAAAAACTGTGTCAACCCCACTAGCAAACTAAAGAGCCTTTTAAAATCTCTCACTGCACCCTTAAATTGAGGTGCCATAAACGGAATAATACACCTTACCTGTCATTTACCATAGCTGACAGAGATTTTGACCAATTTCTTTTTACCTGAATATATGGACCTTCAGCTTTTCAAACATATTCATGCAGACTCTTTCAAAACATACAGATGTACTATTTCAGGGAACAGTAACTGGAAATTGAGCAACAGTTTTTAAGTGTTTCACCAAACAGATGTACTGTGGTAAAAATTTGTAAGTTTTCCACGATTTTTGAATTCAATTCTGGAAAGAAGTTCACATCCCAACTAAATACCAGATGAATATCACAGGGACAAGGAAAGGGGGTTCTGTGAGTGGTGAGGATTTCCATAAAGGAGAGAAGCAAGGAAGCTGGGTTTCTTGTAGTATTAAGAGATGTGAGAGGGCTGCTCTGCAAGGGGAAGCGTGCTGGGAGCCGAGGGGACAGCAAGGTGGGCACAAGGTTGTGTCCTCATCAACAAATGGCACAGTCCCACCATACAAGTCCCACCCAAGGAGATTAGTAAAGCAGGCCCGATGATGGCCAACTTGGTCAGCCAGTGATAGCTAGGTAAGCCCACAGTGGTGAGACAGGTCCAACGTGAAGCCAAGGAGTTGTCACTGGGTGAGGACTGGGATCAGCTAGGTACATGGCCAAGACCAGTTGCAAGATAGCCCTGGTGAGGACTAAGACCAGGGGCCTGAACTTAAATGCAGCTTCCAAGCTCATTGAAGGAGGTCTCTAGCAAGGCTTGTCACAACTCTTTTTGCACACAGCAATTTTCACAACTGTCCAAGCAAGGTAACACAGGTACACCACCGAAGAGCTGGCCTTGAGCACAGGCAGCCAGACCCCAGGAGGAGGAGGGTGCACTGAGGGCTCTGAGAGCTCCTTCCCATCTATGAAGTTCTTGTACACTAGAAATCCTACTCATGTGTATGGTTGAAATAGTTTCCCTTGGAAGTTACCATCGTTGGTGTATGCCCAATATCAAGATAAATCAGCGATATAATTTAGCTAGACAGGTTATCTTATCGATGCTTATAAATACTTAAAGGAAGGGTGCCAGGGGGATGGGAACAGTCTTTTTTCAGTGGTGCCCAGTGATAGAACAAGAGGTAACGGGCACAAACTTGAACATAGGAAGTTCCATCTTAACATGAGGAGGGACTTCTTTCCTTTGAGGGTGGCAGAGCACTGGCACAGGCTGCCCAGAGACGTTGTGGAGTCTCCCACACTGGAGACATTCAAAACCCGGCTGGACGCCATCCCGGGCAACCTGCTGTAAGTGACCCTGCTCTGGCAGGGGGGTTGGAATAGATGATCTCCAAAGGTCCCTTCCAACCCCTATCCTTCTGTGATTCTGTTAAATACGTGAATCATCCTTGTTCTTCAAAAACAAAGAAAATATAAATTGATTAACTAAGAGGGGATGGTTTTCATTAATTGTTTAAATAATAATCATCACATTTTATGCAAAACACTATTTATAGCCTCCTGTCTAATTAAAGTATTCATTTAACTAGTTAGTGATCATTTCATGCAGTACGTATAAAGACCAGTGTATATGAAAATACGTATTATCTCATGTTGACTCACCGCAGCTTCTTGCCTTTTCTTTCTCCAGCAATTTACTTTCCTAAAAGCAGGAGGGAAATGGAGGAATTTGGTTCTGATATTCACTACACTTACAACAGAGTCGCATAGAGACCCAAAGCTACCATAATACTACAGCTAAGTTGTAGGAAAAAGAGGGAAGCTTTTTTTTTCATCCATCCAACTGAGCTTCCCCAGTGCTACTACTTACAATACTTTAAATGTGAAATTGCTAGGATAATGCGTCTTCAACACACAGCCAGAAGGTTGCAATCTATTGTATATATGCACAGTTACCTTCAGTGTTGTTAGCTTTCAGGTCTTCAGAGGATAACTAAACAGTTAATAGTATGGTATTTTGCAAGACTGTATTTTAAATCCTATCTGCAGATGCAAGAATAAGATATTTTTAAGCCTCTTAAAATAGCAAGAATGACAATTAGGTATTTTCAGTGTACAGATACAAGCAGAGGAAACGTGAAAGAAAGCAAGAGGGCTGGTTAACGTTGTGCTGATGTGCAAACACCGAACAACTAGTCAAGGCTTTCTTGCTCTCCCATTGGTGCTCAAACTACTCACTTTCCAGAAAGCAACTTTACCCCTCCTCACCCCAGTGAATAATTTTGCTTCATGTGTTTAGGTTTCAGCTTATTCACATACTACTGGTTTGCTTAATTATGCAGGCGCATTACAAGTGGAATTAGAAGCATTCAGTAAGTTATCCTAGGAATAAACAGCCCTTGCCAATATACGATATTCCAAGGACTTCTGAATGTCAACTACTTACAATTTTGGCTTACAACGACAGCAGAGGAAACACGTGTGAGGTGGAAGCCATCCTTGATTGCCTTGCAACAGCCATATTTTCATCCATCCGCATATAAAGAGTATAAAAGAGCAATAACAGCACTTGGCACTTGCTTTATACCTGACATAAACGTCTACAATATTAGCAAGGCTTAGCCTTTCATTTTACATCATTAGATGTGAAACTGAGGTGTATATTCCAGGAGAATATCTGAGATTTCACCAGCTCTATATGGTCAAGACACGTTGTTTCCACTGACAAGTCAGACAAATCATATGAAGAAATAAAAAAATATTGCTCCCTGGCAAAATTTGTCATACTTTGTGCAAGCTGCCCACAGGCTGTTTATTCCAAAATTGCACTATATCAGTTTGAGTATATGCATTTCAGAGTAGAAAAAAGTTAATGAGAACCTATATTGTTAAATTGTTTAATAAACAAAGTGAACAGTGGAAAACCTTCCCCCTGAGATTGTGAAGTTTATTGCCTATGCAGAACTGCCTTTGTAACTACCCAAGAAATCAGATCATCCTTCACCAACAGACAGTTGCAGACAGGACGGGTACCTACCAGATGTTCTGCTACAGCGAGTCCTGAAAGTTGCACTCTTCTTTCTCCCTCGCTGGCAGCATTTTTGACAAGTGCCAGTTAAACACCAGTGAATGGGAACGATACCAACCTTTTCTCTACTTCCCCCAAACTGCAAGGTCTACAGTCCCTTTTCCTGTTCTTTCTTTCTCCAATTCTTCAGGAACATAATCTTAAAAGAAACTTAAAACTTTATATTACAATGCAAATTGGAAGGCTTGCTCTCAAGCCAAGTGCCTATTAAAAAAAATAAATCAGCTTTATACAAAATGTCAATAAGCTAAGAAATCTTTACCTACGAAACACCTGTTTTCAAAGACCTAAATGTAATTAAGAAAATGGGAGTATTTATTGCAGTAAAAAATACAATAGACTGATGTTTTGTAATCAGAGGAGGTCTCTGGAAGTTCAAACATCAGGTTAATGTCCCAGCATTTTGACTCAGCTTTTCGTCTTTCTTGAACACTATTTTTAAGGGATGATGATTACCTAAAAATAAAGGCTAGTTTTAGATGTCANAATTAAGAAAATGGGAGTATTTATTGCAGTAAAAAATACAATAGGCTGATGTTTTGTAATCAGAGGTCATCTCTGGAAGTTCAAACATCAAGTTAATGTCCCAGCATTTTGACTCAGCTTTTCGTCTTTCTCGAACACTATTTTTAAGGGACGATAATTACCTAAAAATAAAGGCTAGTTTTAGATGTCAAATTTTTTTTTTTATTAGACCAAACAAAATAGACAAAAGACAATTTTTTGTACACAGACCCTCTGTTGATCCACATTGGCTCTTACTGCTACCTACAAATCTTCTGTTATATTCCTCCTTAGGCTTCATGCCTGAAATTCTCTGCATACCTCCTTAATTAATTTGACTTTTTAAGAAAAACTTTTGCGTCTGGACAACGTGTTCTTACTTTTTGAATCATTTACAGCCTTCATTTGTTCCTTCAGTACAAATACTTTCCAGTACCTGAAGGGCNTGCATACCTCCTTAATTAATTTGACTTTTTAAGAAAAACTTTTGCATCTGGACAATGTGTTCTTACTTTTTGAATCATTTACAGCTTTCATTTGTTCCTTCAGTACAAATACTTTCCAGTATCTGAAGGGTGCCTACAAGAAAGCTGGAGAGGGACTTTTTACATGGGCATGTAGTGACAGGAGGAGGGGTGATGGCTTCAAACTGCAAGAGGGTACATTTAGATTAGATATTAGGAAGAAATATTTCACTATGAGGGCGGTGAGACACTGGAACAGGTTGCCCAGGGAAGTTGTTGAGGCCCCATCCCTGGAAGTGTTCAAGGCCAGGCTGGATGGGGCTTTGAGCAACCTGGTCTAGTGGGAGGTGTCCCTGCCCATGGCAGGGGGTCTGGAACTAGGTGATCTTTAAGGTCCCTTCCAACCTAAACTATTCTATGACTCTATGAAATCAGAATTTCCTTAAAACTAAGTAGATTCACAGACTCCTTCCCTACTTCTCCTATTTACCCGTTACTACAGTTCTTCCATGAGAATGCCTTTGCTTAGAGGATCCATGGATTCTCCTGTCCCATCCTTATATTCTAGGTGCATACTTTACTAACAGCTGGGTCCAGTTTCATCCACAGATTCACGCAGTCTATCCACCTGAGTCACCATGTAAAAGAAATACCTTAAAAGAAAACCTGACCTGCAATGCCTGTATTTTCCCAGTGTACTAGCAAGATTCCATTTTCACACTGACATATGAAGTACAGCACTTCTTATTCTTACATTTTTAAAGTAAATGTAAATTTGTGAAACAGTAACCAAAAGAAGATACACACCATCTAAATCGACATTATCCAGTACGCTAATTATCATGCCACATACAAAGATGCATGTTTAACAATTAATTTCTAGTTCTAACTAGAACTGATGCAAAATACAAAATAAAGCAAGCTAAAACAGCTTACTACATCTGCAAAGTTTTTATCTTATTTGTGAAGAAGTAAACTTTCAGTTTAAATAAGCATAAAAATAAACCTTCAGTACACTGTGTACTGAGTAGTCAGTAAAAAGAGTAACAATTTTGCTGGCAAGTTACTAGTTTTAGATTGCCCAGCCTTGCATAGCTTTGAGAGAACAAAAAGACAACATGGAATTAATACTTTTTAAATACATCTCTTTAAATAACATATAGATCTCAAAGTGAAATATTTGACAATATCTCAAGAGTCAGCTGCAATTCATATTTGCCTTTTTCTCCTCTTAATTTTCCTAACCAGGACCACCTAAAATACGTATTTTATTAAAACCCATTTAAGAGAAATCTGCGTGGGTATGAAGACAAACGCTCTTTTGATTTTCTGTTTATAAATCAGAATATATGACATTACACAGAAGAAGCCAAATAAGTCAACACTGAAGTATTATATTTCACATATATCAATTTTCTACTCGAATTATTAAAGTAATGCACTGTCCTTGAGTATATACTATCTTGTGCATACAAAAAATATTCTGCTTTTTAACAGTTTATATGGTGGCTTAAGAAAAGTGGTTATTACATTTTACTTATTTAGTATATTTCAAATAATAAGGGAGCTCCTAATGCTTACACTAACTATAAGAGAAAAGAATAAACTTCCTTCCCATTAGCTTTTCATGTAACATTTCACATTTTTTTCCCTGTATTTTTTTATATGAACATGACCACAAAAAGCACTGAAGAAATAGGTCAGCCAAAAACTGGTTCTATGTGATCAGCCCAACAGCAGTTCTGTTTTGACACCAGTACCGACATAACAAGAACTGAGGCCTGAACTTTTCTCCCCTCAAAGTTAATGCATGAATTATCTAACAGAGTAAAATCAGAAACTACATTTCATGTTTTTTCAAGAGAGTTATACCGCTCACTAAAAAAACCATACCATGCAGACTTTAAAAACATATTTTATTTAGTAATTGAAAAAAATATACATTGAACTGGGTATTTGGAAATTAATTTTACATTACTGAAATAGTTTATGACACATTTTTTGAAACATAAAACTAGTTGTTAAGTGTAAAAGCCTAGCTCTGTAGCGTTTCATGGTTTAACTGTAATGAGCACAGGAGATCATTACAATTTTTAAGTAATTGATTTGCATTTTAGTGATATATAGGTCATTATTAATTTATTAGCACCTCAATCAGAAGTTTAGGTTCTGTTTTACAATGGTTATTTATACAAAGAAACATGGGGTCAGTGCAATATCCTAAAACTAAAGTGCTACTGAGGCTGTGTGTGGCTCTCCTAAAAACAATGTAAACAAATTAAAATAATACAGACAAGGTTTATAAATTACTGAATTCTGTAGCATATACACAAAACAATTCTACAAAAACATGAATGTGATTGTAAATTGATAAATAAACAATATGTTAAATAGCAGAATCTCCATAAAATAGTAAATTATTGTCTCCACTTTGAACAATGGAGGTAAGCACTGTTAATAGCTAAGAATTCTCTTACATAAAATATTGGATCTCTCCTGAGACCTGTTTGTGAAGTAAAAGGCTTACATTATTTATCTAGTGGTGTTTCTTTTCCTCCTCCAACATGGCTTAGTATCCTCTTCCTTCTGCAACAGTTCAATTAAAAGCTTTCCTCTAATTTCAACAAGACAGTGTTATTCTTTAGCCAGAGCTAGCTTTAAACAGACGCAGAAACACACAAAACATTTAAGGCAACCTCAAAACATCCAAGTCCAATCACGCCAACAAGAATGCTTTTGCTCCAAGCTTAAAAACTACTTTAAATTAAGTACTGACTTTCATTCTGTGGGACTCCTTCCTCCACTGACTGTGTTACCCACAACTCAGATACAATTTTAAATTTTTTCCCAAATGCTCTCCTGAGTGTTTTCATCTCTTTTACCCGGGAATGATCTTCTCCTATAACAACATGGGAGACACCCTCCTCAAGGTGAGAGACTACTTTTGCACCATAAAAACGGAGCTCCAAAGCTCTAATGGATAGTGTTGTTCCATGGATTTTGGTTCTGGGCTCATTAACAACAGCATAACAGTCCACATAAATAGTGTTTCCTCTGAATATACTGAGCTGACAGCTGTTCCACGAATAACGTTCTTCTAACTCTGCAATCGTGTCCAAAGGCATCAACTTATTGTCTTTCATTCTTGAGAACACTTCCTTGAGTTGTGCAACATCTGTGTCTGCTGTGTAGCTGTCTCCATAACAATCATACTCACGAGCAAAATGTTCTTTTGTGTCAGGACACATGTGAATCATAAAGGCTGGCTGCCAAGGCACCAGTGTTTTGGTTTGAAAACACTGAAGGAGCCACTCTGCCCTCACCACATCGTATTTGTTGGAAGCAATGATGTTTTTCACTCTGACATTCTCAGCTCCTACAATGACACAGTAAGTGTCTGGCCCTGGGTTCTGTACCACGCTACCACCACATTCGGCTATTCTGCTTTCCAGTTCAGACTTTGAGCATTTTGCCGTTCCTGTCATAACACAAAACTCAACATCTTCAAATACATTTGAAACCTTGTTTACACTAGAAAGATCAGGAGCTCTAAATTGCTCAGCTATTCCAATTACCTTCTTCACCTTTGACACAGTTTTCCTTTTTTTCTCTTGTGGCTCATCATACTCATCTATATGAAGGTGCTTAGATGCCAGCTTCCCTTCTGCTTTGCTTCTGAGATCTTCTAACATGTCTGAAGTCATGCATTCGTACCATTCTTTGTCCTCTCTTATCTTCTCAATTCGGGGGAATCTCAAAGTACAGTCGGTTTTGTACATGTCACTGTTAACAATCTCAGCTGCCTTGATCTGAACTATGACAGAGTTGCAAGGTTCAATGTACATTTCAGGTTTTTCAGTTCCACACAAAATGTTACAGGGAGGGTCCTTCCTATGGTAGGGCTTCCAGTGTTTAGCCAGTTTCAAACCTAGATCATACAATTCCTTCATAGTATAGCCAGAGCCAACACGACAAATGGAGTGGAAAACGGTAGGTTTTTCATTTGGATGGGGTGTCTCTGCAACAGCGCACAGAAAATGAGACATCATTCCACCACGTGAGCCTTTCCCCCAGTAACCACCAACAATTAAAAGGTCTAGTTCATCCATCAGCCCATTGACGTATTCTGGCTTGATTTTTAACCAGCCTTCCCCACGTTTGTCAGGCTTGTAGGTGGACATGGGATCTTTCACCATAATCCCTTCTTCTCTGTTATCTATTGCTTCATTTAAAGCATCAATTACTTCTTTTCTTGTTCTGGCACTTTTTTTCTGTACAACATGTATCCTGCCCATTACTGGGGTAAATACGCTACTTAAGATTTCATATCTTTTGCTTAGTACTTCATGACCCAACTTTTGATCATTAACCATCAATACATCGAACACACAGAAGCAGGTCTGCAGATCAGAGTCCTCCACCATTCTTTTTATGTCAAATCTGTTACCTTTTTGCATAAAGGTTTGTGTCTCAGGATTGTAAGCCATCATTTCACCATCGAGAATGCAATTTTGTATATTGCTCTTAAATACATTATGAATAAATGGCGTTAATGAACCATCAAGGGGGGAAGCACCGAACTGCTGAGTATAGTCAAACCCATTTCGGGAAAAATATTTATACACATCTCCATCTTTGTGCATCTGCATACGTTCACCATCCAGCTTAGTTTCGATGTAGAATATCTGGTTATTCATTTGTTTCTCAATTTGCTGGACGTCAGCAATAGCAGCCAGCATTGGTTTAAAGGCAGAAAACAACATGATAGAAACATCACTAAGTGAGACAGAGGGATCATGAAGTTGTCTGCAAACTTTTTCCAAATCAGTTGTGACATTGTGTAATTCAGCAGCATCAGGATGAAAAATGGAAAATATAGTTTGTTGACTAACACCAAGCTTTAGATCCTTTATAATCATGCGGATGAGCCATTTTTGTTCCAGTGCTGTGCTCTGGGTAATTAACTGAAGAAGACTTTTCTTTAACATACCCTTGTTTTTCCCAGCATTATTACTAGCTATCGCATCTAAGTGTTCATTGACTTGTTCTATTGTCAGTCTGCCTTGTTTTGGGCTCCTAGGTTTTAACACAAAGTATGCGATCATTGCAAAATCTCCAGCATCCCCACGTGAGCCTGCAGGTGTTCTGTAATTTAAAAGCTTTGCAGCATCTTTTCCATCTTTCGGTAAATTAAGCAGTTCAATATACAGCTTTGCAAGCATAGTTTCTTTAATTCCATATGCCATCCTTTCTCTTTCCAACTGTGGAAGAATAAGTCGCATAGCTGGATAAAAAGAATCCGTGACATCTTTCTCTTTTTGATGAAGAGCATCATGGAATTTTCTCCAGGAATCCAGGAAATCCTTGAAATACTTGTATTTCTCTGGACGCGATTTACACGTCTGTATTCGCTCCAGAGTAGAACACAGATCTGCAAAAGGCACGTGAGAGGCCACTGTTTTTTTAGGAGAAGGCTGCAAAGCTGATGTGGAAGCCATGAGAACCCGGTTTTTACTAAGAACAACAAAAAAAGAGTAAATATTTGTAGAGAAAGAAAACACCACCACGTTAGTCTGCCTTGAAAAAGACATCTCTAAGCAGGATTTACTGATTTTTTTTCTCATTTTTCTTATGAGGATGGAACAGTTATCTTTACTTACGGGTCACCAGCTGGTACCACCGTCCAGAGTTAGGGGTGAAACTCAGCAGACAGGCTGCCACACGGACATCAGGTAGACGAGAGGACTAGAAGACAGAAGAAGCCCACCCCTCCCTCCCTCCTGTCTTCTAGTCCTCTCGTCTACCTGATGCCGCTGTCACAGACGGGAGTTTCACCAACCAGAGACGATTTTCTCCTCTCCCCCGCCCCCCCCCCCTCCCCAAGCACAGCCCGCCCTTGACACCACCCGGCCCTTGGCCCGCTCCTCCACTGGCTCCCGCCGCCCACCCTGCGGCTGAGGCGACCCGCCGGGCCCACCCTGCGTGGTCCTCCGAGGCCGTGTGCCCCTCTCAAGGGACGGGGGCGGGGAGGCACAGCCGCCCCCAGAGAAGACTTACGTGGAGGCGGTGGAGGGGGAGGGAGAGCGGGGGGCGGGGGGGTGAGGGTGGGGGTGAAGGTCACACCGGCCGCGCCTGCGCGGTTACTGCCGCGGGGAGAAAAAGGAGGGGCCGACGGGTCCTGACCCGGAAGCGGAAGTGGCGGCGGGCGTGTTTCCGGTCTAGGAAGGAGCGGTGGTTGAAGTTGCGCGTCGGGGTCTGCGCTGGCCTGAGGCACTGCCGGCGGCGGCGGCCGGGCGGGAGGATGCGGCGGGTGGGTCTCGCCTCGCCCCGCCCCGCGGGGAGGGGGTGGCGGTTGGGGCCGGTGGCGGGCGGGGCCGGGCCGGGCCAGTCCCGTCCCGTCCCGTCTTTGCAAGGCCGGGATGGGGCGGGTGGGAGCAGGGTCGCCGCTGCGGGGGCGAAAGCGGGCGGTCGGCCGACCGACCGACTGGCCGGCAGATCTGTTTTCGATTTGGTGTTTGGGGTCCCGCTGTGACTGAACGCGGCCCTTCCTTGGGCGGGAGCGGGTGGCAGGCGGGGTGCTGTCCCGTGGGCCCGTGTGCCTCCTGTGCCGGTCTGTCGGGACGTCTTGCCGAGGGACTGCTGCCTTGGCAGCGCCATGAAAAAATCCTTCGGGTGCCTTCCTGCGGAAAGCTGGGAGAGCTTTTGCATCTCCGCAGCAAGATCTTGGTCTAGTGTTTCGTTTGTCTCAGCTGCCATGTGGGACAATTTCTGCAAATGGGGATGCTTGTAGAAGATGGGGTAGATGATGATAACTTTAGCGTGGCTTAATGTGCCAAGTGAATATAACGAAAACGCTGAGCAAGATGTTATGTTTATTGGGTAAAAATGGGAATAATTAAACCTGCTTGGAAAGTACTATGTTTTAGGAGCCTGTGCATGCTAGAAAGCTAAGGCTCTAATATGATAACAGTCTTTGGTTTGTTGTTCTTTTGTTTGTTTTTTTTACACAGTACCATGATAATTCCAGACATCCTTGCAAGGTTCGTTAAGATTTGTCAGTCGGGAGGAAAAGTGTAATAAGAGTAGAGGGGAAAACATGTTCAGTTATGACTATGTACCACTTGATGCAGAGCTGTGGAAGTTTGCTGCTTGAAATAACTAGGACAGGTGGCTCGCTGATCTTAAAAGCCAGAATCAGAAAGTCTGACACCTAGTTGTTCTTACTCTGCCTTTTTCTTGCTTAGGAGTAGCTACTTTGCTGGGTTGGTTGTTTTTTGTTTTTGATTTTTTTTAATGGGAGTCTCTGTAGGACTTTAGTACCAAGAAAGTGTATTTTTCCTGTTCCTACTAAACTTGTAGGTTTTTTCCAGATTAGTTTCCCCACTGAAACTATTTTTTTCTACAGTTGAGGACTTAATATTTCTACTTACAGAAGTCTTTTGAATAAATATGAGTAAATGTAAAGCTTGTGTAAATCTTGTCTGTGTCTGGAGGAGATGGAGTGTAAGTGCAGTAGAAAGAAACAGATGTCTTCAGGTACCTCTCTGTGTTCTTAAGAAATATGTCCAAATAGGTAGTTTTGTTTGTTTGTTTGTTTTGAAACTGTGAAATCTGAAGGATTGCAGTGAGTGTTAAACCTAACTTTTTTTTTAAAGCTCTTTCTTATTAAAGCAGCTGTTAAACACCTGAATGCTCTTCTTAGCACTAACTTTGAGGCTTCTTATACACTAACAGCATTAAGGAGGCAATGTAAATCTATCATAACTTTGTTGTTGTGCAGTATGTATGTATTATACTATGTGTTGTATGTATAGTCCAGGACATTTCAACGTGATTCTTGAACTTCATTGTAAAATGTTGTTTTCAAGTTTATCAGATGTTTCAAACAAGCTTGATAGGAGCTTGATAGGAGTGTGAACATGATATGTGCGGTTTCGTCAGTAAAGCAGATGTAACTTCTAGGAGTATTGGCTGTTAGCATTTCTTAATTTTTTTTCAAGTAGCTGAAAACAAACAGTAATTTTGTGTAATTCAGAAGCAATTTTACTCAAAGTTCATAAATGGAATTGTCTTTCAGGCAGAGATGAAGCCTGGGAAATCATCACATCCAAAGGTAAATGTTTTATAATGTGATTAGTGTATGAAAATAACACTTTTTAATATTAAAAATTTAGACAAAGACAAAAAATAGAACAGAACTTGTGGCAAATGGAAGAGTAATTTCAACTGCCATTCAAAATCAATGAAAAATTGTTTACAAGTACCTTAGGTATGCACTTGAGTTTTTATGATTTTCAGTTGATAATGACATTAACCATTGAAGAATAGCATTAGGGCACAGCAGAATACTATTAAAGTGTCTTGGTCATAAAGACTTTGGTTTTTTCCCTCAGATTTTTTACTGCTATGAGTGATTTGTATTTTCAGTAGTTACTTAATTGTGGGATTTGTAGCTCATCTGATAGAACATAGAGGCCTGCAATAATTCCTGGGCTGCGGATTCTGCAGTGGAGATGTATAGATATACACATCTGTATATACAGATGGGTATATTCCTGTGGCATAAAATTGAAGCTCATCACTTCCAAATTTCATATCTGTTTTGAGAGGCAATACAGTTCTGTGGCTGTGTAAACGGAACTGGTCTTTAATGGCCCGTAAGCCCATGGCACGGCAGCAGTCTGGCTCAGTCTTACTGTCATTAGGTCTTAATGTTGAATTTGGCCACGTTGCTGTTCCTCTGTGTTAATGGTTTCCACAACAGAACTTTGTATTTCAGTATTGTCTTGTACTTGTCTCTGAAGTTTACCAGCATCATCAAAAAAACACTTGTAGGAACCACCAGCATTCGCAAAGGCTAGCCTTTCTAATGCAGCATTATCAGAGGGACAGGAGGAAATGTGAAGCAGATAGATGCTAGAGGAAAGACCTCTAATCATATTTGTGACTAATAAATCATCTGTGAGGAGAATGCAGAAGAACTGAGTTTATATTGTCTGGAGAAATTGAAGGTAGATTACATACTTGGAGGTTAATAAACATTGAACTAGAAGTAAAGAATTTAAGTTACTCAGTCTCCCTTCCTGTTAAGTGTTAGGAATTATTTTCTAGTAGTAAGAGTAGTTAAGAACAGGAACAGCTTATGTAGGTGTTTCCATTAATGTAAGAATTAACTAGGAAAACATCTGCCAGATAAAACTATATAGTTCTGCTCTTGATGACTGTATATTTGTCACAGACATTGACTTTCATGATAAGTTGTTTTTTTTTTTTAAAAAAAAATCTCCTTTATGCTTGTTTTCATTGCCTTCTAACTTAGTTTAAATAATCGGCAGATACAAAATTCTGTTGCTGTGTATGCTATAAAATGGGATGTGACTTCTTATTATAGGACAACCTTGTCATTGGTGAAGTTACGACAATTACTTGAAATATAGTGCTGCAATATCGTGTTCCTTCAAAAAAACAAGGGTTTTTTTTTTGTGAAGCAAGGATGATTTCCAAGGGGTTAATATTTTATCTAGGAGATTTGAAAAGAAAATCTGTAGAAGGCAATATAACAGATATCCTGTTCAACAGTCAGACATTAAAAAAAAATCATTAACTAGTCATATTTGTAGATGACAAAAAACTGATTAAAAAGTTCTCTTTAGAAGACTAAAAGGATGCATGCTTCTTGCCTTAACTGGAACATCAGGCAGTTACGGAGCAAGCCTGTAAGTGGTTCTTGTAGTCTAGGAACAGAAGTAGTCTTGTCTAGAAAGAGAAACAGACTTGTCCAGATGATGGGTCCTCTCTGTTTCTGAGGTTGACCAGCTCAGACATCAAAGTCTAAATATATTGTTCTCCCTTTCCTTCCCTATCCCTTTCTCCCTTTCCCTGATTATCCTGGCATCCTACTAGTTGCACAAGTTGGAGATACAGGAGAATCACACCACCTGCTCTTCATAATTCAGCATAAGAGTTTTTGTGTCATAAGATGTTACATTGTAAACTGTTTGAAAGGCTTATAACATCCCATCCAGCACAACAGTAATGGGAAACGAAAACCAAGAAGAGATTTTTATTCTTTTTTTTTTTGTGTAGTCTGGCAGTGTGTTGAACAGTCTCAAACCTCATACACTTCAAAAAGTGTTGAGGAACACCTTATCACTCAGTGAAAATTACTATGTCAGCTTACCCTTTTTATTTATGTTCTTTAAGTGGAAACTTTGTTATGCTTGTATCATCATCTATTCTTCAAGTCAAACAAGATAATGTTTGGAAGGCCTGCTACTTGGGACTCCATAGAAAGCATGGTTTGTAGCTTTAGTGAGAATGAGCTTGTATTGACTTGGTTTAGAGTCTCTTTTAGGCCCGTGTGCTTGTTTGAGAAACCATCATTTTCCTTTGTTGTGATCTTTCAGTTGGTATTGGAAGGAGGCAGGGAGGAACCTAGGAGAGACTTGTGTCTTAGTTTTCTAGCTAACAAATCTTGCAGTAAGATGTGAAGGAAGAGGCATGGTCTGATTCAAGCCTGGAAATGGACAGAACTAGTGAAGTTTCACATAACTGGCAAGAAAACTTTAATACTCATGTAGTTCATTAGTGCAGAGTAGTCAGCTTTACTTAAATATGTAGGTGAGTATGAAATGTTTGTGGCTGTGTAGTTTACCCTTCCTGCTAACTACCGTATGTTGAGTTCTAGTTTTACAATACACTGGTTTTGTAACTCCAATAGCAAAGTTTTTATATATACCTATATATATCAGAAGTAATCACACAGCAGCAGTATCTCAGTAGTATAACATTTTGATAATACTATCCTACTGAAATGAAAATAGGAAGCTGTGCACAAATAAAACTAATGTGGCTTATAAAATCAACTGTGAGTATAAGTCTTCAAATAGCAATCCTTAGTGTATATGGGACAGCCATCTGCAAAACTTAAAGTCAGATATGTATGACTTACGTGGTTTTTAGTAGTTGTTTTTAATGATGGGTCTCTTACTCTTGTGAATATCTTGAGAAAGCATTTTTGGACTCTTTCATTTTGTAAGAAAGTCAGCAAAATTTTGAATAGCATAGATAGGGAGAGTGTTTTTACTGTGTCATTATCAATGTTCTTATTGTCTTGAAATGTAATGCAGGAAATGTTTGTCAACTTCATTAGGAAGTTCTCTTACAAATTAAAATATCTACGTGTTTCGTAATTACCATGACTTCTTTACTAGAGCAATGGATCACAAGAATTAAATTTTCATATAGACGGTATTTGTGCATATTTGGATGTGAATATTGGATGTAAGTTCATAAATAATATAAGAACAAAGTTGTGATAACTACTCTGTAGACTGTATTTCACCAGTTTTACACATTTGGTGCCAGATACACTATGTAAAAGCTCAATTTCATGTTTCCTTTGGTTAATATGTGACTCTTAAGATGTAACAGATTTGTCTTTATTTCTGATTTATGTCTAATTGATGCATAAAATAATTAGAGATATCAGCTTTTCCTGGTCATATTGGATGCTTATCATATTTGTGGAGTACAAAGGCTGTGACTGCAGAGGTCACCTTTTATCACTTGATCCTACCAAGATGGCTGGTGCAACCCTCTTTAGTAGTTTTAGGCCGTACAGCTTATTTTGGTGTAAGTCCTGTGACTTAACTGAACTTGGATGCATCTTTGCATGTCAGACTCTTTTGGAGTTAATTCAGCTTCTTACTGTGCTACATCATTTTCAGAGGTTATCACTTTGAGTGAGTCTAAACTGTAATTATTATCTACTACGTAACTTAGAGTGTTCTTAAAGAAGTGAGCTTGTGTTGTCACTTCCAGGCAGTATGACTAGTGAACTCAGTGGCCACTGAATGGTTACTGTAGGTTTGGCAGTTTTTGCCTATTTCCATGTTACATTTGAACACAGCAGTGAGTAATGTGGGAGATTCTGTGTATGCTGTGAGACATAACTATCTCTCATGGTTGGAAAGAAGATTTAATCCAGTATCATTAACATCACTCACCTCATTTTATGCTGTGTGTATGTTTTTGTCATGAGTCTGTTTTCATGTTTAGACTTTCCAGCAGTTGTGCTTTTCATTGATCAGAGAATAATGTAGTTAGCTGACTGTTTTCAGTGGTCTTGTGTGATGATACAATCTTTCATTCAGCTAAAGATTTAATATGGATTACTGATCTGACAGTGGAAAAACATCATTATAAATCAGAACCAATCTAAATATAGCAAAACAGCTGTCATAAATGCAACTACAATGTGGTTTCTTACTGTAGAGGGGTCTCTCTCTTCTGACCAGTTTACGTGTTGCTCTAATCACAGTTGATCAAGATACTGAACCACAGCTACTAAATGATTGCAGACCTTGTGTGCATTGTGAGCCTCCACTGGTTGCAGAGTGAAGTGCATAAGCTTACTGAATGCTCCTCCTTAATCAGTAGCAACTTAGAAATAAGGGATATTTTTGTTTGCGTTCTCTGGGTTCTAGAATTATATGAGGAGCTTTTACAAACTGGTGATATGGTCTGTATGGTTTTTCTGTTGGTCGTTAGGGAAGACTGTGGGGAAAACATAAGTCGTTACGGTCCCAGGCAACCAATTTTGTAGTGCTACTGATGGACCTTGCCTGCTGAAATAATGTAAATGGGATTTTGAAGAGTTCTGAAGTCTTTTCCTTATGATTGCTTTTCTGCTTGTTTTACAGAGTTGAATGGTTTCCAAAAAATTCAAAGGGGGTTTGCCACGAAGTTTGATGTTTATGCTTTAATGTATTGACTTGCCATTAATCTTCTGCAAGTATGAATACTTAAATCACTGCCTTTCTCTTTTTTTACCCCTATATTTATCCTTATATGTTTGTTTGGGTTTTTTTACAGGATTTACTTGGAGTAAAAGATCACTGACTTCTACAATGGAAAAGTCATGGATGCTTTGGACCTTTTTTAAAAGATGGCTACTAGCTTTGGCTTCCTGGTCTTGGAGTCTCTGCCGTATTTGTCTTTTACCCTTGATAGTAACTTTTCACTTGTACGGCGGCATTATACTACTTATATTAATATTTGTATCAATAGCAGGCATATTATATAAATTCCAGGATGTGCTGCTTTACTTTCCTGAACAGCCCTCTTCATCACGCCTTTATGTTCCTATGCCTACTGGTATACCACATGAAAATATCTTCATCAAAACCAAAGATGGAGTTCTTCTCAATCTTATTCTGCTGAGATACACAGGGGACAATGCAGCATATTCTCCAACCATCATTTACTTCCATGGGAATGCAGGCAACATTGGCCACAGGTTGCCAAATGCTTTGTTAATGCTGGTAAACCTGAAAGTAAACTTAATTCTTGTTGATTATAGAGGGTATGGAAAAAGTGAAGGAGAAGCAAGTGAAGAAGGTTTGTACTTAGATTCTGAGGCTGTGTTAGACTATGTGATGACTCGGTCTGATCTTGATAAAACAAAAATTTTTCTTTTTGGCCGTTCCTTGGGGGGAGCAGTAGCTATTCACTTAGCTTCTGAAAATTCCCATAGGATTTCTGCCATCGTGGTGGAGAACACTTTTCTTAGCATCCCATACATGGCCAGCACTTTGTTTTCTTTCTTTCCAATGAGATACCTTCCTTTATGGTGCTACAAAAATAAATTTCTGTCCTACAGAAAAATCTCTCAGTGCAGAATGCCTTCTCTCTTCATCTCTGGGTTGTCTGACCAGTTAATTCCACCAGTTATGATGAAGCAACTTTATGAATTATCCCCAGCTCGGACTAAGAGATTGGCGATATTTCCTGATGGAACTCATAATGACACTTGGCAGTGCCAGGGTTATTTCACTGCACTTGAACAGTTCATCAAAGAAGTAATAAAGAGTCACTCCCCTGAAGAAATGGCGAAAACATCATCTAACGTAACAATAATATAATCGATATTCTTCTTTGGGGTGGGGGGAGTACCTGCACTGTACCTTGATTTGTGAAAAGTGGTAAAAGAATGTCCATTTTTAAATGTAGGTCATGTCTGTACTTGCCTAAAGAGTGAAATTAAACTTGGAGAGGTCTGATGCTTTATTAAGATGTTCCAGATAACTTTTACATTTGCAGCATTGTAAATGAACCATTTT
Source organism: Himantopus leucocephalus (assembly GCA_003993805.1). NCBI lineage: Eukaryota > Metazoa > Chordata > Aves > Charadriiformes > Recurvirostridae > Himantopus > Himantopus leucocephalus. Next base: position 164,665,491 of record RSEF01000001.1, read on the forward strand.
ATGTCTTTCTCGTACTTTTTTGGTATCTCTGTCCATATATTGCATTTGTTTGATATGTACAACGGATGCTATTAAAGGAACTTGCTACGAAAGTAGTACAGAATGTATTAGTTTAGAACAACGGGAGGCTCTTCAGTATTCACTGCTGTATGTGTGAGCTTTTTGGACAGTCATGGTTAGTACAATGATTTGTTGTTTCTCTTAAAGTTTATTTAAAGTGTGCCATGCATGAGATTAGTGTTTTATTCCTTGAAATTTTATATTATGCAAGGTGGGAAGTCTTTAATGTGCTAAATAATATAAAATAACATTAATGGTAGAGTATACTTGCAGGTATACTATCCTGGGTTATTACTGTTTTTTATGGTTATGCGTTCATATATATTTCAAACTGCAACTCAAGAGGAAAAGACACTTCCCCTGTTTTCATTTTACTATTTGTATTATAATAGTGCCCGTAAGGTTGTGTGTCCCTAAACATCATGGCTTCAGGATTTTGCCCAGGCAGTTTCTTCATAGAAAATAGAAGTAACCTTCAAAAAGCTCCTTTCCAACCCAAGCTCTGTACAGGCAGACTATTTGCTGGTATTAGTTTGCTTGTGCATTTGAGGTGGGCTTTCCCAAGGCAGAGCAGATAGTGTGACAGAAAGGACTGTCACACAGGTAAAAGTATGTATTTGTGTTTGGTTTTTAGACTGGTGTAGTTATATGTCTGTGCCCTTTATTTATACCTCCAAAAAACCAAATCCAAATAATTACCAATGACCACATGATTAGAGATAAATGTATACAGTTGTTACAGTAAGGATAATAGAAATGGGCAGTGCATTAAATTTGGTACACCTAAGCTTAGTTAGTCTGGAAGAGACGAAACTTATTTTAACGCTTTTACCCATTTGCTTGCAGAAAGTCTTCAAGTTCTGTTGTACCGTGTGGAAGTAGCCTAAGCATCAGCAGAAGTGAGTTTTCTTTAGCTCCGCTGGGATTTTTTGAAGCTGGTATCTTGCCATTTCATAGCCATCAATACTTAAGCTGAGAGAGTTTGATTCTGCCTGAATGTTGGTTTTGGGTTGTTTGGGTTTTTTTTTTACTATTTTTAGGAGGTTTTGTCCTAGGTAGTCATATCAAAGTTGTATGCTGTTAGCTCAGTCCGTACTGGAGGGCTGCACATTCAATCTCTTATTTGCTGCAGTTGATAGTTCGCCTCTTCAAAATACTTCTTTATGGGAATAATGAACTGTGGAAAATCTTCCACGCAATCTGTACAATTGCCCTTCAGATTGGAATTCTTAAATAAACTTCTCTGCCATGTTGTCCCGATTCAGAAAAGCATCACAGCACACACTTAAAATTTGTTTCCTGATGGACAGTGGTATTTTAAGCTTGTGCTTAAGTTCTCTGGTTGAATAAAACTGCTTTCCTGAACTGGTGCCTTAATGGTTACGCCTCCTAAAATTTATTACGTGAAGTTACAGGTCTTGCGTACATGGATAATAGTTGTTGGCAATTTATAGCTAGGGTGATACATCTTTACTGAAATGTGGTGGGTTTTTTGGGTTTGTTTTTTTTTTTTTTTAAATAAACACATACATACCACAAGTTGCTGCTTTCTCTTATAAGTATCTTTTGGCATACTATTATAAGGTTTTCTTAGAGTTGACTGAAAAAAGCTGTAGACCTTTTTGGATCTATAGACTTAAAATCATAGACTGGAGCATAGTTTTAAATCTGAGTGAAACCAAAGCTTATCTCCTCAGCCTTCCAGTTGTCATATTTTTTTGGGGGGGGGAGGTGAGTGGGGAAGGTATATTGGTGAAGTTTGGCCAGGGGGAGTATGTTTATATAGCAAAAGTGAGTTAATAGACATTATGTTCCCTTTTCTTTATGTATTCTAATAAGATGTGAGCTGTTTGCATAGATTATTTCAGCTACTTCACATTGCTTTACAATTAAAGTGAAGGGAGAGAAGGAAAATAAGTGGGCAAATACTGCTTTTCTAAAAACAAGTTGATAAAGCCAAAAGAATAGATTACTTGTTGGAGACAGAATGAAGAGAAAGTAAATAATTGTTTTGGAAGTTGCCGTAACTTGCCATTAAATACCATTGTTTCTCATAAAATGTTGATTTCTAAAGTAACGTGACTTTTTACCCCACTTCCTGCCACTCAAAGACAAACAAAAACTTCAACCAAAATACCCTCAGTGTTACGTGGCACTTGCATACAAATGAAGTAGTCTTATTTGGGCACACAGTTGCTAAGTCAACATTGAATGTGTGGTGTTAGATTATGGCAATCTGGAGCTGTTCAGAGTGGACTGTATCTAAACATTACTTTTGATTATCAAGCCGTATCATTTTGCTATGTTGTCTGCAGGACATAAAGGTGAAACTTGGCCTGATTTTGCAAGTATTGGGTATGAGAAGACACAGTTATCTTGTATGCATCCTTTATGCTCCATGTGGTTTCTTCCACCTTCCACATATGCACATTTTTACTTCTCAGTTAATGGGGTGGGTGCATATACTTGTGAATGAGTGTCTGTTACCACGCTGTTTCTCATTGCATTGGCTCTGAAATCCAGTGAAAGAAAATAGGAAGGAAATGATTGGGTTTTTTTATGCAAATATTCCACTGCAGTACATACTATCTTTAAGAGAGGGAAAAGGGGAAGAAACTTGTTTTGACAAGTCAGGACTTGTTTTTATTTTATGGTCTGTGTGATGGAACNGACAAGTCAGGACTTGTTTTCATTTTATGGTCTGTGTGATGGAAACCCACAGTTATCTGCTGCTAAGAGCTGTTTTCAGACAGTGAATTGCAAGCAACCTAGTTGTAATAACTTTAAGTTGCCAAAAGGTATATCGGGACACTGTTGCATTTATTCCACTCAATACTATTATATGTTTTCCCTTAACAGTTCTCTGTGTATAGATATTTTCCAGGTATTTGTCCTGTATATATAAATTTCTAGTTTGGGAAGAGGAAGTTGAGTTATTTTCACAGGTTTGTAAGAAAGCCTCTTGGTTTAAATATGATCATTAAAGGAATTGTCTCTTTTGTAAGAGGAACTTTTAAGTTAAAAAAAACCAAAAAACAAAAAAAAAAATATGGGGGGGTCAGGAGTTGAACTGGAACAGCTGTAGCAGTAGAGTCCTTGTAAGGAAGCATCCAGTATAAGACCTTGTGTGTGCACACGTGTGTGTGTGGTTTTAATTAGTGGAAATACTTGAGGCTTCTTGTTAACCCAAGTTTACATTCCCAGTGTTTGTTTCTGAACTGTGAAATGCAGAGAGATAAGCTATGCTTTCATCTGAAGAAATGTTAACTGGTGTAGCTGCCCTCATGTCCATTTCTCAGGTAAAATTAGAAATAGAGCACAAATACATTTGGTAGGCTACGGACAATCTCTCAGTTGAAGGGCAGATGGATTAACTATTTATACAAAATATGCATATCAGCATCTCTAAGCTAATCATTTGCATCAGTTTGGGTGTTCACAGTGAAGAATGCAAGGCTGAATTGAGAGTCCAAGGTATGGTCTCTTCTATTAGCAAAAAGATGCAGACATGCCTCCATTTGTATTTCATAATTCAATTATTGAGAAGTGCATTTTTATTTTTGTTAAAGACAGGTGATTTTGCTAGGGGCACTTCTGCCAAATATAAAATCAGTGCCTCTTGCATGTAGTGGGATCAGCCTGATGTATCCCATTAAGAATAATTTACAATGCCATCCTGCTTGTATAGAGTAGAACCCCACAGAAGTGTAAATAGAGGTAGCATATTGAAGTTCTAAATAACACTTGTGTTTCGAATTCAGAAACAGTGATGATGCAAGCTTTTTATTTTATTTTTCTTTAATATATAGTTAAAGCAAAAATGTCTTAAAAAGTATTCTTAAGTTTTGTAGACAAAGCGTAAATGTTACTGTATATGTGCTAATCGTGGCAAAGTTTTACATTCTCATTCTAGTCTGGTTTTTACAATAAAATTAATTTTACAAAAAACACTTTTCTATTTTTATGTACTGACATATGCAATAAATTGATACATTAAAAGTGCTGTTAATGTCTTGTTCTAGTTTGTGGCCTGTCTTCAGTATGTGTACAGGAGTATTTTTGTATGCGTGGTAACTGATACACCTCGAGGTATCATTTCCAGTTACTTTCTAAAACCAGAGCATGTGGAATAGACATCTGCATTGTTATATGCAGTGTTTGTGGAGAGCTATTACAGCAGGGGAAAAAAATATGTTACAAATATCTATTTCTAAGCTTTGTCAAGTATCCTCACTTTCAGGAAGTGTTAATAAGTAAAACTGCTATGTGGTAGCTCTCCATCACTTTCTAACGCATTCTGCATTTCAAAACTTCTCTATCTGGGGGACTGAGAGATGGTATAAATATTATGTTGCTTGGGAAATATTTTTAAGTGTTTCCAACTAGTTTTACCACCTGTTGCTGGTAGTGTTTTAAATGTCAATTTTAAATGCTATAATGCCACTCTAGCAGCTTTATAGTTGATTCATGTAGCTGCAGTGGGATACTCAGGCTGAAGCAATTTCTACTTTCTTGCAGAGAAATGCATAACTAAGCTCGTATAAGCTGTGCTCCCATCCTGCGTGGTTAATGTGAAATACCCAGAAAATAAGGATTTACTGCTGTCTTTTCTAAAGCTGCAAAATGTGGGTTCTCTCCTGGATTACTGCAAGGCTTACAGTTTAATTCTAACCCAATACCTAGGAGACAAGGGTAGGGGGCTGGGTGATACATTTGACATTTTATTTGAGTTACCTATTAATTTTGAATGGAAAAAAGATATTTCTAATTCTTGAAAAGAAAGCAACGAGCGTAAGAGAGCAACTGAGATTTGGGTACTTCATGTGAATACTGCCCTTCTTGAACGGAAAGCAGTTTGTTGTCTTGTGAACTATGTCACTAAAGCTTACTAGCACAGTGCTACTCTGAAGAATACAAGTCTTGCATTTGCGTTTTGTTCTTTGAAAATTGATAAGCAGCTGGGCTCCGCAGTGCAACACAAACTGTGTCCTGGAATCTTTCATGATGTTATGTTCATTTGCTTAGTAGATATGTATAGGTCTTCGTATTAGACAGACAAAGGTAAAATACAGTGTTTTACAGTGAATTTCTCTCAGAATTTGCAGGTACTGCTTAAATCATAATAAATATTCATAAGGGCATATGAACATCTAAACTAAAATGCTAGAAATGAAACCTAAACTGAAGGCAGGGGACTTGCTGTCCATTAAAAAGATCAAGTGTAGGTAGGTAAGGTTTGGAGAAAATATTTACCATTGTCTAAACAAAAATTATTTGCTCCAAAGATACTGAACACGCCTGAGCTTTAAATCCTTTGTTGGACCCTATTCAGGGTCTTCTCTTTAGACTTTTTACAGAGTTCTGTCTCTCTAAGTAGATAAGGAAGATAAACCGAATATTTTCTGGAAATGTTTTGAAAACCTTCATGTGATTAATTTGTTATGCTTCAGCTTGGGTGGGGGCAGAATAACTCTCCTATGTCTTGAAAAACAGCAGTTCTTTCTCTGAAAGGCAATAGAGCTTAAGAGCAGACCTGGTTCAATTGTATTACAGAACATCATTTCACTTATAATAATTGGAGATACATCTTTAACAATCTTAAGCAATGACCTGAACAATGCAAGGTTGCTGACATAAAATGTGTGTTCGCATACCAAGTTTGGAGAGATGTTGCCGCTAGTTTTGACAAGCAGCGAAGGAACGGATTTTGCTGCCCGAAGACCGAAAGAAAGGAAGTTCTACAGCTGGTTTGCGTTATGCTTACATCTGGTGTGGGCTAATTATTTACAAAAATTCAAAGGCAAAGGTCAGGCAGAGAACCCTTCCCTTTCTATCCTTGAGGACTCAGGGACAGTGTAGCAATTAGATACAGCTATGAAGAAATAATGCTATGATTTGAAAACACTTGTATCCCTGTCCTGTTCCCTCTATTAAAGGTCCTCAGGCTGTAGCAGGAGGAGAGTGGCCACTCCCACACGACAGGCCATGGCTCCTCGGTTCTTTTCCTACCATCCAAATGCATTTTTAGCCCATCTGTGCAAAATCTGACAAGTTGCATAGTGTCGAAGAGGTGGAGAAATGCAATACTCCGTGTTGCTGGATAGCCAAGCCAGTGAGACTATTAAGAGAAGTGAGCTACAGCTGTATGACAGAGCTCCTTTTTTCCTGTGCAGTAAGAAGGAATCGCTTTAACATCATAGGGGTGGGGGGGAAGGGGAGGGCACTGGCATTAAGCTGCTGTAGTGTGTCTTGTGGTTTTGTTTTATATATTTTGTGTTACTTATCTTGTGGTTTATATATCTTTATGTATCTTCTGTGCTGTATATCGTGGTTTTATTTTAAATATTTTTAAAATTATTTTATATTTCTTGTTGGTTCTGCTGCATACTTTGACAGGCACCTATAATAATTGCTTTTCCTTCCTGTGCCGTTTCCTATTCTCTTTGAAAGCGCTGCAATAACCACATAAAAAGTAATGATGGCTGCAAGTCAGATGTACATTTACTTTGTGTAGATTGCATGCCAGATTTGGACCCAAATTGTCTAGATGTCTAGAGAAATAAAATCTTAGGCAAGGAATGAATCAAGCATGGCATATCTAAAACGTGCAGAGATGCTTGTGTTATCCTAGGCAATTTTGAAATTAGGAGGCAAAGAGAAAAGAATACATCTTTTGCTTCAGAAAAATATCTTAGGAATTTTTTTTTCCTTTTAACAAGGTAATATACCAAAAAGGAGATACCAGACATGTTTGTATAACACATCCTTTGCTTGCAAGATATTCAACAGCTTCCTAAAATTTAAGATAATAGGATGGAGGATGCACAGCCACAGGAGCACAGTATCCATGTAAATAGACTGATTTTTGGATCAGTATCTGAGGCAGGAACTTACCTGTTTTTGCTACTGTGCAAATGAGGATATTTGCCCACACGCAGGCAGGACTTACTGACAGAGCTTTAAACGAGGCTGGAAGGGGTGGCGGTGGGGTATAACATCAGGCTTGCCTGTGGCAAACAGTGGGATAACACACCGAGGTTAGAGTGACGTGGTGCTAGCAAGGGCCCTCAGCCCGTTGCTCTGAGACGTGCTGGCCGCACTGCAGCACACTTGAAGTCTTCCAGAGCTGAGACAGGACTCCTGAGGTAATAGGAACCAAGAGGGAAACACCAGTGGAACACCTCAAAGGAATCAAGAGGTGTTCCTCTAAGAAGGTGACACGGCCAACAGCCCAGCTGAAGT
>RSEF01000001.1:164672892-164694538 GCA_003993805.1 Himantopus leucocephalus
AGAGTGTGAAGAGCTGTCACTGAAGAATAGCTGCGAGCAGGTTCAAGCTTAGTGGTAAGAATAAGAGACTGAGGCAAGAAAGGTCGCCTGTGGTTGGTGTCTCCTACAGGCTGCCTGATCAAGAGGAGCCTATTGACAAAGCCTTCTTGCTCCATCTACAGGAGGCATCATGCTCGCAGGCTCTTGTCCTGCTGGGGGACTTCAGCCACCCCAACATCTGTTGGAAAAGTAGCAGTGGGAAAGGAAAGAGCTATGGATGTCANCCCCAATGCAGGAAAGACATGGACCTGTTGGAGTGGGTCCAGAGGAAGGCCAGGAAGATGATCAGAGGGCTTGAACACCTCTCCTATGAGGACAGGCTGAGAGATTGGGGTTCTTCAGCCTGGAGAAGAGAAAGCTCCAGGGCGACCTTGTTGCAGCCTTTCAGTACCTAAAGGGTGCTTATAAGAAAGATGGGGACAAACTTTTTAGCAGGGCCTGTTGNGTAACATAGAAAGTGGGATCAAGTGCACCCTCAGCAAGTTTGCAGTTGGCACCAAGCTGAGTGGAGCGGTTAACACACCTGAAGGATGGGATGCCATCCAGAGGGATCTGGACAGGCTCGAGAAGTGGGCCCCTGTGAACTTCATGAGGGTCAACAAGGCCAAGTGCAGAGTCCTGCACCTGGGTCGGGGCAGCCCCTGGTATCAAGGCATGCTGGGGTTTGAAAGCAGCCCTGCCAAGAAGGACTTAGGGGTACTGGCAGATGAAAAGCTGGACATGAGACAACAATGTGCGCTCACAGCCCAGAAGGCCAATNATTGCAGTTAATGGCAGAAAGAACAAATTAAGTGTCCTTGAAAGGAATGTGTACTGTTCCAGCGGGTAACTATGAATACACTTAATAAGATATCTGTAATAGCAGAAACCTGTCATGCAGGATTTATTCTGATCTGCTCCAAAGTAGTCTATCCATTTTGTCCATCTTCAGAAAGGACTTGAAATTAAATGTGTTTAAAATGGAACCTTTGCTTATTCTTTGCTCCCCTATCTGTTCTGCACTGTCTTGTGTAGTAAGGCAAGCTATCGTAGCCCCATTCTTTTTGTAGTAACTGCAGGCACCAGTTCCATTTTGTGGCTACTTCAGAAGCATGTGAAGTTGGACCTTTGCCACTGGAGGCATACTTTTAATACGGCCATCAACATTTACCTGGATCTCTGGGTTGCAGCGTCAGTACGGCCTCCTTTTTAAAAATGGACATTTGTTTTTAAGTAAACTTTTACATTTCTCAGTAAATTGGGTTTTTATCCAAGTCTTCATACTCAAATAATCTGTTTCTCTTTTGTATGTTAACCTTCATTATGGGATTTTCCTCCCTCTCAAAGAAGATGCTTTTGTGGTTAAAGTACAGTACTGGATTTCAGGAAATCAACAGTTCAGTTTCTGGTTCAACCACAAATTTCCTGTGTGATTGCTTACTATCTCTGCCTTGGTTCCCCGCAGATGTAGTGATGATGTTTTATAAATTTGCAGGTTAGCAGGGCCCATCTTGATCATTTAATCTGATAATCTGCATGACAGAAATTAAAAAAAAAAAAAATTGCTTGCAGAAATTGCAGGGTTTGTTTCTGCTGCAATATCTTGGAAGATTTAACCAGCATTGATTTCGTTCAAGAATCTATTTCCCCTAGTGAAACATTCTCACCATTAAGGGTCTTCAGCGGTAATGTGTTTTTTTTTCTTCTTGTTTTGAGTTTTACTTAAAAGTTTGTTCTTTTTCCGAAAAGTAAAAGACTTGGTTAAGTAAAATTCTTAGACTAGCTAAGGCATTTCTTAATAGTTTTCCTCGGCTAAGTTAAAAATGCCCCTTTGTCAGTCAACCTGAGTATTCAACATAGCTCATTCTTTAGGTTAAGGAGGCGCTAAACGGTTGGATTCATTGTGTGTGCATGGACCAACTGTACTGTGCATGCAAAATAGGACCATATTATGGAATACCTTTATTACAAGGGTTTATTCCTATTTGCGTCCAGGGTTAGGTGGCCAGGACTAGGTTTCTACAGTTTAATGCAGTGGCATTTTCTTTTCTAGAAATCGTTTGGAAAGCGCTGCTTTGAACTGGGCTTGAGGTGGTCACTTGTTGCATGTGTAGCATAGCATGTGTGTGTCTTGAGCCAAAACTGGTTGATATGGTACAAACTTCTGCAAAAAGTGTTTCAGGGAGGCTGGCCAGTAGAAGCAGGCTGCTAACCACAAACTGAATACCCTTTTCGTGATGAGTTCTTTAGGCCTCTTATATTCATTCTGGATTTTTGTTTTGAACCCTTTTCACTGTTTGGTTTTGGTAGTCATAGCTATATGCTAACGGTTTTGTCGATATACAAGCACGGTTACTGTTACCTCTTATTTTTGCTTAATATTTTGCTCCAGCATACATATGCAAATATTACATTTCTGTTTCAAAAGAAAGTTCCACTGAGAGCTCATGTTCAGCTGGAGTCAACACCCTCCCATGTCTGCTAATGGAAGGCTGATCTGAGCACTCAGTCCTCTTTAGTCGTACCTTATTTTAAAACACAGAAGAAACTGCCCGTGTGTTAATCTTACTGACTTTGCTTTAAGCAGGTTAAGGACTACTTTGTAGCTCTGCCAACAAGAGGAATCGTAAGGACAGTATCTTACGACAAGACATCGTGGCAAGCATTGAGGCTCTGACTCCACACTCTAGGCTTTGCAACTAGCGTGGTTTTTTGCTTCTGTTTTTGTTTTTCTTTAAGTAATTTTTCTGAGTTTTTACTTTAATGCAATTAGTAATCTGCAATTTACTCAAGGTTCATTTGATTGTGTTAAAATGGAAGTTGTTCAGCTAAGTCTATTTCTAGGCAATTCATGTTGTTTTTCATGATTGATCTCTCAGTCTCGTTATTGATTGTTCCACTATGTTTTTTCATCGCAAAAGTTGCCTAAAACTATATTTTCTTTTAAATCACTTAACTGCTTATGAAGCTATAGAACAACACAAGGTTGCAGAGTGATCCCTTTGATAGTCGACTAGAAATACCTGTTGAATTTAACAATTTGCTGTGTGGGGGCTGTTCTGATTTTCCTCATCTCCCCTTTGAAATTCTCATTTATCAGAATGATAAGCAAGACAAAGCCAGATGTCTTACAGAAGTCCTCTGTGTCACCACAATTATTTTGTCAGCCCAAATAATGACCCCATTTAAAGAAGTTGTGGAGGCTGGGAACAGCCTATTTTCTCTAGAAGCGACTAGAGTGATGCTAATTATATACCTGTCTGTTATTTTCTTATATGTTAATGACCGCAGAGACCTCACTGGCCAATTGTTTCTCAGTATTTCTGGATAGCTGGTTACAACTTTCATTCTCTCACTTGGTTTAATTTTCTTAAATAGCACTTCTTTTCCAACTGTCATTTTATTTTTGGAACACAGTCAGTACTAGGCTGGTAATGTTCTGATGTCTAGTGATACTTCAAGGCATGTCTGCGTAGTTCTAATAATTGCTTATTCTGTTCCAAAAAACCTACGTTAGTCCATCTTAAATTTCCTTCAAAATGCAGCCCCATTTACACCTTAACTTAGCCTTGAAAATAGGTACAGAAACAGTATGGTGTTTGGCTCTTATTCCACCCTGCACTGATTTCTGTATCATTTCTCACAGTATGTACATGCTTTCTAGGGGCATTTTAAGATATGTGGTATATGACTTTTTTCCTCTGCATTATGGAAAGAATTACTTGTCTGTGTAGGATATTGGGTGGTTGCTAGAGGTGGCAAAGCAAGGAAAGGGGTACATTGCATCACAACAGAAGGTGATAAATCTTATAATAACCCTCAATTTCTCATAGTCTTAAGAAATAGAAGAGCGAGAAGCCACGAAAGTTGTTACTGTATTGTTGCTCCTTCTTCTTTCTCCTTCCCAACAGAACCAACTTGAGCCGAACTGCTCTGACAAGGGTTGCCATCAAGAATCATTACACAGTATTCAGACAGACCTGTAAAAGTTCTCTCTCTTGCAAAGATAAAACTTTACTTACATGGTAAAAAAATTTAGATTCTAGTGGGGCAGTTGTTGACCTGTTGATTTTAGCCCTAATTGTGATGCTTTTCAATCTTTTTTCTGTCCCAGACCACTGAAACTTTTAACAAAGGAGTAAAACTTTAATTTTGTGTGAGAAGACAGTACAAAAAGCATATGAACATGTTTGGGTATTTAGGTAGCCTTGCTGCTGCAGAGAAGGAATTCCTAATGCAGGGTTTTAAGATGAAAGGACTAATGAAATCTTAAAAAGATGAATTTAAGACAGACACTCAGGATTCACCTGAAAAGCTTAAGTAAGCATCTTTAAATTTTGTTTTTTAAAAATAAAAAAATCTCTAAATGTTATTTTCCTTCTATAGCCCTCTGCCCTTCCCCCCTGCCCCGTTCTAATTTTCCCCTCCCTTATTCTTTCCCATCCTCTAGTTTTCACACCTCCCAGTTGCTCCCCCACCCCAAGTTTCCTCTCCCTACTTCTCTGTGTCCCCTTTTGCATTAATCCAGGTCCTTGAATTCTGTAGAGAAGCTATATTTATTAGACAATTTTAATAAAAAGTCATCCCTTTTCAGGTTAGTATGATGAACTGAACTGCAGAATCTGCAGCTTCATACAGATGAGATCAGTAATGTGTTACTCATACCTGGGAATATTTTTCACTATGGTGTTTAGGAAACCACAAATTTTTTTGTTTGAATAGGTTGTCCCCTCTGTAGGCATATAGGCACTTTAGATATGAATATATATATTAATATATATGATATAATGTATATACACAGTACATCTATATACCTACAGATACACAGAGGCACACGCATTGTCGTATGCATATGTCTTTTAAGTAGCTCTGGATGATATGCTGCCAGGAAACTTTACATTGTTTCTGCACTTCTAGATAAGGCTTTAACTTACCAGCGGTACCGGCTGTGCCTAAATTTAAAGATAATGGGAAATGGTAATAGCACGCTGCCACATAAATAAATAGTTGAAAGTGAAAGGAGGAAGGTAGATTGAGCAAGCAGCTCATGAGAAAGTATTCATTTCCAAAATGCAGCACAGAAAGAAGAAAACTAAGCGGAGACCGAATCTTAGACGTTCACTCTGTACATTAAGTTTATGGTTCTATCAACGGCTTCATATGACAGGAAATGATCTGGGCGTTTTGTTCACTTATTCTGGATGCCGTTAGTTTCAGAGAGCAACTGGTAACATGGATTGCACCTCGGAAGGGGACAGCTGAACTCTCCCTCTGGCTTTAGTGAGGAAAGAGCAGCGATGAAATCCGTGGAGTGTGTGCACGTCATCCAACAGAAGGATACCGCCTCCCCTCCCTCTGCCCCCCCTGGTGCTGCTTCAGGCACCACGGGACTTTTTTCTGTCACATTCCTGTGGCTTGCAATGCTCCTGTCCTCTTGTCTTGCAGCAGTGTCTCTTTACCATGTTATCACCCTGAAAACAGAACTAGAAGCTCTGCGCAGCGAGCTGATCTACAGGGTTCAGGCAAGGTCTCTGCTAGACCGGCCACCCGTGGCCCCTGACGAAAATAAAGCGGGTACCTCTGTTTCTTCTTTCCTGCAAGGGTCTGCAGCTGGCGCCAGGCAGGTAAGCTGGATGGGTGGGTTTTGGCTTGCAGGGGATGAGACCGTGAGAAGCTGCTTTCACTGACTGCTGCTTCTCTCCCTTAGGAGAACAGGCTTCCCGGTCCTGGTCCAGCTGAAAGCTTCCAAAAGGAAATCTGGAACGGGAGCAGAAACAGGGGGAGAAGGTCTATTGTCCACACAGAAGAAACAGGTAAATAGCACCTGGTGGAGTGGGTTGGGATGCCACAGTTGGATACTGTCTTGAGAAAAGCAGCAGTGCTTGACTCGTATCTTCTCCTGTCAGCCGATCCGTGCTCCCAAAGCCCATTAAGGTTTTTACAATTATTGCTGAATGAGTGGTGTTAATTGTAGGTATATTCTCTTAATGGTTATCATACTGTTTAAGGTACCAGATACTCATGCTATCTGCAGGTTGAACTTTGAACGTTAGATCCCAAATCTGCTTCTTGTAACAGAGGGATTTCTCGATGATGCGGTAGAGTTGAGTAAGGCAACTTTAAATCGTTCAGATTGTAAATTGCTCAATTCTAAATCCATCAGTCTCAACTCAGGATAATGCCTCACTTGTTTCTCTCTGATCAATAGTAGACAGGGAAAGCTATTATTAAAAATGCCAAGTCATTTTTCTGGGAAAACATGCTCATCCCAAAAGAGAGAAGTAACAAGAAAGTTCCTTAGCTTTAAGGAAGTAGAAGCTTTCAAAGAGAAAGGCTGGCTTGTACCTGTCCAAAGAGGCAGACTACGAGGAATTCAGAAGTTTAGCATCATTTCTGCATTAAAACCATCTATTAATATAACTAGCAAAATAAATAAAGGCATGCCTAGCCACTAAGTTTTTTTTCTATTATGGCCTTTTTAAAAGGTGTTGCAGAGAACACTGAAGACTGTGCTCCATAAAAGACCTCTGATGTGTATTATAACATTGGAATATTAATGGAATATATTTGTTTCCTTAGGGAATAAAATGCCTACATTTTTTTCTTTCTTTTTCCAAACACAATGGTGCCTGATAGGATGAAATACAGAATTTTATGATAACAATTTGCATACACACTCTAATTGCACTGAGTAACTAAAAATGTTCCTGAATTGCTAAATCAGTTCAGTCCCCTTACAGATACTTTTAGATTGTTTTAACTGATGAAAGCTGATATCTTAAATTATTAATAGGTGAAGTAGAAATGGAGTAATTTGCAGTAAAGAGTAAATCAAACTTTGCTTAAAATGTGCTTTTTAGTGACTAATTAATGTGATGTGTATTTCACTTCAGCTTCAGCAAGCTAAATGAAATTTAAGTTCTAGAGTATAATCACTCTACTTACCTCCAGTATTCCCAAAAGAAAATATTCATTTAGGACATCACCCAAAATCCATAGGTTTAAATGAGGTTTATTCTATTTCATTAGTAATCTTTGGTTCAGGGTCTTGGCTAAGAGAGGTTTCACAATCAGAAGTGAGGACAAGATTGCTTAAATTATATTTCTTGTATCCTGTTTCCTACCACGGGAACCACAGAGCTTCCCTGCTCTCCCCACCCTAGCATGTCCCAAATAAAAACCAGTGATCCAAAGCACAAATATCATCAAAAATAAGGAGGCTTTCTTTTTTTTTAATGAATGTTATAGCATCAGTACTCTGCAAGTTATCCAGTTCCCTTCAAGGTAGCTTTCATCTTTATTTTTATTGCTATTTGAGGGCGTGGGTATATGGGGGAGAGGAGGGGTTTGGGCTCCTCAGCTATGCTTCTGGCAGACTTAAGATTCTTTTCATCAGGTAGCCACCTCTGATTATACCTATTTACCTTTATTCACATAAAATTCTAATGAAGCTAATTATTTCTGTAAGCTTTTTTTAAAAAGGTACAACTGCCTTTAAAATTGTTTAGAATTATGACAGAAAGCACAGAATATGAACATTCTTTTAAAAAAGAAAAGCTACATAGGGTGACCTACTACAAAACTGTTTTCTGACACGACGATCGTATTTTTGTATACAAAAAAGAAAAAAAGTAAATTACAAATCTTGCATTTATATAAAAGGCCATCCGTTAGACAGGGTTACCTTTCTTCTTGCTCTGATGACAATGAATTAAGCTTGTCAGAGTGCAGTAAGATTTTACATTTTCTTAGATCAGATTTCGCTGATGACCGTGAACCTACAATCCATGTTACGTTTTGTTTTAGCAGAGCAAGTGAAATAAGAGAACACGGTGTTGTTCATGGTGCTGAATCCTGTCTGTTACTTGGTCATGTACACAAAATTACTCGCCCTGCATTTTGATCTTCTCACGTCCATTTCTGGGTACCAGAATCCCAGCAGCCTCCAAATCGTCCTGCAGATGCACTGGACTCATTCTGGTAGAATGGCAGAAAAATTAGGATATTGAGTGAGGTGCCTTGTTCTTATCCTATTTCTGTTTGCTTCAACAAGGTCTCAGAGTAGAGTCTAGTCTCATACTTAATTGTTGACCCATAATTTCATTTTAACATGGACCAATTCCTTAGAAAGTGAATGTCACTGAAAATGTCACTGATATACAATTGCTTGTCTTGTGCTTCATCAGAAAGCAGAAGTAAAATATAAAACCATTATTTTGTTTATAAATAAAATTGTGGTTTGATTCTGTTTTCTTTTTAATCTTTAATTATTAAATTCCAGAAGTGGATGCCCCATGATTCTTTTTAGGCCCAGCACAGCCCTTGTTGAACATACGTAATTTCCGTTTTAATGTTTTGGGGTTATTTTCCTATTTGCTTGATGTTGTGTGCATAAAAGTGGCCACAAATTAGAATTTTAATTAAAATGACAATTGAAGGAAAATGGATCTAACACAATGTTGTTCTTTCATATTTTTATGCGGTATTCATTTGTCTGTGTTCATGCATAAAACTGTTAGTCATCACTAGTTGTACATTTTATGTCTTCAGAAAATTTCCAGCTCAAGTAGGTTGAAGAGATGGGTTTCAAGCATCAATTCCCAATAAAGCTGTATAGCTAGCAGTCAGAACCAGAGTTCTTGATACAATGAGTAGGAGTTAATGGGTGATTTTGAAAGGTACATATTATTAATATGCAGGCAAATAGATCATCTAACCACTTCTGGTAAATGTCATATCAGGACACATAAGAACAGATATTATTTTTCTTATTTGTCTTTCTTTTTTATAAATTTTGTCTGTAGAGGAAAATTGCTATACAACAAAAACCTCTCCTGAATTTTATACCCTGTTCACAATTATTGATTGCCTTGCCTGCACGTTTCTTTCTAAGCTCTATGTGCACTTGAGTCCAGGAGCAAGATATAGGTTCCATCACCTAAGCCAGTTCATTGCATGAATGTCAAGTTTCATTTACGTGCTCTCTCTGTGCGTCATTCTGATCATTATTGTGGGATTGTGATTCCCACGGCCGACTAGGTAGGTGAGCGTCACGTCTTCTGTAAACTCAAATTCAGGCGATGTTCTGCTGCGATCAGATTGGAGCACCTGTGGACTGTATTTATTTCGGTGTATTGAGGTTATCCATCTCAACCAATCTGATTGCATGTATGGAAGGAACTGAGGAGAACTTCTAAGTAATTGCACAAAGCAGTAAGGCAGGCTAACCTGGCATGTGACCTGGCACTTTTTTTTGCTAGCACTTCCCAGGTTCTACCCCAATATCAGTTGTGTCCACAAGAAATAACTATGGCCATGCAAGCATGGTCTATAAGTTGTGAGAATTTTGCCATTGTTCTTGGTATAATTTCCTTACTGGTTATCAATACATTTGCCTTTCCAAATTGGTGCATTCGTTGGTTAAAAGTGTTTTGACCCTGTATGTTATTGTTTTAGAGCGCTGTGACAGAGGGATAGCAAGAACTTTTACACGTGGAACTTGACTTCAGCGATCTTTGAATCAAGAAACCTAACCTTTTGTTACTAGCCTAAACAAATGCCACACATAAAATTCCCTTACCAAATATTCAAAATACTTCATATTTTATTGTTTGAAGAGGGGAAATATAAGAGTTCTCTTAATAAAAAAGAAAGGCCTACTTCTTGAAAAGATATGTTATTCTTTTTTGTTTCTGCTGACAAGTCTAACTCAAAAGGAAGTAGGCCCTTCTATGCAAAAGCAAAGAAAATGACTTGATATAATGCCTGCAATTTTACATGATGGATTCCACTTACCAAATAAATGAATCAGTGTTGTGTGTTATGTAGAACACTGTGCAATCAAAAATACACAAAATAGGCTCTAATTTTTAAAAACAATATTCTGCTTTATGCTGTATAGTAGAAGTCTACATAAAGCATTCTTAATTATTAGTAAATGGTTTCCTTGTTATTCTGATTGTAACATGTTACCGGCAATTCCGTTAAGGTCANAGCAATTCCATTAAGGTCAAAATAATCCTACCAATACCTTGAGGATATTTGTTAGACCTGAGTCACGTCTATAACTATGACCAAGCCATTTTAATGCAGGGACTGATTTAANGGCAATTCCGTTAAGGTCAAAATAATCCTACCGATACTTTGAGGATATTTGTTAGACGTGAGTCACATCTATAACTATGACCAAGCCATTTTAATGCAGGGACTGATTTAATCCATGATTAATGCTATATAAAGACTTCTTAATTAAAAAGCATCAAATTAACCAGTCTATAATAATGGACAAGCAAAGAAGATCTCTTGTGATAAGAAATGCAGAAGTCAAAGGAAGAAAAACTGCAAATTTTTCAAGAACATGCATATAATTTATAAATTGAATTATCTAGTGTTTAAGTATGTTTCAGGAAGTCTACAGAGAACAGATCTAGACCAAAGAAGGAACCTAAACAAGCAGGTCTGGTTTTTAAAGTTCAGGGTTTTCACTTGTTTTTATTTCAGCAAAAATTGAGATAGATGTCTCAGGCCTCAGATATCAAAACTTAAGAATTTATGCATGAGTTCACAGATAAAAAACTTGAAATTTTGTTTGGATGTATTATAAAGTTAGATTGCAAAATATCGAAATGATTATGCAAGTTAAACAATACAAAAAGCTGCATGGGAGGGCAAATTTGATGTTACCAATATCGGGTCTTAAATCATGCAGATATGCAGAAGGCTGCCTTCCTATCCTGCTGCAAAAGCTAGCTTTTTAAAAAAATTGTGGTTACATTGCTCAACCGGTGGAGAACACATCCCTTTATGTGCTGGCTGTGGTTTATAAAGGCATCTGGAGTCACTAACTTCTTCAGAATTGGCTGTTCTGTTCATGGAAGAAGACAGACTCTGAAATGTTCTTCTCCCCACCCATACCCCGCAGAGCTGTTAAAATCAGAAAAAAAAAAACATTCTCATCAAAGCAAAGCTTTTATATGAAGTTACAACAGGATGGGGTACACTTTATTGTTCTAGATACACTCTGTTTTATACAGCTAGACCTCATGGTGACACTCAGTCTAGATATTTTTACACGTTTTTAAGATGTATTTTATGAATCCTGTATCCTGCTTGCATTATTAATTATTCAAAAATCCTTTACACTACAAAACTGATGCTCAGGTTTGATTTCAACTGGGCTGAAGGGCATTCAGGTAGAGCTTTTGATTTATTCTGCTCAGTACTGACAGCAACGATTCAACCCATATTTTGTAATGCATATATTTTTGATATTGTACTTCAGGTAAGATTTGGGTCCTTCTTGGAATAGAATTGCTAACATTTCTTAATAACATTATCTTTTTACTGAAAATGCCTGTTAATTTACCCAGAAAATATACTCTGTATATCCATATCTTCTCCTTAATAGTAGTGTTGTTTACCTTGAATTTGTTTCAATGAATTACTTAATTTTAAGCATGTATGTAGTTCCAGTGAGGTCAAAGTGAAGTACTTGTATATACTGGAAATAGTTATGTGTCAGCCTTGGCTTTTGAACATTTTTTGAAGCATGTTGTTCAATCCCTCAAATCCTTTTTTAGATATTATTTGTCCTTTGTGGCTTTAGGTAAAAAGGCCACTGTGCTAGTTCCTGTTCTCTTTATTGTCATAAATGAGACTGTTGTATCCATATTTCTCTGTGAGAAACAAGCTTACTATATTCTGTGGAGCCTTATTTCTATCTGCGTACACTAAAAAAAGAGCCAGTAAGATTTTTTTAGAGACTATATGTAGATTTGATATCTGTAAAATAAAGCAGAGTTGGTATGTGTTTTAAAAAGATGGAAAAGGTCTCGGACTGTACTGAACTTGCTGATTTTAATTACTGTGTGGCAGTTCTCAGCAATGATGACTAGTTTTTCAATGCTGCAAACAACTGAAACATAAATCCAGACTTGCAAACTGTGAATCAGGATAGTTGCAAGAATGTCAGTCAAGTTTGCAGAGCAGGTTTAACAAGAGTTGCTAAAGTAACCATAAATTTCACTGTTTGTGGACACTACTCATTGGTACACAGCTGGATAGCAGCTGGTTAGTGTGAATCATAACAAATCCTTTCTTGTTTGGTTAGTGGAAAATCCAGTGGCCACACTAGTGAGTTCTTGTAAAAGCAGGAATGAAAAATTTTATTTAGCTTACTGAAATACTAGGGAATCAGCAAATTCCATTCATCAGGAAGGCACTTCGCTCTAAAGGACAGTGAATGAATACCTTGTGAAATATATTACCTGATGTGCTTTGTTGTGTGACCCCAGAAAAGCATATTTTGATTTCATTTGGAAGCTTCTTTTTCAGAAAACTCCATCGCTTGCAAGTGTGATAGAAAAATGACTGAAGTATAATACATCTTTTGATTTTGCGTTGTCTTGTTTTTTCTATTCCTTATCAGAAGGCAGGGAATTCAGATACCTTTAAATTCTTGGTTTGAAAATTTATAGATTTTTGCACATTATTGATGAGCATTGATAGAACTCAAGGACATGTTCCAGTGTAGGACAGCATTCCCATTAACGTAAGTAGGGCTCACAGGTTGTGCAATCATTGTGACATTGGAGCGTTCCCAGATGTGCGCTTGAATCTTTGCCCACGGCCATTTGGCACCACTGAGAGCTGGTGAGCATCCAGCCCTCTTCTGGTGCTTTCAGGCAGGACCCCTTGGAAAGGAGACTTAGATACAGAGAGAGGCTGCTTTCTACTCAAGTCTTCTCACTACCTTCTGTGCAGTGAGATGTTTGTGCTGCTGGGCACTTGGTTGCACATGTGGGTACCACTGGCAGATGTAGAAATAGGATCCCATGGAGTAGGGCACCTCCCAGTATAGCAAGAGTGGCCAAATCTGACCCACAGCCTTCTTACCTGAAAAGAGGTAAACAAAAATGGAGATTCAGCAATGCACGGCAGAATTTTCTTCTCTTGACTCTTAGTAAATTCATTTGGTTTCTGTCAAGTGCAGTAAATGTTACTACTCTCTTTTACAATCCTCAAAGTAGCACTAGAACCAAATGTTTTCATCAAAATATGCTCTAAGCAAATGAAACTATCCTTTCTTTCTTTCAACCTCCTCCCTGACATTTATGCTTAGGCAGATTTTTTTAAAAATATCTACGTTTCACTTGCGAGCCTATATTTTAACATACCACAATATTTTTTGCTGATCAAACTCCTAGTTTCTCATTACTGTCACCAGTCTCTACGGTTTTGAGTAATGGACCACTTTTGACAGATGCTAAGCTATTTGTTGTGTGTGCATTAATTTGCTAACACTCATCTCTGTATCTTCCCTCTTAGTCTCAGTATAGGTTGATTGAGTGTGGGTATCTGAAAACATATTGAAAGTACACATATATGGATCTTGAGGTTTTGAAAGTACCATGTAACCAGTATATGTGACTAATATTTTACAGCAACTATGACTGGAAACTAATTTCTTTAAATAATATAGTAAATATCATTTGAAAATCTGATATCTGTCATGGCTGGAAGCGTTGAACTTTTGCTTAGAAAATTAACAAGGCTAACTGATCTGATGATTCCTAGCCCATTTGACTTACTGCTACATTTTTCAATTATATTAGGACCAGAGATTAAAACAAGCAAGTATTACTTGTGCTATTATCTGAGGCCTTCTCCTTGGCTGCATGATCTCTGAAAATTATCTCGTACATGTTGCGGTGTGAATTTTGTTTTGGCAAGTTTGAGTAAGATCTGTGTTAAAATCAATAGACTATGTTTTCAAATAAGTGGTGAGACCGAGAGAAGATTTTTTTTTCATGTCCTTCTTTTTTTTTTAAAGTAGTTTCAAAAGCTTACTCTAGTCTGTTACTGATTTATATTCCTTTGATTTCAAAATGCTTTCACTTTGCAGTGCTGCAGGCCTGCTTGCAACTGATCGCTGACAGCAAAAGTGATATCCAACAGAAAGGTAAGAATATGTTCCATGATTTATAGCTAACTATTCTATGTATTAACTCTTCCATCAAATTTTGTCTCACTTCAAGGCAGTAACTGAGTTATGTTGCTGAGTTTAAAAAAAAAATAAAAGAGGTCAATGCATCTGGACAGCTCTTGCGAATATCCTCTTTTCAGTGGGGAAATCCAGCTAGTGAGACTGCTAGGCTTGACTTAGAAGTCAGCTTTGTTAATTTTTTGGCAGATGAAAATGAAGACAGTAACTTTTCTTTCTGATCACCTGAAAATTTTTGTTTCTTTTAGATGATTCAAGCATTGTCCCTTGGCTTCTGAGCTTTAAACGTGGAACAGCTCTGGAAGAACAAGGAAATAAAATAGTGATCAAAGAAACAGGATATTTTTTCATATATGGTCAGGTGAGAAAGCTCAGTTCTCTTCAGCATCTCACTTCTTTAAGGATTTTTAATGTCTCCATACAATATGTTTGAAGTCTGCACCTCTTCATTCTGTAGGTTTTATATACAGACACAACATTTGCTATGGGACACCTAATACAGAGGAAGAAGGCCCACGTGTTTGGTGATGATCTCAGCTTGGTGACATTGTTTCGTTGCATCCAAAATATGCCACAGTCTTATCCGAATAATTCTTGCTATACTGCTGGTAAACATCTAAGTTTTCCTTTTCTTTGTCTGAAAATAAACTGTATCAAATAGAATCTGTAGTGTTGGGCAGTTAAGTATTGTGGCAGTTGTAAAGAAAATGGACTACATTCATGGATCTGGTTAATTGAAAAATTACAGAATACTTTCAAAAAACCCACGGTTTTATATAAAGTATTGGCAGTTGGAGGGTATGCATCTAACTTAGGTTATCCGAACAATTCTTCTCCATTGACTATATAATGTGGTTAGATACTTTGGTGCTTTCAGTTAGATGCTGGAAGCAGAAAAAAGGAGTACATACTGACCTTATTGAAGAACTCAGTTTAACTTAGGGTTTGGATTACACATTTAGTTATCCCAATAAAATATTTAGAAGTTATGTTCTGCTTTAAAACATCATACATGAATTTTAGCCACCCAATTTTTGCATACCTTAGTGTGGGATTTCCAAAGATATTTCTTATCGGCTTAATTCTCTACTCCTTATAATGCCTACTGCGGTTTTAGTCTTTGGTTAGATGAAAAATAGTTAATTCCTATCAGGAGCTCTTTCTGACTGTGCAAACACCACAAGAAAGACCAATTAAAATATTTAATGCAATTCCAGCAGGCTCAATGCTCAATACAGATGTATATTCCTGCAGTAGCATTTAAGAAATTATTGTCAAGGCCTATCAAACCTCTTATCTGTTTTTCTTTCCCTCTTAATGGTGGATTTGAAGGTTTTCTCTTTTGGTGTTTTCCAGCCAGATCTGTGTGAATTTTTCAATACCTTATAAAAACGTGTGTGACACTGACTAATAGAGGTGACTGTTGGGAAGTAATGGCATTAAACAAATGAGATGGGGAAGGAAGCAAATTTTTTTTCCAAATAAAAATAAATGAGCTGCTTCTTCCTGGCAATTGAGATGTCCAAACATTTCCTTTAGCTTTCTGCCCCTCCACCCACACATTCTGGCATCATAACCACCTTCAATTTCATCTGTCCTCTTATCTCACCCTTGTATTACTCCCCTCCCTTTCTTAACTAGAATCTCTACTCCATCCAGCCACTCCATGGTTCCTGCTTCCCAAATTCCCACCCTTCTGCTTTCACCTGGAAAACCAAACCTCACTGCAATATCTCATGCTGTTGAGCATGTGTCGCAGCAGAGGTTAGATGTGCTCTCAACTCAGTGACTGCAACTTGAAGGCGAGGTGCTTTCAGTTATCATGTCAGCTGATGTGCGGCTGGCAAGAAGCAGACTTTTGTGCTCTGCAGTTGCAGTAGATCAGCTGATGTCTGGGAACTTCATTTGGTTGGTGAAGCTCGTGAGACCTCCTCCAGAAGTGTGGGAATGGAGTGGTCTAGGACCAGCAATACCCAATGCTGACCTTGACTGTCGCATCACCATAACATGAGGAATCTGGGTACACCGCTGTTACGAATTTTTGCAGCGTTTGTTTAAGTGAACTGTGATATGCTGAGTGCAGAGTCGAAAGTAGGTCCAGCTCCACAGAGGACTTTAAGTGTCAGCTTTGGGTAGGCTGAAATTTGTAAGATTGTGCCTAACGATAAAAAAGCGCTCATCACAAGTAACAAGCCACGCTTATATTTGTAAGATGATGTGTAATGACCTTTTGAATACAGTTTATGAAAATAATGTTTTTGAAATATTAATTTAAAAATATTCCATATCTTTTGCCAGGCATTGCAAAACTAGAAGAAGGGGATGAACTTCAACTTACAATACCACGGAGAAGGGCCAAAATATCCTTGGATGGAGATGGTACTTTTTTTGGTGCAGTTAGACTCCTCTGAAGCCCTTCATTTCTGTTATTATGCTTAATGCAGTTTTCTTCTTTTCCTATGCCTTTGTCAAAAAAAAATATTTAACTGTAATAAAGCTGCCAATTCAGTCTCTCCCCATCCACCACCAGCTTCTGAGAACATTTCTTTGGTTTAATAAGCGAACCCAAAACAGGAAACACACCAGATATACTTGTGAGATATAACCATCATGTGATTACCAGAAAGCCAATTTTTTTAGATAATAGGAGACTCTAAATAACAACTGTAAGGCAATAGTTTTTTTAGCTTTGAAACAATTTCTTGTCCTTAAGGCAAATCAAAGGAGGAATTGACTGTGAAGTATAGCATAAACAGGACCATTGACTATCAAATTATTATCCCTAATTGAAAAGGAAAACTAAAACACAAGTACATCTTAGATTTGCTTTGTTTCATCAATTAAATATTTGAAGTATAAAGTATGGAGAAGAAACATCAAACAGTAGATTCCTCATCACAAAATGGAGGTGTCAGGTGGGTTCTGGGTTGTTTTTTTTTGTTTTTTTCTTTGACACCAAGGTTTGGGGAAGGAAAAAGTCTAAATGTATGAGATAACGAAAAGTCTAAACTTATGGGATAATGAAAACAAATTCCTCAGAAATATACAGAATAGTAGCCACTGGCTTGCTTCTTCCCCGTGAACAAAAAGTGTATAAATTGCTAAGATCTATTAGTATTTACTGATTAGAATTAATTTTACTGGAAAAGCAACACATAAGATGCTTCAACAGCTCAATCTTCAAAGCATTGTTACTCATCAAGGAATATGTGTATACTTCTATGTAAGCAAGGCAGAGATAGAAACATGGTGAGATTAGACACAATACAGTAGGTGGAATTGGATTTCTGGCTCCATAATTTCTGCAGGCATATATTGATGTTGTGTGTATATATACAGTATATATATGTATATGTATATATATGAAAGTATGTACATACACATATATAAGCCTTTGACATTTGGGCATAGAATTTTATCTTCTTTTTAATAGTTTATCCAATGGAAATATTACTGCATACATATTATTTGTATTTCTCTTGCTTTTTGCTATGATCCATTCTATGCAATACAGTAAAAAGAAAAATCCGATAAACCTGGAACCAGCCATACAACTAAGAAAATACATTTGTAACCCAGAAATCTGGGCTCAATCTCTAGGTTAACTATAGGCTTTTTCTGCAGTTTGGAACTCTGTTTTACAAAAAAAAAAAATCAGACCTGTAGAAAGACTAAATAGATGTCTTTTTTTCTTTTCTTTTGTCTGTTTGCTTTGTTCAGTAGATAAGATTTATGACTTTTTTACGCCAAGAATCCATGTGTATTGCATGGTGAAGGTAATAGCATGGTAATAGAGTGATAATAGTATGGTCAAGACTCCTAGGAGTTCTTGTAATACAAACATTGAATATTTATTCCACTGATGTTCAAAAAAAGTATTGAACTGCTACTGGAATAGACAAAATAATAAAACCCACAGTAATGAACTGTACTTCATTTGAACATATTTTGTAAGGGTTGGGAATTGTGTCATATAAGCTCATTTAGTAAAGAAAGACGCTTTGTATATTGCAGTCTCCTCGTCTGTTTTTATAAGTCATGCTGATTTGATTGCATTCTCATGGTGACAGATAATAAATACATCAGATTTGGAGCTAGGAATTACAGACTATGGTAAACTAATGAAACAATTAATTCAACTTCTCTGGGCTTCAGGAAGGCATTTCAGCAATAAGCATATGTGTATTGGATTGCCACACTGGGATTTTTATGATGCTTAACTACAGTTTCAAAATGTCTGCAAGTCCTCCTTATAAAAATTTATTTATTTATGTGTCCTGGAGCTGAAGCTGCTGCTGCTACTTTTCCTTCTTTTCCTTCCTTTCCTTCTTTTCCTTCTTCTTCATTATTAAAATTTTATATACTAAGTTTGCCAAGAAGGCATTTTAAATCCTCTACAGAACCCTCAATTTAGCAAAAGGTTGTGTGATGCTGCATGTAGATAAAACAATTACTAGCATCCAGTGAGTTGTCTGTTATTACTGACATACATTAAAGAGATGCCCAGAATCTCAAATGAGAAGCTTGTTGATTTTAGCATTGTCCGATTATAGAAAAAACATTTTGTTTCTGTTGCTTTCCCAGAGACTTGATGGCTAAATTTGCAAATTTAACTTTTGGTATGTAAGTTTCCCCAGTGGTTTCAGTGGGCTTGGTGTGTGCCTAGCTCAAGCCAATTCTGAAGGTGCTTGGCACCTTAGAAAGTGTAGCTTTAATATAAACAGACATAGTGTAATAGTTTAAACATATAGCAGATAGCAAAAATTCCGTGAAGCTAAATCAGTTATCATCACTGCCCCTTTTCCTCGCCGTATTTCTTCCTTCTGCTACTGGTGAATGTGAACAGCACCCAACTTTGGAAAGTGTTTGGGGTATGGTGTGGCTTAGAGGAAAACTTTTCTCTTCTGAGCGAAAAGATTTCAAAAGTGCTCCCTTCCTTTAGTAGGATGAAACTGAACCTCAAATTTCTTCACAAAAAATTGTGAACCATGAGAACTCCCACATGTGTGCAAGTCAACAGACTCTTCAGATATTTCTACTGACAAAGCTGGCAATTTTGTTGTTGTTGGGTTAGTTTTCTGCTGGCTTCATGAGAAAAGTTGTCTTCCCAAAATTAATCTGCTTCTGCACAAAGCTGAGTTTTAACAGATCAGCATTTTCTGACCAAAGTAGGAAGAAAAGGAGAATACCTCATTCCTGATGGTTCTGCTAACAAACTGGTGGTACATGAGGTAGCAAAGTGCATCCAGACCACAATCGTGCTTCTGCTTCAGTTCGTGGGAGTCACTGAAACTTTCTGAGTTTGATAAATGTGCTTTAAATAAGTGTTATAGGTAATAAGTAGTATCTAGTTGGTTCATAGCATATTTTACATTCTTATTAAGGACATCCAGCATTTAAGATAGGTTTCTGCAAATGAAACAAACTGTGTGAATACTGTGGTTCTTTTTCATATGGTGCTAAGCAGCACAGTGGCAAACATAAGGGACTTGAACATCTTCTTTCCAGTACATTTTCACAGAAAGTGTGAGCTTGGATCATTCTTTCCTTTTTAATAATGTGCAGTTGGCAGATGTATAGCCACTCTGAAATATGTAATTTGTATCTTAAAAATGAAAATATACCTGTTATATAACGTGCAGTCACACACCCTACAGACATACAGAGTATACTCATTACATGGCTCTCCTGCCTCTGACTGTTTCTCAAATTGCTCAGCATTTGCCATTGTAAGACCTTAATTTCAGTTGTACCATAGTTTTGCCAAGCTTACACCACTGGAGTTGAGATTTTCTGTATCTCTGGTTTATCTCTTAGGTTGACTTGTCTTGGATAACATCCGCCCCCGAAGTTCTACTCTTCTAAACATGAGGCTAGGGAAAATGCATTGTTTGGACTTTATTGTAATGATTTGGCTACTTTTTCTTTGGAAAGTTCTAAAGACTCTACGCTTTGAAAGAAGAAATGTGTGTAATGTGGGTTTTGCTTTGTTTTCATCATGGTTTTCTTTCTTTCTTCCTTTCTTGTACACTCATACTTTGACAAGGTGTAAAAGGTCTTTTGAAGAATATTTTATGCTTTCTCATGGTAAGCTCTCTATGGAGCTTTTAAAAGGGAGAGGGAAATATTCCCAGGAGTTTTGTATCTTGGCTGAGTCCATGATTACTTACTTACTTAGTGATTACTACCATCACTAAGATCTAAGGTTGTTTTTCAAGGTCAGTCCAAGCAGCAGTGAGAAGGAGGTTGATGCAAACATAGGGAAGAGGGAAGCTAAATATTTGATGTAGAAAGGATGTCATGGATTTTGCAGGCTACATAAAGCTTAGGGGTGATGGGGGAAACAAACCAGATAGATTAGGAGCTGGACTGTAAAAATTGAAGAGACCCGAACTAGGATTTGATTGCTTGTGAGGTGCAGAGAAATGCAAGGGCGTGAAATGGACTGGCAGTGAAAAGCCTGGGAACTAAGTGAGGTTAGGCAAAGACAGCAGCTTTGTGGAAAAGGGCCAAGGGTTGCTGGGGGAAAGCAAGCTGAATGTAAGTCTGCAGTGAGCCCTGTCAGAGATGAAGGCTAACAGCATACTGCTCTGTATTAACAGGAGCGTCCCCAGTAGATTAAGGGAAGGGGTTATTCCCCAGTTCTTGGCACCTTTCAGAGTGTATTTGGGATCCTGCATCCAGGTTTGGACACACTACACCCCAAATACAAGAAGGATAGTGAGAAACTTGAAGGAGTCCATTGGTATTGCAAGGGAGTGGTTGGGGTAGAGCACGTGCCTGCCCTACGATGAGGGTCTAAGGGAAATGGGTTTGTCCAGCCTGGAGAAGAGGCTTGGGGGGTCCTAATAGCAGCCTTCCAATACCAGTTAGGAGGTAGTCAAGAAAACAATCGTACCCTTTGAGAGGTCCACGGTGGTGTGAGAAGAGACAATGGGCACAAAACAAACTGGGAAGTTCATCTTTGACATAAGGAATAAAATATTACCCGGGTGTCACAGTACATTTGGATCTCTCAAATTTACAGGTCAACATACTCTGTAAATTAAACTTCATTTTATAAGTTTGTTAGGAAAGAAAACAAATACAACAAACAAGGGGTCAATCCCCTTTGTACAGACTAGTCTAACATGAATTCACTAATTCATCTCTTAAATCATGCACTTTCTAACTCACAAGCTCTCTAATTCATAACTCACAACTCATAATTCATGCACCTATGGGCAAAAGAGTTACCTAGCCAACAGGGAGAGTGCTCATCCTTCCTCCTCTGTCATGGTGCGGGTGTCCCTTGTATCACACTGGGAAGCATGAAAGCCTCAGGAGTCCAGCTGCTGTTGAATCTGCTTCAAAAACTTTTTGGGTAAGCGGACCTATTTACACCTTCCAGCCATGACTTAGCAGGTTATGAAGAAACTGCCAGACAACCAATACACAAGGATGATAGCTGCAGGAGACAGCAAGCTGCAGGTGAAAAGGGCTATATAATGACTATCGTGGTTTAGGCCAAATCAGCTACTGGGGATGTGGGGCACTCCAGATGGGACCGACAGTTGCTCCCCCCTACCCATCTTCTAAGAGATAGGCAGAGGAGGGAAAAAGAGACTTACGAGTTTAGAAGGAACT
>RSEF01000001.1:164694638-164747736 GCA_003993805.1 Himantopus leucocephalus
AGAGTCACTGACCAAAATTGGTCCTGTTTTACCTCAAACCAGGGTATAGCCATATGTGGCGGCATAGCCATGGCTAACAACCAGACTCCCACTCAGCCACTCACTCACACTCCCCCTCAGCAGAAAGGTGATCTCCCTGGCTTTATCCTGTCCCATGAGCTTTCTGTTCTGTTCCCCTCAGCTCAAGGGACAAGATAAAGCCAGGGATATCACTTACCAATTACTCCTGCAGGCAAAAGAGACATGAGTTGGGGAAAATTAATTTATTGCCAATTAAAATAAGTATTTAATTACTGAATCATGTAGTGAGAAACAAAAAGACGAGCATTAAAACAACACCTTTCCTTCCCCCTTTCCCATGCTCAAGTTCAGTCTTTCACTTCAGACTCCTCTCCTCCTGCCCCTGTTACCACTGAGATACACTCAGTGCCTTCAGCGAGGCAGCGAGCGGTGCAAGGGGGCTGCTTATGGTCAGTGTGGAGTGGTTTCTCTCTGCCACTCCTTTCCTCCCACATCTTTCTTATGCTAGAGCGGGGGGTCTCCATGGGCTGCAGCTTCCTTCAGGAATATCCACCTGCTTAAGCGTGGGGTGCTTCCTCCACCGGCTGCAGTGTGGATATCTGCCCCAGTGCCTGGAGCACCTCCTCCTCTTCCTTCTCTGACCTTGGTGTTTGCACTGCTATTTCCCACCTTTTTTTTCTTTTAAATCCTCTGTCTTTTCAGTGGTTTTTTCCCTTTCTTAAATGTATCATTTTGATTCTGGAGTATGTCCAGAGAAGGGCAACAAATTTGGTAAGGAGTCTAGAGAACAAGTCTTATGAGGAGCGGCTGAGGGAACTGGGGTTGTTTAGCCTGGAGAAAAGGAGGCTGAGGGGAGACCTTATGGCTCTCTACAACTCCCTGAAAGGAGGTTGTAGCCAGGTGGGGGTCAGTCTCTTCTCCCAAGTAACAAGTGATAGGACAAGAGGAAATGGCCTCAAGTTGCACCGGGGGGGGTTTAGATTAGATATTAGGAACAATTTCTTCACAGAAAGGGTTGTCAAGCATTGGAACAGGCTGCCCAGGGAAGTGGTTGAATCACCATCCCTGGGAGTATTTAAAAGACGGGTAGACGTGGTGCTTAGGGACATGGTTTAGTGGTGGACTTGGCAGCGTTAGGTTGATGGTTGGACTCAATGATCTTAAAGGTCCCTTCCAACCTGGAAGATTCTGTGATTATCATCAATGCACCACCAGCCTCACCGATGGGCTCAGCTGTGGCCAGCGGTGGGTCCCCTAGAGACGGCTGGAAATGGCTGTGTCTGGCATGGGGCAGCACCCTCACAGAGGCCACCCCTGCAGCCCCCCTGCTGCCATCTCCTTGCCATTTATACCCAACACACCATATTTCTTTGCCATACAAAAATCAGCTTCAAAATGGATCTCTATGGGGAAAAAAAAGGAGTATAAACAAAGATATCTCAGTGCAGTAGAGGGAGACTTCTGGGCTAAGCAGCATTTCCACTGGGCTCCTCCTCCCTCTGTACAAAACATACTCTTCCTGCCCATCTCTCCATAGTCTGCTATCTACAAACTAAAAACTGTAGGCTTCCCATTGAAGATGTGCTGCATGAGGGAATCATGTATCATATGCTTTTACTGCATTATTATTATTATAAGAGCATTACTGCACTTACTTAACTTTCTTTGTTCTGTAGAATACATTTCAGCTGAAAAATATTGCTCAGCTAGACCCATTAGTGAGCTTTAATTTGTAAAGTGTTTTCTTAGGGTCTGTTTGATGAATTCTCAAACCAAATTTGCACAGCTGGATTTCAAAATTAATGCAGCAAATAGACCATCAGTTTTGTGCACTGTCTCATTCTGAATTCTCATGTCTTGCCTTACCGGAGTTTTTCGTTGTATTCTAAATGACTTAATAACAACAACAACAAAATCTGCCCTGGTATTTCTGTAGCTGAAGTCATATAGCAATAGAAAAATGTTTGCTGTCTTTCAGCTGATTAAAACCCAACTTTAAACCCCAAAGCAAGGGTTCAAAACCAGTATGAGGATAGATGTTTTTTCACTAAACTAAGAAATACAGGACCACAAGGCCAAAATGATGCCCCTTTTGTATTAGGCAAGACTCAGTTTAACTACATGACCTTACATTGCACAGAGCTGGGCAGGAAGAGCAAACTGAAGTTCACCAACTCAGTTTATTCATTAGTCTACATGCCAGCACGCAAGCAGTCTTGACTGGATGATCTTGGGAAATACTCTGTCTAGTGAAATGCGAGGAATATTTCAAGCAGAAAGACCTTGGAAACAGAAGGAAAATGAGTAACCAATATTTCAGTTGGAGTAAATTGTGCTTGGAGGTGGCTATTTTCCACACTGACCAGACGGTGTCTCTAGTGACCACTCTGCTTGGATACCACAACTGAAAGCCTGAAATGAGGTTGGACACCAGAGTGGGAAAGAGATGTTGAGGAGCAGAAGGTCCGTAACATTATGCTAGGCCTCTGGAGTCTTTCTTACTGAAACTTCACCTGGGTTGCTGTATTGGAGCTGAAAATCATAAATTGACATTTTTCGGTGTGTGTTTGGGTGCTGCTGATCCTTGCACTGAAGTGATCTAATTGCTTTTAATTTGGACTAGGCAGAGCTAGTAAAAGCTCCTGGCAGCCTCTTCCTTCTCCCTGTCTTAGGAAGGTAAAGGCTGCTGGCTGGCAACATTCTTCAAAATGCCCCGAGAGCCACAGGGTAGATCTCTCCTCTCAGGCCTGTCAAGGGGAAACGGAGCAGAGGGGGTAGATTGCCCTATTTCTTTCTCCTCCTTTTTGAGATAGATGCCTTAGGTGCAGCTACTTTGCTAACATTCAGTAACCACCCACTGCTGAAGTTTCCATCAGAGAAGCACACCATCAGGCATCACACGCCCATGTACAACTTACTGCTATTTTCTCTAGCAGGAAGATTCATTTGGGAAGATTTTGTCTGGTGTGATTTTAACTGACACCAGGGCAGAGAGTTATGTCAGAACATAAATTGTCATGTCACTTTATGAAATGATGCTTTAAAACACAAACCAAAAGACAAAATATTACTTGCGCAAAAGATGCTCCTTCTGCAAGTACCCTTTAAAACCAGTATGTATATGCTGAGAAAGCATATATTGCTCTTAAATCAAACAGAGAAGGGGATGAATAACCACCAGTCCATGTAGCTGCGGTAGGCCACAAATCATGCTCCAAGGCTGGGCTAAACTTTGCTTTTAAAGGACATTAGCAAACCATCCCCTGGGGCATTATAACCACCACCTGCACCACAAACAGTGATGTTAAGCAGTGATGCCTCTCCCCCAGACACCGACAAGTGATGGAGGCAGTCTCTCTGCAACTAACAGTCAATATTTTAGTACCATCTGGATTGGGGATCTGTTTTAACAGATTTATTCCCATCTGACAAAAAAAACGGCCATTGTCAAATCATAGGAATCATAGGAATGTCTCACTTGCATCAGTAAATCTTTAAAGAAGAAATAGTTGAAAATAGTGGAAAATGACTTGGCGCTTATTATTTCGACTTCGCTCTTTGGAAGCCATGATGGAAAAATATGTCTTGTTCGCAGTAGGTTTCAATAGTCAAGAACTGCTGTAATTCCATGCTTGCTAAAATGTAGATCAATTTTTCTTCAGTTGTACCATGAGCTTATATTTCCCCTAACTTTGTCAGGTTTTAAATGCTCTCATTTCCCAGGGACAAGGCTAGAAGCTAAAAGGAGAGCAAGGCTAACCTGCACGGGGACAGGATGTGGAACAGGACCCAGCCTGGCGAGCCAACTCCCGGCTCGGTGTGCTGTCTCTCTTGCTTGTACCGGACTCTCACAATGGGGCAATGGGACAATTTCTTCTAGCAACCAATGCTTGCTGGTGACTACACATCTGAGAAGTATGAAGGTCCCTGCAAATGCAAAAGCAGATGAAAGCACAAAAGCAGTAGGGGATCACACATCTCTGACATGGCAGGCTTCTTTAACCTGGACCACGCAGTGCAGGCGCATGGGTAGCATCCCGCTCTGATGTGTTGATGGATGTCCTCAGAGGTAGTGGAAAAGAAGGGGGCTGGGCCAGCCTGGCTTGCTCCAGTTTGGGCTGAGAGACTGCCTGCCAGCCAGGCAAAGCCTGCCAGTCTCAGCAACCCAAACCTGGCTGTGCATCTTCTCTGAGGCCCAAGGTCATTCACCCATTGGGCAACCAGAAGGCTGCTTGTCCTGTGATGGCTGACAACGAACTAGCCCCTCACCAAGTCCCCTGTGCACTTCAGTGTAAGCACCATCAACAGTCACATTTGTCCCATCACAACTGTAGAGGCACAGAAGGGCTTGGGTTGGAAGTGACCTTCAAAATTCATCTAGTCCAACCCTCCTGCCGTGGAAGGGACACCTTTCACTAGACCAGGTTGCTCAAAGCCCCGCCCAGCCTGACTTTGAACACTTCAGTGATGGGGCATATGACAGTTTGCAGACTGAAAATTAAGCACCGATAACAATGCCCACAGAGTCAGCAGCTTGACCTGATTTCCTGCAACAGGAAAGGGCAGCCAGTATTGTTTTCAATATCATTCCTTCCTTGAACTTGCCCAGCTGCAGGCAGGGCTCGTGCATGAGCTGAAGACACTCACTGGTCCCTGACATCTGGATATCAATGTCTGCAGCAGTAATTGTAAAACTGGGGTAGCAACAGCCTCTGGGGCTCAGCTTGGACTGGAACTGGTAGAAGAGGCTCTGGACCAGCTCTGCGGCTCACCAGGAAATGCAAAGTGTGACATGGTGTGTCATTTCAGCGTGGCTACGATCGATCCCTTCCCACTGCGTAAGCAGCTTATCCATACATGCTTCTAAAACTCAGGTTTACATGTCTCACAGTTCACACAGACTGAAATAGGTCCATCGCGCTTACCCCAGTTCTTACAGTAACTCCTCCATCCTTTCAGCTGGCAATTCCGAATGTTTTGCTTTTATATCTTCTTAATTTGCTCTTTGAGTGTCTTAAGAGAACATTTTAAGTTAAATATCATAATATAAAAAATAAAATATTTCAAAGTAAATTTTTATTCTTTCAAATAAATAGCTTTTTATTACTTTACTGTGGAATTGCCCTGAGGCAAATAAGTACAGAAATTATTCCCAACATAAATTTACTTTAGTAAATTGTACAGCATTAAACATGCCTTTGCAACACTGAAATTGAGGAGACTGCGCATCCTGTCATATTGAGGATATTTTAGAATACCTATGAATAAATTGACGGTCCTGGAATGGTGTACTGGTTTCCTCAGTTGCAGGAATAGCATAATGACACAAGTGTGGACACTGACAGCAGCAGGGATGTGTGTGAGGTATGTCATGGGTCTCTTGTACATGTAGAAGACCCCTGAGACAGAGAAGCAAATCCTAAAATATATTACTTAATGAAACTGCAAGGGTACGTGGTAGTTATTACCAATGAAAATGCTTGCAATAGAATGGCAAGATGGCACAAAACTCCCTGTAAATAATTCTCAAGTGGGTATTTGGGAGTGTAAGCAAAACGTAACCTTGTGATGAGAAATGGGTCTGGGAATGAGGTCAAAAAGCAAGAACTACAAAGGTCTGACATCTGACATAACATGTCCTCAGTGCTATAGGGCCACGTGGTACCACCTACTCTGCAAGCAACAGAGAGTGTGGGAAGCAACGCACGCAGCTGGAAGAGAAGCTGGGACATGGAGACACGGGTGACCTTGCTATTCAACATCACAGAGGGCAAATCACTTGCACAGCTTCTACTCTGTGTAGCACCAGAATTACTGTGACCGGCCAATACTTTCTCACTGACCAGAACATCCCAAGTTTATGGGATTATTGTATGGTATTATTCCTAGCTTAATGAGTGATGACTTCTTCAGCCTTCACAGTATTTTATGGGCATGTGCCCATTTTGGTTAATTTCTCCCCAAAGGAATGAAAAGAGAATCTCTCCAGACAGAGCCTCCATGGTGAATGGGTGTCTGGACAAGTGCATGTAGGCACGTAGTCTAGTCGTCCAGTAATGCTGTACTTTTTCAGGGGATGTGGGGAAGCGGTTTCCAATTCCAAGAGTGGATTTCCATTAAGTCACCTCAGATGGTACTTTCAGTGGCTGTTCATTTGCCTAACTTAGATTTTTTGCATCGTTTACATTCTACTTTGCCATTACTGTGGTAGAAACCATACAAATTACAGAAAAGTCTGGGTTTGAAGAGAGTTATTTAGATCATCTGCTCCAACCTTCTGATGAAAGCCAAGCCTTTGGCTAAGTCTTTCAGGGCCCTGACAAGATGAGCTTTGAATATTTCCAGTGAGGGAGATTCTACCATGCGTCTGGCCAATCTATTTCAAATGTTTAATTTTTCTCACAGCGAAGGCTTTTTTCTTGTATCCATACAGCATTTCCCCTGCAGCAACTTGTGCCCACTGCTTCTCATCCCATCACTGTGCATCCCTGTGAAGACAGCAGCTCCACCTTCTCTGTAAGGCTGTTTTAGGTATTGGAAGACTGTGATTAGATCCCCCCTGAGCTCTCTCTTCTCTAGGCTGAGAAAACTCAGTTCTTCCAATGTTCCTTTGTATGAGGTTCTCCAGCCCTCTAATCATCTTTGTGGCCATCAAATGGACCCTCCCCAGTTTTTCAATGTTGTTCTTGAACTAGCGGGACTGAAACTGGACACAAAATTCCAGGTGCCAACAGGAGTGGAATAATCACATCCCTGGAACTGCTGACTGTGTGCTTGGTGACACAGCCCAGGAGGCTGTTTGTTGCCTTTGCTGCCAGGGCACACTGCTGGCTCTTGTTCAGCTTGCTTCCCCCAAGGTCCTTTCAGCAGAGCTGCTTTTCAGCCAGTCAGATTCCTACCTGTACTGTTGCTTGGGATTATTCTGTCAGGTGCAGAGCTTTAAATTTATTGTTCTTAAATCTGATGCAACCCTTGTTGGCCCAGTTTTCCAGATAGTTGAGGTCTATCTGTGTGATGGTGTTTTCCCAGTTTGATGTCGTCTGCAGTCTTGGCAAGGGTGCATTTAAACTTGTTCATCCATACTATTCGTGAAAACTTTGGGTAGTGTTGAACCCACTATTGACTCCTGAGGAACTCCACTTATGAGCGGCTGCCTGTTTGACTTTGAACTGTTAAACATCAATTTTGATCACAGCAGTTCAGACAGTTTTCTATCCATTCTCTGGTCCATCTGTCCAGTCCATAACTTTCCAGCTTGTCAGCAAAGATATTTTGGGAGATGTTGTCAAACGCCTTGCTAAAATCAAGGTAGCATCCTCCACGGTGCTCCTCTCATCTACCAAGCAAGTTATTTCTTCATAGAAGGCTTTCATCCACTATATGGCTTTTTTTTTTTTGGTCAGCTTCTTCTCCTTCCTTTGCCTGGAAATACCTTTCATGAGGGCTTGATAGATGGTTTTGCCAGGGAAGGAAGCGAACCTGACCAGGGTGTAGTTTCCCAGATCTTCCTTTTTGTCCTTTTGTAGATGAACATAATATTAGCCCTTTCTTACTTGCCTGGGTCTCCCCGACCTGCATGATCTTTGAAGGATGGTAGAAAGTGGTTTCGCAATGAGGTCAGCCAACTCTTTTAGCTCCCTCAGCTGCATCTCATCAGGTCCCATAGACTTGTAAATACTGGGTTTGTACAGATGGTCCCTAACTCAGCTCTCCTCTCCTATTGGTAAGAATTGTATATCTACATTTCCCGTTCTTTTAAACCCCCTGATAAATTGCACATTGTTAAAACGAACATTTCCTGTCATTGAATCTTTTTATATAAATGTAGTTTTTAATTTTTACTTTCATTTTATTCTGATTATGATTATATAGTTCACTTGTTAAAGAAAGAAGACTTTTATGCCATTTGACACATCTACAATGCAGCTGCAAATAAAAATACTTCTTTTTTTTCTCACATAGAAGTCATTAAAATATTTTTGTAGACAAGTGAATCCAGGTTGTGCACCAAGAGCTTGTGATACCTGAATACGAACTGCCAAAAAAACCCCA
Source organism: Himantopus leucocephalus (assembly GCA_003993805.1). Taxonomy (NCBI): domain Eukaryota; kingdom Metazoa; phylum Chordata; class Aves; order Charadriiformes; family Recurvirostridae; genus Himantopus; species Himantopus leucocephalus. The sequence goes on from RSEF01000001.1 coordinate 164,702,712, forward strand.
GAGGAAACACTCAATAACTGTGTGAAGATAACAGATAGAAAAGGCAAGTGGCCTTTATTTTTTGAAGCACCGTTTCTTGCTTGAAGCTGAAATTCAGTCGTAAAAACAAAGCAGAACAGTCTGCCATGGGTGCATGTGAACTTTGGATGTGTATGGGTCATGGTGTGGGTTCAGTGCCATCGGCACCGGCGCAGGCAGTGCTGGTAGCTGTGGGAGATGTGCCACCTGATGGAAACCCAGGACCAGCTCCGGGGCTGACAAGTCTTCCAAGGTGGCTAGGGAAAACTTCTGCAGCCTTTTAGATAAATGCATTCAGACACAGAGGCAAGACACAACCCAGTGAATGGAGGAGGAGAAGAGGGAAAGGCACAGGCACTGATATGGCCACATGTAGCCTACGTGATTCGCAAAGAGAAGGCAGTGTAAGCAGAGGACTTCAGCTTGTGGACTTGTCCTGGGGAAAACTTCCCTTGAATTCAGTGGAAGTTTGGCCAAAATGAAAACCAGGACCCGTCTTGTGTGAGGTCGGCACAACCACCTCACCGCACCCATGCAGAACAACACATTACATTCAGGGAGGGTATGCAAGCTCCAACGCTAAACCAACGACAAAGCTGATTTTGAAATGGTTTTAATGATAGACAATCTGCATACCAATTGACTCATTTGCGTATACGATAGCTTGGAACAATACCAGAGAAATATGTAAAAAGTCTGCAATGCTGTATGACAATAGCTTCCAAGTATGCTGACCTTCGGTAAATGAAACAAACGGAAAGTACAGTACTCTTTTGATGAGGCATTAATGAAGGATTAAGAGCGGATACAGCTGCATCACACGAGCACTTTGTTAGACACACTGTTTTCACTCCGCGCCTTTCCCGTAATTACAACAGAAACACTGTGTGAGGCAGGCAGCGAGCATCCGCTGTAACACGTTGCTATTTTACAACGAGCAGGCGGCGGGGAGCAGCGTGGTGTGGCCTGACCCCCCCACCGGCCCCACACCGACTGCTGCGGCACCCACCACCGGCTGCTCTCGGGGCATCCCCCAGCGGGGGCTGAGCGGGAAGTGGGGATGGCAATGGGCCCTGACCGCCACCGCAGAGGGGACACCTGAAAAGCATCCCAGCCAGCCACACCGCTGCGATGTGGGAGGGTAAACAGAAGGCAAGAATACGCAGCCTAGGGGGAAAAAAATGTATTAAAAAGTGAACGGGAAGGACACGAACACTCATGCAATTGCTTTATCACCAGGGCTCTGACGTTGCGTGTAACAGCTGCAGAGAGCAGGGCTTGCGGCAGAGTTTATAGGTTGGACCACAGCCTTTCTACGTGCAAAACCATCTTCTAGCGTGCAACAGCCCCCATCCATTTCAAGACATCCTAGCTCTTTGAAGTGGTGCTCAAAATCTCATTGGGTGAATAGTGACTACTCACATTTTTGCTCTTACCTTGTTGCCTTCCCTTGGTATTCACCTCCAGAGTAGGGAGGCATACCATATATGTATGAAAAATAAAGTATATGTATATATGTTTCCTTTTTTATGTCATTATACTGTGTTTCTTCCAAAGCTTATTTGTAAGGAATGAGTTGAATAAAACTGAAGCTGCTAACATGCCAGGAGGCTTCCCATTTTAATGAATTGACTTTAAGCAGATCGGTTCAGACACTGCAGGTCTGCATCCTGACTCTTCCCACTGCCGCATACCCAGGATAACTCCCATGGAGCAACTGTTCCAAGGAAAAGGTTGCCCTTTCTTTTTTCTTTTTTTCTCTCTATTTTTTTTTTCTTCTGCAGAGGCGGATGCTCTGGTTGGGTCCCAGGTATGGCTTTAGTGTACACCATCCAGACTGAGAATAATTAATCCTACTTTTCAGCTCAGTCAGTATTTGGTGCTTCTGATTCCATGCCTTGATGTTGTTGTTTCTAAAGGCTATTAGGGATCCAGCTGGGAGCTTAAATTCTCACTGGCATTTCCATTCCCCCAGTACCAAGAACAGATGATGCTTGCTCTGGCAGCAAGTGCAAGCTTTGGCAACCTCATGGTTCTGCCGCCTTTGTGGCGGACCAGGGATATTTGCCCTCTCCTCCGGAGACCCCTGACAAAGATTGCTGGGATGGTGTGAGGAACCTCTTGTCTTCATTTATTTTCAATGCAGGTCATTTTAGTCATCTGCCTTGGAGCTTATGCAGGCTACCAGCAAGGTTGGCACAAGTGCAAGTGAGCGCAGCAAAGAGGCAAGAACAAAAAGGTACACGTCTTAAAGTACTTATTTTAAAGTTAGTTTTGATGGAGAAGAAAACGTTAGTAGCAACATCAGGAAGCATTTGAGCCACAACAATATGCTTTGAACAGGTCTATAATATCTGTGTTTGAGACAGCAATGTTTTGCTAGACCTGCTTAGAAAATGATTTCTTGCAGGGTACAGACTTGCCCTGAGCCGGTTGCAAATCTAAGATAAAATCAGATCACTGAGATGTGAGTACTCAGCATGTTTAACGTGTTTGAGGATTTCTGAGCAGTTTAACCTTTCTATGGCTATTATTTAATAACTTCCTGGTGAGTTTTTCAATGGAAGCTATTCACATACATCTTTTCTATGTCAGTGACTACTAATTAGTGCAACTCAAAAAGCATGAGAATTTGCTGAAAATGGTCAGGGCAACTAAATGCTCCATATTGCTACATAAAGCTATATGGACAGATACACATTGTAGACTTTCCTATGCTGAAGCAGTGCACAGCTTTTTCAAACTGTTCAGTTATATTCACAGTCAACATTCATGCAATATTTCAATTAACTTTGATATTGAAAGACAACATATGAGTATAAAGTTTTCGTAAGATGAAATTTGGGGCAGTCTGTCAAGCACTTTAGAGGACAGATTCATAATCCAGAATGATTTTGACAAACTGAAGAGATCAGCTGATGCTAAAAAAGGAAAAAATTCAATGCAAAGTGCATAACACTACATGTAAGAAGAAGAGATCAATACACAAATGTGGAGAATATGTATTATCTCTCGAAGCAGCAGCATTATAGGGAGGGATCATGGGTTTCTAGGAGATCAGAAGCCTAATCTGAATCAATGACATGATCCTCTTCCAGAATCACCTACTTCTGGGTTGTCTTAGAAGAAACATCAAATGTAAGACATAGGAAAATGCTGGTGAAGTTTGTGATGGAACCATGTGGCTAACTTTGCACCCTAGACTTCAAGAAAGAGGTATCAAGGAAGACTGCCATGACAGTGATCTTGCAATACCTAAAAGGACAGATGATTATCCTCTCTTGTCCTGTGGGAAGTTGTCAAGAAGTTAATTTGTCATAAAAAAATTGTAGGCTAATTGTAAAGAAATCATTCCTAAAATAATTTAGGCATGTTGATTTTCTAAGAACAGACCAGCTTGGCAAACTCTGGACTGCTGGTAAGAACAGCTGAGTTGAACTCTGCTCTGGAGTGGTGTAGGTCACTTGGTCTCAAACTCCTGCCTGCTGTTGCTTCATTTGTATGTGCTATGGCCATGCCTGAGCAATATCCGCCTGGAAGTCACATCTTGATCTCACATCAGTCCTCGGGAAATGGACTCGATGACTCCTTGAAGCACCTTCCAGCCCAACACCAACATTTCTAAACCATCCTTCTCCCACTCCTCAGTTACTGCACTAAATCAGAAGTCTGTACATTGTTATATAGTCTATGCTTAACCCGATAAATGTTAAAATGGTTGCAGTCAACATAAATTCATTTGGAGCCTTTAAGAGAAATGTGAAGCTTAAAACAGCTCTCAACTGGGCAGGTAGCAAAAGGTGGACAAAATTTACATTTTCATTGGCTCCTGTAGATATAATTGTCTTATCTTTGTACCCATCTATTTTAATAGTAACAACAATAAAAGACCCTCCTAACCTGCTAACCTAGAACATCTACAAGTCTGTGGCAGACAAGCTTTCTGGCAGACAGTGTCAGCTCTCAGATATTGTTGTTACTCTTGAGATGCGTGCTGGGGGTGAGGGTACACCAGGCAACTATTTTCAGGCCTTCTCCTACTTTTTCAATTGTTTTTTTATTCGACCTTTTCTATTATCTGCTTTTCATTTCTAACACCATCTCTGTACAGATCCATAGTTCTGCACAAGAAAACAAAAATGCAAAATAAACTAGCAGTAAGTATCCATCATTGTCTATAAGAAAGAGAAAAACAAGCTAATCTGTCATCTTTGATAATCGTGTTCATTCTCGTAGAGGTGGTAGAAGTGGACGAGAGTCAGGTTCAGTTCCCTTTTTCAGGCCATCAAAACATGTTAACTTTGTTCATGAATCTGTCAAGCTTTACATTTCCTCTTGTTTCCTTTTTTTTTTTTTTTAATCTGCTTTATCTTCAAGGAAACTTTGCCCAATAAGATTTTTTAGCACACTAAGAGCTCATTGGTAATAAGCGTGTTGGGTGCCATCAGGATAATACTGGATAATCCACCCCAGAGAGAGTTTACAGTCTGGCAAAAATGATCACTAGAAACAGCAGGAATGTCATTTCTGATTTTGGTTCACTTATGAGAGTAGTTTAAAAATACCTTGTTGTGAAACCTGCTGGAAAATTAGTGAATGAACTAGAGGCATATTAGTGGGTGGATTAACAATAAAGACCCTGCAAATTGTAAAATTCCAGGAGTCAAAAAAATGAAAGGGAAAAAAAAATCATATAAATCTAATNTCATATACATCTAATCTATTTGAACTTTCTTGGCAGGAAATTTAGGATTAGCCATATCAATTATGAAGACTGGTCCAGAACATCCTTGGTCTGTCTTAGTAAATAGCCGATAGCTGGTGTTATAGAAGAGGATGGAGAAAACTTAAAATATAGTCTTCCCTCTATAATGGCGAATAAATCATGACCACAATTTTGTATGCCTCAATAGCGGGAATACAAAATTAAGAAGAAAAGAGAAAGCAGTTATCTGCAAAGCAGACTACCTTTGTTCTTAACAGATCCTTCCACCTAGGCTACCTTTTGTGAATGAGTATCACCTCTTTTCAAACAGCATGCTTTAAAAAGACTGGGCTGATTTTCCTCCTCACTTTGAACACCCTCTGAAACACATAAATTGCCGTACTGGCTCAGCCCCAGGCTTCATTTACCACAGCGCTCTGTGCTCCAAAGGAATCATGGAAATGCAGCAGATGATGGAGTCTCACCCCGTGCACTAAAACAGGATGGAGTATACCCAAACTGTTCCTGAGAAATGTTTGTTTATCCTGTCCTTAAAGAGCTCCAGCAGTAGAAATGCTACAGTGCACTGAGTTGCACCTTTCCGGCGTTTTACCCTTGGGTTGGAAAGTTTGTTTACTAGCTTAAATCTTCAAAGCAGAATAATCTGCAGGGGCTCTCTTCTCTTGCCTCACTTGGGGGAATTTTCAAATTAATGAGGGATTTCCAAGTAATGCAAGCAGGATGGCAGGCCCGAAGGTCAGTAAATTACACTTGTTGAATGTCCAACCAAGAAGAGACAGTGAATTGCATAGCTGGAGTGGATGGAAAAGAGAAGGGATAGAGGTGATTGATTAGAAAAGGCGGTGAACAGAGATTTTTGTGACTGAAACCAGAGGCTTTGGCTTTCCACGTTTCTTTCCAAGCCACCCCACGCTTGTTTCAAGTCAAGTGAACAGAAGCTAAACAAAGCTGTATGGGCATGGATCTGGGCAGGCTTGTGCATTTTGGTAAATGTGAGGGTGCTGCTGTTAGGTGTAATTCATGCTTCTGACAACCTCCAGTAAGAAAAAGGAAAAAGGCCTGGGAAAAATGTCCAGTGTGACAGGGAGTAACAGTTTGTTAAAGTTTAAACATTTTTTTCATAGATAACCAAGTTAAAGATATCTTGCATTACCAATTACTGATTTTATTAACTTTGAGAGTATACTTAGAAATATATATAGAGAGACCTGCAATTTGGCAATATACACTGCATACAAAGTAATCGCTTGTTTTAAAACACAAATGATGCTGACTATTATAATGTGAACTGTTTTCCAGATGAAAAGAATTAAAGGGATGTAATTGGAGAAGTATGCAACAGTGGCTAATATGCTATTATTTGCAAAGAGATATTACAACTTATAATCTTCTTTCATGGGTTTACGTTGTTAGTGTTTAATCAGGCGTGTGAGTGTATTCAGGTGTTAAACCATTCTATTAACTAGGAAAATTGCACTATTATTTACTGAGCTGTTTGTGATATATTGTTGTGGGCTTTTTTACTTTCTATTTCTTCTCTTCGTGCAGTTTTTGTAATTGTCCTTTCTACTTTTGTCTTGTACAAAGGCTTGTAAAGTGTCACTAGGGCTGATTAGCTGTGTCAAAAATCAGGATTTTTTTGGGGGGGTATAGTGTATGAATTAATCTTACTTCCTATCTTGTTTTATTGGAAGGCACCACAGCTACAAGCTGGTGCCTTTGAACTTTTACCAGCTTTCCTCTGGGAAACTGAAGAACCTCTGTCATCCCCAGTCATCTCCAGTGCTCAATAGTGATGGCAGAATGAGAGAAGAAGGGCTTGGTAAAACAGTGGTTGCTCCAGACCCAGGTCGTCAGGAAGTTTGTGGTGATAAGGATGGGCCAAGATCAGCCCATGGGTTGGGGTCTGAGTGTTGGTCACCAGTCACATGGCTGAGCAGGGCCAAGGATGCAGTGCAGGAGTAGGGATGTGCTCAGGGGGTTTCTAATGTAGGGCATCAGTCTCATGCTTGGAGTTGGGTGGGAGGTACCCACAGCTGCCTCAGAACCATGCTGCATGCAGGGATAAGAGAAGACTTTGGGAAGCCCATGGCTCTGAGCAGCCTTCCCATCTCCTTGGAAGAAAGGTGGTGGGCTGGATGGACCAGCCCTGTGAACCATATCCTACCACAGGACAGACACTGATTAGCAGTGCTGTATTTGGGACAAGCTCGTCTGTCAGTTCCTGTATAGGTATGGCTTCAAGCATGTGTAAATGTTTTTCTGAATCAAAACTTGGCCTCGGGAATTTGTGAGTTCAGCAGATGACAATATTGCGTGCCGTTGTCCTGCACAAGACAGCAGGACTTCTAAGCTGACTCAAGGTGTGTTACTTTAAAAATCCTAAAACAATTCTGTTCCTTATCAAACTCTTAGGTCTTTCTTTGTCCTGAAGATTGTCTAGATACCTGCAGTTGTGCTGCATATCACCCACAGCTGCTCTGGCCTTGTTACCTGCTCATATCTGATCTAGCTCAAGGGGAAGCTCTGTCCAAATCCCTTGGAAAGCCTAAATGGTTAGTTGCAGTCTAAACACATTTACTGAATCAAGATGCAGTAATTGAAAACTCGTCTGTGTCCACTTTTTAAAAACTGACCAGGGAAGATCTCGGATGATAAAGATAAAGAATTTGTGTGTTTAAGAGGAGACCTAAAGAGCTAAGCTTGCTTAGTCTAGCTGAATGAAAACCAGGAGAGGAATCCAAGTGCTCAGCATCACTGTTTCGGGGAGTAAATAACACGGAAGATGTGAAAAGCGCCAGGATATTCCCTTATGGGTACAAGTTGTTCCTGAGTTATTTTAACCTGAAACAAGAAGAATCGTTCTAATCCTTAGATGGACTCTGAAGTCCAGTCTGTAAATCAGCACCCTGAAGTTATGCACAACTACTTGACTTGTAGGTAAGTGTCTTCTCTTTAGAACCAAAGCCTCGTTAAACTCTGATTTATTATTTTTTATTATTTTCTGGCTGGAAAGTATCCCTTTTGCCTGTTCTGTGAACTCAGATTGTGTTTGTGTCATGTCTTTCAAACTAAAGCTGTGTCATGTCGCTTCCAGTCTAGACTACAGTGACGGAGTGATTGGGTCTGAAGGGAAAGGCAAGGGTGATGCATGCAATCTGATATAAAAAGGGTTTCTACACCTTCTCTCTGGCTGGGGTCACTGCAGCTTTCCTCCATTGTGCATGGGCAGCCTGTCACTGTAGTGTAAGATTTTGCTTCTAACCTTAAAAATGGAATAAAATTTCCAGTAAAGCCCCTGCTATACTGGAGACCACATTTCCGTGAATTACTGATGCAGCCATCTTTTTTTACCTCATCTCACATCACAAAGCCCAGGATTAACCCTGTGAGAGGTGAGACCAAAGTCTTATGAGTGTAAGCAATTCAGTTCGAAACAACCTTCCAAATGAGACCAGTAAAATCAAGTTTTGTCTTTTTTAGGGATCTCTTCAAAATTTCCTCTTTGAAAAGGCCTTTCCACTAAAAAATGCCTAACAACCCTAGTACTAATCCTTGAATTGCCAACCTTCCATCCCATCCCTCTAAAAGACAATAAAATTGTAAGGAAAGGAAAAAAAAATCACTCAAAGCAGAGATACTTATTTTCCAAAGGGAGAAAATTCCATGTTTCTAGTAAATCTACTCCCCTATACATTTCTGGTGCAGATGGGAGGCATCGACAGATTTTCTTAATAAGCTCATCATTCTATTATAGTAAAGCACAAAGGATGGGACCTAACTGTAGATGCTCATAGGACATGATATCATTAACATGTCTGCTGAAGAGTTAGTCACTCAAGGCAACTATATGGTCAGCAGAAGGAAACGGTCATTTATAGACTATAACTCACCTTATGCACTTTAATAATTGATATGAGCATAGATGTACTGGGGCCCAGGTAGACCTCTTACTTTCCTTTTTCTGCCTTCTTTCTTTCATGAAGTTCATAGATGTCAATTTTTGCCTCAGTGTTACCTTTCTGTACCCAGTTCATCATCAGGCATGCACCCATTGTAATTCCTGACACACATAAGAAAATACCCTGGTTATTATTTACTAACATCTAACAAAACTTAACTAAAACCATAAAGTTTTTTAAAAATATGTAGAAACATATATTACAGAAGGGAAACCACGTGCTCCTCCCCATGGTTCTAGCAAAGGGTGAAATGTAGAGGCCTGATGGTGGATTGACCCTGCGTGGGTGGAAGTGCTAGCAGAGCAATCTGACTGTGGAGCTACCTACCTTAGCTGGTGTTTTGTGGAGGCAGTCTTGGACAGACCAGTTCAGGGAATGCTGTTGAGAACAGGGAAGGATCAGTGTACCAATATACCAACAGATTCAAGAGCCCATAACCTTGTTGAGGGAATACTGGGAAACAGGGCACCTGCTATGGTACCCATCAAAGGCTAACAGTATCCATGAGGGTAGTGAGGACAGAGTTCATCTCCTCTGCCCTTGTTTCAGGTCTTGCCTTGCACAAGAAGGATGCATGTCACCTAAGTGAAGCCTCTAGTATTTAATTACTACACTACCACCAACTACTCGGAGGCCAGAAAATTTATCTCCCTTCTAGTATTACTTGTTCATAGTTGTAAACAGCAATGCCTCCTTGGGGTGAGCTGTACTGCTGCTGGCAGGGAAAGCAGAGGGGAAAATCCACAGGACATGGGGAACAGAAGAAGCAGTCTGTGGATACAAGAACACACAGCTTGGTTGCACAACGTATGAACATTCTATGACAAAGAAAAGAGAAGTGGTGCGACACCCTATGGTTAACATGACAACATGTAGTTACAGTATTTAATGATTACCAGTCACTTAGTTCACTTTTCTCACCATTTAAAGATATCGCTTGTCTTATACATAGCACTGAAGCCTAAAAAGAACTTCCTTCTAAAATGATTTGGTGAGGTGGATTGAAAAGGAGCAAGTGTGACGGAAAATGAAGGGATCTTGATAGATTCAATACAGGGACAATGAGTTATATACAGTAAAATTAATTTTCACTCAAAAAGGGGAATTCTCACCTCACTGATGGAAAGACTGTTGTTTCTGATCGAGTGAGGAATTCACCTAAAGTGACTGTGTGTTTGTTAGGAACCCATGTGAAGGAGAAATGTTAGGACTAGCTCTTGTGGAGTTTCAAGGAAACTCTTGTGAAGGTACACTGAGCGAAGGCGCACTGAGTACATTGCTGCACAAACCCTTTTGTTTACATCTCAAGGCTTGCTGTAGAACACTTTTTCAGGGTTGATCTTTGTTCAGACAAAACTTTTCAGCAGAGAACAAGATTTTAGTATTTCCCCTATCACAGTGATTCTGGCCAGATTAAGTAGAATGGGTTGGATTGGCTGGATCACATGAAGTCTGGGGATAGCGCTCAGTAGGTAAAGTCAGGATACCCCAATACAGACCCTTAGGTCATGGCAACTGCCTCTTCGTTTTGCCCCTGTGGCTGCTATGAGAAGGGACGCAATAATAAACAGAAGCTTTACCTCCAAAACTGCTCACAAGATGAACAGCTCTAGTACACTGCTTGCAGGCTGCAAGAATCACAGGTAAGAGGAAAACAGGAGAAAGTGTAAAGAGCGACATCTTCAAATGATGAGAAAAACCATCTCAATGCCTGTACTACACTTAAAGGAAGCACTGAGTCCTGTTCTCACTAATACAAGGATTTCAGGGTCAGAAATACTGTCGCTTGTCTCTTCACTGTGGAGAAAAAGGCCTGTGTGAACATTTTTAGTAAATACAGTCATTTTTTGACTGTAATGGAAACAAGCCTTCCAGCCTATGCATTTTGGCTAGCAAGTTATGTCTGAAAGGGCAACAAACATTTTGGGACAAATGAGAAGGTGGTGGTCAAAGTTCAGTATGTTCTTATGGAAATTGTTTTAACAGAGTGAGATTAAAACAGTATTGAAAATTAATTGGTCTGCATTTCAAACTTGCCTTTGCTGACAGAGTTCCACCCTCATCTGCTTTACTAAAAAAATCTGCTGAAATGCAGACATTTCCAGAAGCTACTGCAGTATTCTTTATAAACTTTAGGTTTCTTTGCTAAACCTCTGTTCTGTCAAATGTGATCCTAATTGTCTGACGTTTAATGTCATCCATCAGACCAATTTTTCATTCCTCACATGCTTTTTCAAGAATTCTGATCCCTAATTTAATTAATGAATCATTGTTTCCTGAGTTATTAGCTGCATCTGTTCCTCTTCATTTTTTAAGACAATTGCAATATTTTTTCACTTGTCTCCTTGAAAATAAATGCTGCAAATTGGTTGTGATGCTCAAAAATGCTGTTGCTTTTAAGTCATTGTTCCCTTCCCTTCCCTTCCCTTCCCTTCCCTTCCCTTCCCTTTCCCCTTCACGTGGGGCCAAATGTGACCCCCTTTAATGCCTTCGAAGCTCCCATGGAGTCAGAGCTTGTTGCAAGCTATTCTGTCTGTAGGCTTTCTTCTATGTACTGACATCTGGGCCCCAATGAAATCTGCGAACATTTTGACATCTAATGTTTTTACTCATATTACAGCTAATTAATTCATGCCTGTGAAGCACTTTGAAGCTATACAAACACTTACTTGATATTGTTCTTTTTTATGATTTACCATTCTTAACTCACATGAACTTTGAATTAGAGGATTTGTCTCTTTGTAATCTGAAATCTGTCTTATCAAAGATTGACAGACTGCTTCCACTTTTCAGAACATGCCTCCTCAGTTTTGGCTTAACTTTGCTACTCACTAAATGAAAAACTGTGAAAGCGTGACCTCACCAAAATCAAGAGGGACCACGAGCCCGTCCAGAAAATGTCACCTCAGACACGACTGAATTCCTAAAGTGCGTGCAAGAAAGATTTTAGGAAGTTGTACGAAAAGCCAGGGCTTAACTTAGCACTTACGGGATCTGGTCAGGCTTCTTGCCTTTGCCTGAGCTGCCTCTGACTCCTGCACTGCATGGTAAGAGGGAACTCAGCCGACTTAGGCTGCCATCTGCAGTAAGGCAGCCGGAGTCAGTGATCATGGTTTTGGATTTACACCTAGTCTAATTGTGCTTAGAAACTAACCCTGCAGTACCAGTTTGGGCAAATGGTATTTTCATTCAAAACTGCCAAAAGCTTTTTTTCTATTCAGTGCTTGAGAAGGTGCCATAGATCACCATATCCACAAAAATGTATTTTGCAGGAATAAGGCTGAGTTCTGTATAAAAGTAAGACAAGGACTTAAAACCAGAATAATTTCATCCAAAAGCTGTGGCTTTCTTTTAACCCTTTTAAGCCTGAGTTGTGCTCACAGGATAAAACAAAGTGAAGGTGATGGGATGAAGGAGGACGTTGTGCTTAGTCTTACCCCTGACTGGGCATGGGACATGGCCACACGGGCGCTTGAGATCGTATGAGTGTTCCTGTAGAGGCCGGTTCAGACAAGGCTGGGATGAACAGGCACTTCTCAAAAACTGTATCTAGAAATCATGCTAATTGTGTCCTTTGTTAAAATAGGTGGTTTTATCTTAAGCAGCGATACATTATTATTATTTGTTATGTATATTATCATACTGCCTACTTACACTTGTATGTTATTTGAAAGTTAATTATGCCTCCCATCCTTTCACAGTCTCCACTAATGTTCAGTTTTAAGGCACTAATGTGTTCTTCTTGTATGACGTGTATCCTGGATGCAAGAATAAAAATTAAATTGAAATCTTAAGGTAAAAAGAAGGTTCATCTCAGGTAATTAATATTTACCTCCAGCAAAACACTGACTAATTACACTGGTGCTGTAGGGGGAGAGAGACCTGTAAGGAACTGATTACCCATTATCTGCCCAGCCTAAGGAGCAATCCCAGCCCCTGTGAGCTGATGAGAGTCCTTGAGAGATTCCCAGCCGCAGGAGCGCAGATGCTTTCTCCCTCCATACCACACCTGTGCTGCTGAGGAACCGGAGCAGAGCCGGCACCACCAGCTTGAGGCAAGCAGCCCAAGGCTGGCAAACAGACAGATTTTTGTGTGGCACCCAGCGGTGCCACGGAAGGGTGAGCATCTCTCTGCTCCTGGCTGCTGCAGTGCCTGGATCGCAGTGTGGGCTGGGGTCGGTTGCTGGGGAGGCGGATGAGGGAGCGCAGGTCATGCAATTCACAGCATGGCTTCTCTTGGAGAGGCTGTGTGCCCTGGCTCCTGCTGAGTGTCTACCAAGGCACTTAAATCTTAGGTTGAAGAAGGATATATCAGACTGGCTCCTTTTGGCAGGTTACTGACTCTTAGGGTAAGGTAATAAGAAATAGTCCCATTAAATGGTACCTGCCAGTACATCCTGGTGTCCTTCAGTATTTGGTGGGCCTGACCCCTATTCTCTTAAGGTTATTGTGGTTCTCTTGTCACTGGGAAAGAGCAGTGGCATAGGGCATGCTGGTGCCACAGACCAGGTGATAGCTCTGCTGCCTGTTTGCTGTGATCCTCCAGCAGCACAGCAGCACTGTGGTCCAGCAGAGACAGGGACCTGAGCTAGGGAAAAGTGGGGTTCGGCTCCCTGTGACACTGCTTCCCTGCCAACGTTATCTGGGGCAAATTATTTCAGCTTCTTCTACACCTACATCTTGCCAGCTGTAAAATCAGATGTTGTAGATCTTTCCAAGGTCTGCTGATAGACAACTTGATGGTAGCCCTAGAAACAGGGAGCTTCTTATGTAGATGGTCTTGTGAGTGCCACAAGCTGTGGCACAAACTTGTGAGAAGCTGGCTGTCACCAGGAGAAGACGTAAGTCCACAGCTGTGAGATTCCTACAGCTGAAATAGGAGGAAATGGCTGCACTCTTAATGTACTTTCCACTGGCACTGCTGGGATGGGGATTCCTTCCCCTGTGCACGTCCCCTCACTAGAACAAGGCTGTGTAATCACTATACAGCCAAAACAAAATTCACCCTATTTTCCACTGAAAAGATCTTTTTATATGTATCTCGAGAAAGTTTTCTGACTTGGTGGCCTAACAAACTCACAGGATTGAGTAGGTATCATTTCTTTAAATCACTTTTAACAGATCTTCTCATTAATCATGGCTGATCTAAACAGTTTGATCCCATGAAGTATGTAAAGTATGCATTCAGTGACTGACTTAGTCATGGAATCACCATTTAGTCCAGAGGTTAAATGCAAAGTTGCATTACACATAGAGTATTTTAAAATAACCCCAGGCTTTTAGTTTTGATTTCCAGTTTATTGATTTGCACTAGGTAAATTTAATTCCAAATCTTACAGATGGCTGAGATGATAGTCATTCAATTTTGTCATTGTAGTGAAGAAACCATTAGGAAAATGGAGAAGTAAAGGTCACAGTAATCTTCTCTGGAATGAAGAATGAAGAACCAATTTTATTCAGAGGTCAGATTTGTACCAAAACATCTGAAGCACCCACACCATGTCATTATTTAAGCATTTACAAAGTTTCATTGATATACAACATTTGTGAAACACAACATTGCTCAACAGAAGATGGAAAAGTGGGAAGCAGCTTCTTTCCTTCCGTTTATGGCTTGTGAATTTCCCATGTTATGCAAGAAGGGTAATTATCCATAGGCATTTTTGTACTCCTTCATCCTATGGAGGTGTTTGTATTGGCCTTGTGAACTCTGACTGTGATGTGGAGACGGACCTTTGATCTGTCTCAGACACATACCCACAAGCTTACAAATAATCACTTTTTTCTTCTGAGCAGTCACTTTTTTCCTCCAGACATACTTAGAGGAAGTACTTTCTGCTGTATGAGATAAACTGAATTTATTGACTTTAATTTTAAATTTCTTCTTTTTGAACATGAAAGATATTCAATGTGTTTTAACAAATCCTTTTCATATTTAAAAGAAGGCAGTATAAGTATGAAAGTTATATATTTGTTTCTTGGAAGAGAAACTGGCTTTTACAACCACAAGGTATTACTGAGCGCCTGAAAACACCTTGTAAGCCCTTAGCATGTAAATGTCGGCAGAAATTCAGATGCCTAAACACAGGGGTTGAGAGCCACTGCAGATGGCCTCAGGGTACCTGACTTGGCTCCCCAGCTATCCTGTAAGGGCAAGAGTAAGTCTCCAGTAGGTTCTGTATCAGAGCTGTCTCAGCTGCACAGGGTGCCCGATGGCATAAGGCACCTGCACCGCTTTCCCTGGGGGCGTCTGTGCTGAGGTGAGGGATGGCTGAGAGCGTGCGGCCTTGAGTCAGAGCTGTGAAAACGTGGAGGTTGGGCTGTGCAGAAGGCTGCGTTTCAGAATCCCCTCAGTTTAAGGCTTAACTACAGCCTGAGTTTGCCTGCATTGGCGTGCTCCACCACGTGGGAGCAGCTGCTCTGGGAGCAGAGTTTGGATGACTGTATTAGAAGACAACATTGTGGCCAGCAGGTCGAGGGAGGTGGTTCTACCCTTCTGCTCTGCTCTGGTGAGACACCACCTGGAGTACTGTGTCCAGCTTTGCAGTCCTCAGCACAAGGACATGGATTTGTTAGAGTGGGTCCAGAGGAGGGCCACAAAGATGATCAGAGGGCTGGAGTACCTCTCCTATGAGGACAGGCTGAGAGAGTTGGGGTTGTTCAGCCTGGAGAAGAGAAGGCTCTGGGGACACGTTATAGCAGCCTTCCGGTACCTAAAGCGGGCCTACAGGAAAGGTGGAGAGGGACTTTTTGCAAGGGCAGGTAGTGATAGGACAAGGGGTAATGGTTTCAGACTAGAAGAGGGTAGATTTAGATTACATATCAGGAAGAAATTTTTCACTCTGAGGGAGGTGAGACACTGGAATAGGTTGCCCAGGGAAGTTGTAGATAGATGCCCCATCCCTGGAGGTGTTCAAGGCCAGGCTGGATGGGACTTTGAGCAACCAGGTCTGATAGGAGGTGTCCCTGCCCAAGACAGGGGGGTTGGAACTAGATGATCTTCAAGGTCCCTTCCAACCTAAACCGTTCTATGATTCTATGAATATTCATTTCAGCCATGGCCGGCAGCTCCCTTTCCATCTCATTACTAGCTCAAACATCAGCAACAACTGAGCTTTGTGGACACATCCAGGTTGCGGTGAACCATTTCCACCCAAAGCCTCCTGCCAGCCATGCCATGCAGAAGAAGGATGTTGCAGCACCAGCTGTTACAGTATGGGGCTTGTTCTCCTCTGGCCACAAGGATGTAGCCTTTCTGGATTAACGAAGAGTGGTTTCAGAGCATGCAGTATTTGAAGTATCCTCCTTGTTGTGGTACTGCACAAAAGACCACTCGCTACTGAATGATTTTACTTGCTCCTCTCATAAAAGTCCTGACCAGTAGCTCAAGGTATCACTGGCTACCGGGGCTAGAAATGGAGTTGAGTAAATGGAGCATTTTCTGAATAAATTCCTATCTCGCTCTGTCAGTCTCACAGGAATTATATTGATTTCCCACTTGCTGTTACTTGAAATTCTTCCACTATGTATATAACGCCCTTTGCCTTATTTACCTGTTTCTTACACCTTTTTACTTTCAGTCAAAATGCTGATAACCTTCCTTGGACTCCTTACATTGTGTCCTGAGTGCCAACAACCTTGAACCCATGACACACTGAACACTCACAAAACAGAGATAAGTTTGTGCACTATTATTATATGAAAATATAATATATATATTTCATAAATATATATGAAAGTCATGGAGATTTCTGCAGAATTTTTTCCTTTGGAAGAAAGCAGTAATACAGAGAAGAGGAGTGGATTTTTGAACCATGAGCCTTAAGTTTTAGTCTAATTTATTGCAACATGATTTAAAAACCAACATGGACAGAACTAAAGGAAGTAATAACCACAAGCATCTTGAGGAAGCCCTCCCAAATTCCCCTCCACATCTCAATGGAAAAGTGTGCTATAATTACACTGTATGAAAGAAAAAAAAAATAAAGAAAAGAAAAGAAAAAAAAATCCTTTTACATTTGGTACAACAGCTCGGTGACAAGCCTTATTAAATTTTTATTTACATATTACAGCCCTCTGACTCTGTTCCAGGGTAACGCGGGGCTGGGAACTCAAGAGAAGGAAAAGCCGCAGTTCATACAGGAACCTCAGGCAAAGGAGGCACCTGAGTTTGGAAGAAGGGTCACGTAGCTGGGGATAACAAGCCTTGCCTCCTCTGAGCTCTTCGTGCCAGCTGTTCAGAGATTACCTTTTTACCCTGACTTATTCAGGGTTCACATCGCCATTGGCCATTGCAGTATCCTGCAATCTTGCTCGCACTCTCAAATTAACTATATTGCAACTCTTAGCCGCAGAAAGCCTCTCTTTGATCTCGGACACATTCCCAAGCATGGGGTTAATGCTATGTGTGTTAAAAGAAGGGGACTGATGAGAACTGGGGCTCCTCCTAGCTTTTTTTCAGACTCCTTGTGTAACTCCAGGTGAGCCCCATGGAGGCTTCCTTTCTTCATCAGCCAAAGCAGAGCTAACAAAGCACCTGTATTTCCTGATGTTGTGATAAAGATTATTATTTTCTAAAAAGGAATACGTGTGAAGGACTAACTACAAAGTGTCACACATGAAAAATAAACCTGTAACTGTACCTCTCCCTCTTTTTTCCACACTGAGCTATCACTGAATCCTGTCATTTTAATTCTTATGTGGCTTATCATGGGTGGGCAGCAGAAGTAATGATTATTTACTTAATAAAAAAATGCCATATGTTAAGGATTTCACTTTCTGCTTACTGTCCCTTCTGCCAAGGCCCCCTTCCAACCTTGCACCCCACAGCACTGCCCCCCTGATTTCTGTATTCACATGGCACCGAGATAAATGATCCTGTTTGTTTCATTTAATGTGTCTTTTTAAAGAGAAATATTCTACAGAATTTGATGAGAAATTTTTCAGTTTTTTGTGTGAGTGCCTAGAACTGTGTCAAAAAGTGTGCTTTCCTTAAATTTCCTTAAAAGTGGACTGTACCTATGGTACAGTCGAAATACTAATTTCTTTAGTTACTTCTACTGAATAAAAGCAGAAATACTTTTTTATTATGTCAATGTATTTTAATTAATAACATATTGCCTTAAATTTTCTGATTTAGATTGTAAGCCCTTTTATGCCATTGATGTGCCAGTGATTTTCAAGTGTTACTTTGTCTGAAATGCACAGTAAAATAGAAAATGGCTTCAGAATCCCGGATTAGCTGTCACTGACGGCATAAGTCTGTCAATAGCAGCCAGTAAATGTGGGAGACTGACTTTTTCCTCTGATTTTTATTTATAAATTCCATTTCAGAATAGCAATAAGACACTGCAGGCCATGCATTATGAAGGGATTATTGCACTTCTCTTATGACTAAAGTCACTTGCCCTTTAGCCTTGTGTCTTCTAACACCTCCTGAGGCGTTCAGTAGTAGGCCAGAAATGCACGGCATGCTGTGTCTTATAGCTTAAATATATTTAGCCTGATCATACAGAAAAATAATGATAAAGTAAGAGAACGTTCAAGGGAACACCTCTCCCTTCCCCCCCTCCCCCAGCTATTCCGTTCTTTTTCCGTTCTTTTTTAATCAACTCATAGGTAAAATAGTTTGCAGGTTGCCAACAGTTTGTTAAAATGTACGTGAAATATAGAAGAACTGTTCCCCTGTTATGGTTATGGTAGTATATATGAAACACCAACCTTTTAATACAGTTTGGATTGTTGCATAATATAGAAATACAGCTAAATTCTTAAAAGGGTTAAACAGTTCCATTCTGCCTTAAATTACCACTGTCATTCAATTCATTAGATGAGTTTATGGAGTTACAATATGTCTGTAATTTATAGCCTGCTTACTGACAAAGCTTAATGCTAACATATGCCTAATTTGCCAAGGTTATCTCAAGCCCCATTCATCTCCCCCACTAACAATATGCTGCTGATTCCATGCTTCATGGATGAGGTACATGCGGTTTCATATTTAGTGCTATCAATCACAAGTAATTGCCTCCAGCTCCCCGCCTCAGTGTTCAAAGTGATTTCTCTTCAGCCTCAGAGGCTTGATGAGAAGGGGATGCGTAGCCAGAGGAGGGCATCCTCCTCCAGCCTTAGCAACTGCAGACCTGAAGGAGCTGGAAATCAGAGAGGCGAGGCATTCCTGCAGCTATCATTTCCAAACTTTTCTCTCCTGGGGCACGTGGTTTTTGCAGTCAGGAGAGTACACTCAGGGGTACATGCTTGTGCAGCAGTGGCAACCCTCCATGGGAAGTGAGCCGGCTTCTGGACTGGTACCCTCAGGATTTCCCCAGTGATATGGTGGACTGACCTGGGACACGTCCAGCCCAGCTCCCCGTGCCCCGGATCGCAGCCTGGGGATGCCCCACCGTGCTCCTGGGGCCTTGGTGTGTTTGCACTGACATGTGGGACAAGGCGGGACCAGGGTCTGCCCGAGGAGATCGCAGTTCACGTGTGTATTTTCAGTATCTACTGAGTCGTCTTGGTGGGGTTGTTATAACACCAACAAACTGTACCTTATGTAGGATAACATTTTTAATTTCTAAGAGTCCCGATCCTGCCAACTCTTAAACCTGTGCCCGGCTTTGTTCCTGGGAAAGGTGCCGTTGGTTTGTCTCGCAGAATTGTTTATAGTATCAGGATGTAAGGAGAGGGACTAACTCATGGTTCCCTGTTCTCTTCCTTTTTGTCTGCTTGCTGGTATTTACTGCAACTTCACGTTAAGCTATAATGGCCCCTTGTATCAGCATGTACCTACCCCTTTCCCTATCTAATTAGGCTTTTTTTATACGGCTGTAGTCACCCTTGAAGCTGAACACTGAATGGAAAATTCAGCTGAAGAGTCTGATCCTGAGCTGTTTATGCATATTCTCACCGCAAGTCATGGGGATTGCTCACAGTCCTGTATGAGTACTAGCATTTGTATTTATAGTACTTGGATCAAAATCTTCGATTTTATGAATGTGAACAAACGCACACATACGCATTGTCTATCAAACGAGCTGCTGAGCCATGTAGCTGTGTAGCTTCCTGAGCCTTTAGATACATTCCAGAGATCTCTCACATCACATTAGAAAACACAGAGAATGAGTTAGCAAATATATGTTGCCTAAAATACATCTCCCACTTTACTTTGCGTTTTGACAATCCAGAATATTGAGGGAAAAAATTGTTCTTGGATACTCTAGCTGTAATCTCAGATTTATCGAGGATGTTGTTGTGCTTGATATTCTAAAAATTCCCCAAGATAATGGAGACTGTTTGGCAGACCCGGTGAAACTCTCTGTTCATGTGCATTTCCTATGATCTGCAGTACTGAAAGAAATGACTGCAGCTAAAACAATCCCGAATGGATGAAGAGATGTATAGAATTTAAAACCAGAGTGATATTCATTAGTTTCACTGCATAGGATCACCGTAATTTTAATGTTTACTTGGAAAATAAAGACCCAAAAGCCTTCTGGAGCAAAAAAATAAGTTTAGTTAAAGAAACTGCTATTGCTGATACTGTTTTTCTCTATGAAATGAAAATCTCTGTCCTGTATGGAAGTGACAGCTGACGGTACGAAAACCAGTGTTAGCTTGTCTTAGGGGGTTGGGGTTTTTTGTTTGTTTTCTGTGTTGTGCCAGAACTCAGGAGCATGCCATGAAAGGACAGCAGTCATTGGCTTCACGTAAGTTTACTTAAGAAAGAACTAACTCCTATAACAATTAGAAAAAACTATTGAACTTGCAGAAGAAAATACTAACTCTGTGGCTGTGTGGTTAATTCTGGTTATGCTTGTTATGAACTGACATTTGGGCGAATTTAAAACTGCAGTGATTCTTGCTTATATTTAAATAAGCTTTATTTCTAAAGAATCTGGTAACATAAAGTCAAGGAATCTGCTAAAAATTTTTATTCATTTTGCTTCCGGCCCTCAGATACAAGGCTAAACATTTTATTTTTATAGTATAGTTTGAACCTTTCAGGTTTACTTTTTAGTCAAATCAAGTGAGCAACAGAAATACATGTAACACTTTCCCATATAATTTGTATTAACATGATTTACCATTCAAGAAGACTGCGCCATGTGGGTGCAAAATAAATTACATTTAAATAATAAAATATTAGCTATTAATTAATAGAGGGGTTGGTTGTTTTTTTCCTATTTGGAATATTTGAAATAAACATGAAAACAAATAAATCAGAGAATTTATAGAAAATATTTCTGAAATAGAAGAATTTGTAAAGGTTTTTTTGAAATACATATGTTATGTTGTGAGGCTTCAAGAAGATACACATTTATCTAAATATAACTTAAGCGGTACTAACCAGTAAAAGAAGCATTCAGAAAACTTATCTTTTTGTTTTAAAGACTGTTTCTTAATCAGTGGCTGGAAGGAAATGTCTTTGTGAATCTTTGCATATATTGCAAAGGGCTCTAAGGCTAAGTGGCTGCGCTTTGCATTGCGTCTGCTGACTTCCCATTCAGAGCCTCTCTGACAAGCGGGGGGTGGAGGGGTGCTGCGCTGCGGTTTCTGGGAATAGGCTCTTTCAGTTCTGGTTTATTACATGGCTAATTAACCAAGGTCACCGAGCTCTTTTATAAGTCTGCCAATAGAGACATCACTGGTGCTTTAACAGATCTGTTTATTATATTGCATGCCCCGATAATATGACAATGATTAAAAAAACCCCGCAAACCTATGGGGGAGCATTTACCTGGAGAATTGTATAAACATGCAAACACAGGAAACAAAAGTAAAACTGAAATAATAGGCACCACAATATTCTGGATTTTGGCATGTTTAATCTTAGAATCATTTCTTTTCTGTGTAACTCCACAACAGCTATGTGTAGCAAATATGAATAATGACTACAGGAATTTATAGCCTGTAACTGTAACATGTCACAGTAATAACCTGATTTACCTGTGACACAGGATCTTCATCGAGATTACCGCTCCATATACCAATTATCAAGGAATGCACAGTGGTGCATAATTAGGGAATAAGGCAAGGAACCGTGTCTCAGGATTACACACCAGGCTAAAATAAGCCTCAGTGTCCCCCAAACTGCCGTGGATGCAGAACAGATCTGATTACCACTGACCGCACAGAGCCATCTTGCAGGTTGTTGTCACCTTCATGTAAGTAGCTAAGGAGCTCTCTTAAAGCTAATGAGACCAGTGTTGTGCTCTGGCCCACAAGTTCGGTGGCCAGAGACCTCCTCAGGCTGTTCCTGGCATGCACGGTGTCCTTGCTGCCGCTCCAGCCCTGTGTACGAAGCCAGGCGTGCGTGAGGCTCTCCCTGCCTGAACGCCAAGTTACAACACTTCCCAGGGCAGCTTTGGCAACAGCTCATCAGCCCCACAACACCCAGCTTGTACCTGCGGCTGGGAAACCCCACGCCAGCTGGGCATTGCTCCCTTCTCATCTACCACGACCAGCTCACGGAGGTACTGCTGCTACAGGACAGGATGGCCAACACCGGCATTGTATTCATAGAATCATAGAATTGTCTAGGTTGGAAAAGACCTTTAGGACTGTAGAGTCCAACCATCAACCTAACACTGCCTAAACCACCACTAAACCATGTCCCTAAGTACCCCGTTCATCGTGGCAGCCTCTCTTCAGCCATGGGATGAGCTGCAGCCCCCATGTCTGAGACTGCTGGTGGTTGTTGGTCCTGCATCTGAGCTGATCCATATGGAGCATGTTTGCCAGTGGCTATACAGGTGTGTGCATGTGCCTCCAAAAGTCCCATCTGGATGTTACTTGCAGTGGTTTGGCCCCCACAATGCCACTGACTGAACCAGAATAATTTCAGGATGATCTTCAGGAAGGCAAGGGACGTGCAACCCAACCTTGAGTGATGGTGGGAGGGCAGGCTGAGCAGTCTTACCTGGGGAGTGCTAATCTTCACATGCTGTCATGTTGGATCTCTGTAGGGTTGCTTTTTCTTAAAGATTTCTCTAATGTTCACAGAGGGTGGAGGCTGTACTTTCAGTTCTTGTCCCCAGCTCCAATCTTCTGGGCTGTGGTCTGAGAGGCTGGGTGCCTCTGTGGCCCCAGCTGCACGTGTTGTACTTCCAGGGGGCTCCAGGGCAGGTGGGCAGCTGTGATTCTCTACTGACCTTTCCTGTATTTCTTCCAGAGGCCTCCAGTGCATTATGGGAACCATCTCTAGACTGACCTCCTCGGTATCTCTCTATGTGCCATTCCCATCCTCAACCTCACATCCTGTCTTGGTACCAACAGGTGAGCTGTTACCCTGCTGTGGAAGGCAAGAATCCCAAAGGGTGTGTAGTCTACTGACCATGACATCTCTCCACCGACTTGTGCCTTCTTCTATGGCTATTCCCCATCTTAGTTGGCACTGCCGGAAAGACTCCTACCTTCATTATTGACTTAATCAACCTTCAAACAAGCACCTTCATGCTCTCTCCAGTTTAGAAGAAAGCTCTTCCTAAAAATTTGCAGTTCATCTTGTTCTATCAGATCTCCTCATGAGGCTCTTCTGTTATGCCTACAAAGATCCTGAAAACGGTTAGTCTGCTGGTGTACAGAAACCACCATCTCTTAGATGATGCAGAAACCACCTCTCTCTCTGCATCCACTTCTCATGTCTATTGTATTCTCCTAGGCTTATGGGGTTGGAGCTCAGCTCTGAGTCAAGATATTTGTACTTAGATATGTATGTGTAGGTGCCACATATGGGCTAGGAGCCCAGGCCTCCCTTATGGTCAGCTGTGTCTAGTTGATACAGCGGAAATGGCAGGGTGATGGAGCTTCCTCAGGCATGTACACTGGGGGCTTGATTCATCTACTAGAGTTCCTGGTAGAGAGTGGGAGCCCAAGCAGGAAGCCTACAGTAATACACGTAACAAATATTTATAGCCATAAAGGGATCCTAAAAACAGATCGGACAAAAAATTAAACAAAATAGGAATTCTTCCTATAGTTATCTGGACAGAAGTCTTTGTTCCTTAGGAAGTGTGTGCTGCCTGGAGAAACTAAAGAATGGTTATCAGTGACTTTTAAACAGAGTAACATCACCACTGAAGCTGGTGCTGCTCATGGTGGATCACATCTGCAGTAGTCACAACCAACAACAATCATCACTGTAGTCCTCCTTACAAGGACCTAACATAGCACTAAGCAAGATGCAAAGAATGACTGGGAATTCTCATAGTCTTCTACAGTCTATCAGGCAAATCACATCATTGTAAATTACACCTATATGACTTGGTTTCTATTCCTTCCTGAGACCATTTCTGGTCTTGTATCTCAGACACAAGTATGGTTTGTAAACATGTGTTGTCAGAATGAAAAGAAAAAAATACCAGAACCAAAAAAACTCCACCCTAAAAGCCTGAACCCAAAGAACTACACCCTGTCACAATGAAGTGTCAGTGGGAATGAGAGGTCTGACTCCATGAAGCTCAGTCAAGGAGAAAACCTTTCACTTTCTGCCCCTTGCACTTTATCATACAGTAACCTTAGCGGATGAATCTGGAACTATGTTTTGCTGTTTGCTGGAACTGTATTCAGCTGTTTAATGTCCTGTTATGGTCCTTGGAACATGGGTCAAAATACTGTCCTTTATTTAATACACTCTGTTTTAAACTAGTGTTGTAGCCAGCAAGCTACAGAGTCATGCTAGCGACTGGGGTTAGGTTACAGAGAGACACTTACCAGTTTGCAGCTCTTGTGTCACACATAGATTTTCTTCCTCGCTGCCAAGAAAGAAATTCAAGCACATCATTCACGTCCCAGGTGAGTGAAAGGATGGAACAACTACCTCTCACATTTTTAAAAAGGAGAAGAGTGATGGGTTCTCCATTTTTTATGAAACAAAATGAGATACATCTTGTTTGGTCTGACATTATTTCAAATTTAATAGTATTGTTACTTACAGGGGCCTAAGTATTTCCACATGTAGTGAGGGCAAACAGGTTGTTCTTTTGGGGTGAGGGTTACAGGGAAGTTCCCCGCAGACTTGTATCCTGTGACACCCATGCAATCATACCAAAAGTTTAACCCTCTGGTGATGACTGTGTTGAAGGGAAATTTATGAATAGTTTAAATTGGGAGTAACCCAAGATATTGGCCTGTTCATCACCAGTATAAAATATGTTAGTGCTACCAGCATAATTTTTTCTATGATGTGCCATATTTTTGATTGTGGAGCCTCAGATGTAAAGACTGAATTGGGACAACTTTGTTGGTGTCAGTACTGAGAGGTCAAATAGTAGCACCAGATACATCCAGTTCTTGCTCACAAGCATAATTTGAAAGGGAGTCTCACTGTTGCTGCTACTCCAGTTGTAAGGGCAGTGTATTTGTAAACATTTAATTACCTACCTTGTAAAACCTGAGCTAATGCTTTATAGGAAAAATCTAACCGTGATATTTCTGGAGAGAAGAATGTTAAAACTTTCATTGCTTTTATTTTCTTCCAGCAGTGCCTAATATCTAAATGGCATAGATGTAAATTGCTTCCACAAAGCTGTTGAATTGAGTAGGCCATGCCAACCATTTTACCAATAATCACTTTTCCTTCCACATCTATATTTTTTCCAGTCATGTGAAATCTGCTCTGTTTGATATTAACTTTCTGTAATTCTTTGGGTAAAAAGAGCAAAAACCTTTTTATCCTCATCATCTTTTATCCTGAACATGATCATTCGCGCCTGGGCAATAACTTCATGCAGTATGAAAATTTAATCAGTTAATGTCTGTTCCCAGTGTTTTTCAAGAGTCCTTTTGATTTGAGACACCCACATGTGGTCTCCTTTTGTAAAAAGGGGTGCTACTCCTTTAAGCCCCCATACACTGCTTGCTAAATCCTCAGTGAGTTGAGGGGTTTACACCAGCAGGATTGGTACACATAGTCCTCTGAAAGCTGCCATTAGAGCACTTCATAAATGTTGGTAACAGTGTAGTAAAGGCATTGTGGGTTGTAAAACATCTCCACATCTCGGATTTTAAAGTTCTCTTAAAGCACTCTGTAACTGCAGTTTTGACTTCATTATCAGTAACAAAATGGTGAACATTATGTTACCTTAAACTGCTGAAAGACTTGTTTGGAAAGTTCTTTAAGCCTCTCTGTCTATAATTTCTGAGCTTCACTTCCTTCAGGAAAAAATGGTTTGAAAGGCCTCTGAGCCTTCATTGCCCATCTTATCTGCTGATCCTAAAGCCAAGGCACTTTATATGTGTATACATATATAATATATATATATATCACATCCCTCATTGTTACAATGTACTTGAAACTGTAGCTGTGCTTGGAGAACTGCTATGTACCCAAAGTAGGCTTCCCATTGTGTGGCCCCATATAATGCTTTTGTTTCTTTTAAAATGTATTTGAGTTGCCTTGTGCAAAGTGGAGGCCTGTNAAGGCCTCACTACATTTGTTTGGCTTTTTGAAAAACAGAGCTCACCCCTTCCAAAATTGCAATCAGGTCAGTACAAAATTTTCTTTAACAGGAACATCCCTGTAGCTGACACCAAGGTATATTGGGACTCTTTCCAGGGAGTGTAGTGATAGCACGAGGGGTGACAGTTTTAAACAGAAAGAAGGTAGATTTAGATTAGATATTGGGAAGGAATTCTTTACTCTGAGGGTGGTGAAACACTGGAACAGGTTGCCCAGAGAAGCTGTGGATGCCCCATCCCGGGAAGTGTTCAAGGCCAGGCTGGATGGGGCTTTGAGCAACCTGGTCTAGTGGAAGGTGTCCCTGCCCCCTGGAACTAGATGATCTTTAAGGTCCCTTCCAACCTAAACCATTCTATGATTCTATGATTCCTGAAGGAAGGTGAAATATCTGCTGAGACGAACCTTCCTGAGACATCTGTGAGTTTGTTGAAAACCTCAGAAAAGATGCCTGGAGCTTCTCTTCTTGCAGCCAGAAGAAAAGAAGAGCAGGAGGTGTCTGTATATGGCTTGAGGAACAGAAAGGACATTTGGGACTTTGTTTGCCTTGATCCAGGAGGCAAAGGCCAGTGGGTCTGTGGTTTAACTCTGAGACAGGAGGATTTGGGACTCTTGTTTCTCTTGATTGGAAAGAAAGGGAATTTAGGACTAGATAGGCCTAAAACCATGCCCAAAGCCTTTATTTTTAACCCAAACTGTCTTGAAAAGGAAGGCAGTGGTTAGAAAAGGGAACTGGCTAAAGAAATGTTTCAGCTTCTGGAGAAGATTACACTTAATGAAGTACAGATGTCTGTATTACCTCTTACGGTTGCCCAACCTTTTCCATCATGTGACATTATTCTCTTCTGTCCATCAAGCTTCTGTGACCTGACATGAAATTCTATTTGCTTGCACTATGCCAGTCACTGAATTTCCTCAGTGAATATTTGTAAAGAGAGGCAAGACTTTTCTCTGAACAAAAGTAGAAAAGGTTTTTGTGAACTCTTCCAACTCTTCTATGTAAGTCTTCACCATNTCTTTTCCATTATGTGACATTATTCTCTTCCGTCCATCAAGCTTCTGTGACCTGACATGAAATTTTATTTGCTTGCACTATGCCAGTCACTGAATTTCCTCAGTGAGTATTTGTAAAGAGAGGCAAGACTTCTCTCTGAACAAAAGTAGAAAAAGTTTTTGTGAACTCTTCCAACTCTTCTATGTAAGTCTTCACCATTTTTGTGGTTTTAAGCAGGTATTTGAAATTTGTCATGAGAGATGATGTGGGAATAAGGGGGGGATTGTTGCCATCCCATGAGAGTGCATGTGGATTTTAACAAGATTGGAAGAACTTAACTATTTCTGTCTATCACGGGTCCTGTCTCTCAAAAGTGGTGACTCATCTTAGGTGTCTCAGATCTTGCTTCTCTGATTTGAGACACCTGAATGAGGATGGAAACCAGAAAATTGTTTAACAGGACCACTTACCACTTTTTAAAATCTTTATTTAATATAGAAGGAAACTCTTCTAGAATATTTCTGCATTCTCTTCTCCACTACGTCTTTAAAATTTAATTTTCAGTGTAGGTATTTACCTACCTATTTAGCTTTTGCCTTTAATCGTTTTTATTTTAATTTTGTCCCTCCCTTCCCATTTTCTCTTGGAAGTATTTTATACAGTGAAAAAAGAACCTATTTTCACTTAAAGCTATTCCATCTCCAATTACATATGAATATTTACCTCTGTTTATGTGTGCTGACTTAAAAGTTAAGTGTCTTAAAGTACTTAATGAGATTATTTTTTAAGAATCCTAAGCACGCCTATCTCAATACTTAAGGATAAATAATTTTAATACTTTTTGTTCATGTATTTGCCCTGGAAGTGGAACGTTTAATAAAGTGAGAGAAATACTGCTGGGCCTGCAAGGGGAACATTCCAAACTCCAGCCTGAACGGTGACAGAAAGAAATAAAAGGATAACGAATCCTTTACAAGCTGATCTGAATTAGCATATTTTAATATTTTTTTCTGAATGAAAAAACTTACTTTAAAACTAGCATTCAGTTAATACATTTTACCATTGACTACATCATCTCCCTATTCTTAAACACCTCTTCTGACTAGCAAAACCAATGTTTAGGCTTGGAGAAGAAGGATTGCAACTATATAAAACTTTCAATCCATATAAGTACACCCTCTCTTCAGAGGTTTGTTAAATCTCTCCCAGTTGCAGAAATGATGTTCATCGCTCCAGGAAATAGCTATAACGTTATGACCAAACTCAAACTAGACTTCACAGTTCGAACTCTGACTATGGGATATGAAGCATTTTATTAAAGATCTCACAAATATTTTAGAATAAGTATAAACAATAATATTCAGTGTTTATTAGTTTAAATTCTCAGCTAACCCTGAAATAGTGCAAATATTCAGTGAGTAGAAAAATAGAGATTTAATTGTGTACCAGTAACTGTGAATTACTCCTCTCCATGAGCTACATAAGAACATCTGGAACTTGTTTTTGTACTCTTTTGGTGATCTTGGGTAAAAGACCCTTACATGCTTTATGAAACTTTTCAGAGAGGGGTCATTGTACTAACAACAGCGGCAGCTGGTTTTGAGACTTTTATTACACCATTGTGTTGAGAAATCTTCAAAAATGGCACATGGAATATTTGAATTGTGTTGCCATTTTGTACATCATGTCCCTTCTAAGTACTTCACAGGTGGCATTGGTGTCTCTCTGTCTTGTGGCCTGAAAGAAATATTTATACTCTGGATGCTTCAGAGCTGCCATTCTCCAAAATTGCTTGTAGCTCTATTTGCGCAGTTCTGCACGCAAGGGGAGGATGGACTTTGATTTTCACCCTGTTATGTATACATTTGCTAGTTGTTTGTATTTGTTGTACTCTTATTCTGGGCTTTCATCCAATACCTTTTATTAACATTTTTTCTTGGCTGTCTTTCCCATTCCACATCCTATTTTTTATTTATTTTTATTTTTAACTTAGTCCCACACTTGTCTTTTTTTTCTTAGCATCTCCTCCAGTCTTTTCAGCTGTTTGTTGGAGCTGTTTCCTTCATGATGTCCCTTGGAAGGGCACTACATCTCTATAACAGTGTTCTGTTTAAGCTCTCTGAATCTTAACACAACCAAGCTTAACACGACTAAGATTTAGTCATGTTGTCGTCCACTGACCCAAGATCTCCCTATCCTAATGCTTTGAAATGGAGTGTCATGGTATTCACCTTAACAGTGATCTTCAGTGGCCAAAGATTTAGTTTTCATTCTACAGAAATTACCTACAATCGGAAAATGTATTAAAAAAAATTCTAGGCTTCTTATTTGATGGAGCTCTTTTCCATCTTCTAATCAGGCACTGGGGAAACGTTGCAGCCAAGTCTGACACACTGATAATATATTTTTGCATTTGTACTACTGGTCTGAAAGGTCTAGTTTAGTTTCCCTTTAGATTTAGAGGGCTGAAAAGATCAGTCCGATATCAACAGTTCTAACTACCTGTGGTTCACCTCCATCCACTAGTTGGCTCTCTTTTCTTTTCCTTGTGGGCTAGGAGTTTACCAGAAGGAACCATAGGGATTTGAAACCCTGTAAACTGGAAGACAGTGGTGTACAGGTCTGGAAAGATATGAGGTCTCTGCATACTGGGGGTTGTCTCATCCTGCCATCTGTCTAACCCACTGTTCTTCATAAAGATGGTCTTCTGGGGAGGTAGCAACCATGGAGGCTGCTATCCTCCACAGAAGCACCGCCTTTCGTGCTCTGGCTGGCGCAGGCGCCTTTTTAGAGTCTGGAGACCTTTCGAAGTATAGGAGGGCAGACAGCCCAGGTGACCCTTCTGTCCCAAATCCCTGCGCTGTCTGGCATGGGGCTCTCTGACTTGCAGAACCTGCAGGCAGATGCCTGGACAGACCTGGACCTGGCTGCCTGGGCCCATGTAATACCAGCATTACAGAGATTTTTGGCATTCATTCACTCTTACTGTGAGATTAGGCCCCACAAACCACCTGGGTGTCCGACTCCTACCCCATGCATGGATGCAAGCGCCCACACTTGCTTCAGTCTGGCAGGACCCACGCGGTGCACACCTCCAGCTAGAAAAGCACTTGGGAGCACTAGGTGGCAGAGGCTTTTTGTTCGTTTTCTCTCACAAAGGGTGTTACTTCAGAGGTTGAGTATGGTAAAAAGAGGGAAGGTGTAGTTTGCTGCTAAATCTGCATTGATCTAGGTTCAAACAGTCATCAGTGGCATGGGACACAGCAGAAATGGAAGCAGCAGTGCCATCAGCACCACCAGATCTGCCAGCTTGGCTGGTGCTATGTTTCCCACATTCAGAGCCTATGGGAGCATGTAAAGTATCTGGAGCTTTGACCAAGACCCTCCCGCTTTCTTTTAAAAGCAATTTACAATGTGTTAATCTCACTTCAAGTTTGAGCAAAAAAATGTAGTCAGAGTTGCTGAATCTTCTGGACTTAGGAAGAAGCTGGAACGTTTCTAAGGAGGACGGAGACATCTCAGGTGAGGTAAATAATCTGTTTGTATCTGCCTTCCATCCAGAAGATATTACAAAAATATCTGTGTCTTCAAATAATAAAGGTAAAACAAGTAAAGATGTGTCAAGAGAAGATTCTGGAGCACATTAAGTAGACAGAGTTGGTCGACATGCATTCAGCAACCATAAGCAACTAAAACAGGAGGTAATTGAGCTGGTAACCAAGCCATGGTTTTCTGTCATTCAAATGTATCTGAGAATGGTAAAGGCATATGTTTTTAAGAAAACATTTTAACTGGGCCATAGGAATTGTAAACCATTCTTCCTTCAGTACCAGATAGGCTACTGCCATAGCTAAGCGCAAGCAACATTATGCCAGAGATCTAGTATCTGTCAAGTGATGGAGAAACCTGGCATAGTTTCCCCGAAATAAATATTGTGCTATTCAAGTTTGAGCCCTCTGAGGTAATATGAAAAATGACCAACAAATCCACTTACCGAGCATTTGGACTTCTTAAAATGCTCCTACAGAGTTTTGTACAACAAACCAAAAGCCACAGTATTTTCTCAGACATCTCACACAATAAATAAAGAAGGGATAGACATGAGGGGGACAGAATAAATATTGGCTAAATAGGATAAGTACTGTCAGAACAGCATTAATTTTCTGTACTACTGTTTTATTCAAGAGGTTTCTGAGGATGCACAGGGCCATCACTTGAACACAGTGTGAAAATGAATTGTAGAGAAGGGGGATCTTGACTTCAGATTCCTGATTTCTGGTGCAGCAATTCCTCAGCTGCTTAGCAGTCCTCCACCTCATGCCAGTAAAATGTTGGCATCCTTCTTTAGATGAAACACCTATTTGTTTGCAAAATCTAAAGTGCTTGAGAGGCTTGGCTCTGCTTTTAGTGTGAGAACTCTCATATTCCAACAAATATAAACATTATGTGCCCCTTGTAGTCTCCTTGCTTACCTGCTAATTGGTGAGACTCGTTGCATTTTCCATGAAGGTGAGGTCTACAGTTTTGGACTCTGAAGTTGTTTTAACTTCACACAACATGGCTGCAAAGTTTGGAGTCAGGGTTTAGCATTCCTATTGTTGTCTGCTTATGTCTGCAAGATATAACCTTGGCAGAAAATAAGTCAGAATTTTTTAAAGTTCTTTGTAAAATATATCAGTTTATCAACATTTTTTAAATTATAGATGAGCTTTTTCTTTTTTTTTTTCCATTTCACTTTTTTTGTTCTATATTTCTATTTTGTGTCTTTCTTGCAGCAACCTGTCTCCTAGACTGGTCAAAAGTCCAAGATGTACCAGAACAAATCATCAACCTAGGTATATGATGTGTAGGCTCTATTTTTCCACCTTCCTCTTTCTTTTGTGATTCACTGTGCCCTACTTCTGGTAGAGGAGGAGCTGAAATGATTTGGGCCACCGTGGCAACATTGTGCTGCTTATTGGCAGTTTGACTAGTCCAGGAGGAGCAGCATTGTTGTCCATTAAAAGCCTGACTGAGCTTGAGAGGGAGGTANTTAATCTGGATGAGACAGAGCTGATGCTGAAGAAGTAATGTGCAGGAACATATATAACCGGGAGAACGGAGATTTCTTTTCTCAGTAAGTGTTTGCCTCTCTCCCCACAAAGCATTGGCAGCACAGGAGTGTGTTTATTACCCTACATCCAAATTAAGTGAAGTGTGGCCAGACAGACATTGCCTTCCCAATTTCTAGAGCGGCGTATTTCCTCTTCCTTGGGGCTGGCAGGCTGCCAGGGAAGGCACCAGGAAGTATGCCACCTGAGACGTGCCACCCCAGGACAGGGCACTCCCCAGGATTGCGTCTACACCAGCACAGCTCACCAGCACTCCTGATGGAGCGCGGCAGTTGAATGGTTTGAAATCTGCCTCCTTCATTTCTTCTTCCTCCCCAGGACAGAAGAGGTTAACAAGCACTTGAACAGGAAGTCCCCAGGTTTAATTGTCTAGCAGTGGCTGGTGAGACATTTTCAGTGGAGGACTCTTGACTCTGGAGCTCTCTTCCAAGGAAGCCCAGAACGGATTCATTGACCTGTGGGGCACAGCCAGGCTTTCACCTGAAGGAGAAATGGGTGGTCTGGTTTTGTTTTGGAATTATGCACAGAGAAAAGAGAAAACTATTGTGCAGTGATGATTTGGTGAACTTTGTGCACCCATTCTGTGTTAGGCACATAATATTGGTGAAATGAAAATGGAATGATTGGTAACACAAGCTGCATATTAGCTCCCCATCTCCACCTTCTAGTTTGTTTTGACCTCACAGTTTTCAAAGGTGGGATTAATTTACTGTTTCCTGGACTCAGTCACCCATCCTACTACCACCCTCAAAGACTCACCCTCTCAAAAATGGAACAAAAACCAGCTGGATGTCTTATCCCCAATAGCCGTTCCATCAGTTTATGATTTGGACAATGGTATTAAAAATCACTCTTCAATATAAATGTTGGTAGATAAATACGTTTGCATAACCTGGGTGGCCATGATGTCCCAATTTGAACAGAACCTTCTGAAATCCATTGGTATTTCATGGACTCCAAATAGCAAAGAGTGTCAGAAAATCTATTCGTCCTCTTCTTCCTCAGATTTTTCATTACCTCAGCAAACCCCGAGAATAGTTATTCAGTGTAATTTACTCTGTGATGGATAGACTACACAAACCTGCTAGCATGCTCTTCTGCTGTGGATCATTATTGAATTAGACATGAAAGCAGAAGAATCTGAATGTCAAGCAATGCCAGAATTTATAATCCATCATTTCATCTTGGTTTGTGCTTTACAGCCCAAGCTTGTAAGTAGGTGTATCTCCAGTGACTTCGTTTTTTTCTGACTTCATTAAAGATTTGTCAAAGAGAAATCCGGCTCTTTCACACTGGCAGGAGCTTACAAACAACAGTAGACAGCAATCCCGTGGTAACACTGATGATCAAGAATTGGAGTCTAATAGAGAATAATCCATGCGTGTGCCAAAATTCAAGCAGAAACTTGAACTTTTGTTGTCTACGAAGGGAGATATCTGTGCAGAATACAGAGGTGGTTTTCTTTTTATCTATTTATGGGTTTATCTGAAATTTTATTTAAATTATTACAGATGGCCTTGGTAAAGAGTACAGATGTTTTGAGAACTCCTGGGCCACAGCTGAACTGGATGACCTAGAATTGTTTCCAGGCTTCTAGGATGGGATGTAAACTCTAGCTGCATTTTCACTCCGTGCTAGAGTGAGATGTATGTGCCTGTCGTAACATTGCTCCTTCTCTAGCAAAGGAACTTTTCTGTATGGGCTAAACAGGAGCTACACTGAGTTCTGCAACATGCCCTAAGCAGGCAAAAGGCATCCAGTTAGGATGCAGACTGCAAATGGTGCAGAGATGTAAGTTGTGGCTGCTTTATTCACACCATACTCATGGGATAACAACATTATTTTCAACCTGTGTAACCCCAGCAACTTGAAGCAGGTTGGGAGGTGGGCTTTAGAGAGAGTTAGGAAGGGAAAGAACATTTTGACTGACTTCATTGATGATTTTGGATTAGCAGATATCATCAAGTACCATGCCAGCAGTGTTGCTTCCCATTTATAAAACTGTTCATATTTTACAGGTCACAGTAAAGCTGTCCATGGAGGGCCTTTGAGATCTTATGCAGGAAAAGACATGGTGTGTGCAAGTCAGAATACCCCCAAATTGCTTGTGTCTAAATATGCACTCTGAGATTGATCCTTTGTCCTTTCCTTTCACACTGAAACTCCAACTTGCCAAGATCCCCCAAAGCCACTTCTAGATGAAGGGATGGGGCTACAGAGGTTTGGTTGTGGATGTCAGCAGCTCCTGGCTTTGTAATCTCCACTGATGCCTGTTCTTGGAGCAATTTGCATTCCTGAGTGATTAAGGGATGCTTTGTCCTTCAGGTTTTGTAGGTCATTTCATTATTAGAAGCCTGCAATATTTTTGCCAGACTCTCTCTCTTTCCTTCTCTCTCAAAAAAAGAGAAAAAAATCTGATCTTTTTATCTAGGACCTTATAAGAGTCATTGGTGAGCTCAGAAGCTTTAATGGAGTTGTTTATTGTAGTTCAAATAATCTCTAGCGGCAGCTTCCTGGAGCTATAACAATGGAAGGGTATTTTATAGCTTTGAGCATAATAGTGTCCTATGGAAAAAAATAAATCTTTATTATCTCAAACTCTCTATCCCAGACTTAAAGAGCACACTAGAGAGACATTTTTATATATCTTTAACTCAATACTTAGTAAGAACAGAAACAGACCAAAGAACAATCTTTACCTAAATTACTGAGCCTACAGGACTTCTTACCTCTTTGTGTTTAAATGCGTATGGACAGTCTGAAAACAAGCCACCACTCCGGAGAAGAGTAATTATTTTAATCTTTGTCCTGGAAACTTACTGCATTTACTCTTTGGTTGCAGAGGAGTCAGTCGGGAAACACGGGCAGCCCAAGCTTGCTTTTTAAGAAGAAGTCCCCATGTCCTGTATGCTGGTCTTTGGCAGGAGCCCATCAGACACCTGTGCTCCCAAACCTGGCCTGCTAGAAGTGCCCACTACAGATGTCAGAGCTCTTTTGTTGACTTCCTATTAGTCGCCACTTAATGGATGTGAGCCGAACACGGCTTTGCCTAAGCACTTATCAATAGACAGCAAACATTCTTCTTTCAGTGGGCAAAGGGTCAAACTGTTTCGCCTGGCTATAAAGCTGTGCCAGATAATTGCTGGTGATTAGCAATTTTAATTACCAGGTGCTAGGGGTCGTTGCTTGTGGAGCTTTTTTTGCTGTTGTTGTAATTGGGCAGGCTGTTAATAGGTATGGCTTATTGTACGCATGGTGTATATTTTACAGATACATCGTGCATCCTTTTAAAGCAAGTAAAATAAAGTCAGTAACATAACCCGCTTCTGTTTGCATCTGATTAGCCACATAGTGCTCCAACAGGTTTTTCGATAAAACTTGTCTGATAAAGGAATCTTTAATACAACTCGCTAAAGCAGCTTTTAATCCTCTTGTAAACACTTGTATGTACTATTGTTATTGAAGAGAGGCAATGATTTTAAAATCTTTTCCTGCTACATTGGTCATGTTGGAACTAAGCTTGTCAAACATGTTCTACCTCATTGGTTTTGCATGCAGACTTTTAGGGGGTTTTCATAGAATCACAAAACCAACAGCACAATTAGCAGTGAACTAATCTCTTCCCATATTCAGCAGCAAAATGGGTTCAAAATAAAACTGACACAAAAGACTCTTCTCTGATCTTCTTCACAGCAGTGAGAAAGTAAGCAGCTATAATACTTCAGGTTTTTTTTTCCTAAAATTTCCATTTATTTCCTTTACTTATATTATTTTACATCACAAGCCCTGCAGACATACTGAAGGTCTCTGAAAGCTGAATGTACTGTTTACTAATCTACTTGGGTTAGTAGATTAGGCTTGTTCTTTGAGGGAATACAAAGGATGAATACCTCTGCAGTACGGAGTTCTAGCTCTGTTTTTAATTGTTCTGCAGTAATACCTCATGTCCCAGCTCAGATCACAGCTTCATTTATTCCAGCAACAGCCAGGCTGCCGGTCGTGGGCTGCTTCTTGGTGGACAGAATAGGGCCGTGCAAACCACTCCCCAGTATCTTCTCTCCTGGGCACCAAGGAGACAGAGGCCAGCGCTGGGCTGAGCGCTGCATCACTTGTTCTGACCCCTCAGCCAGGCGATACCCTTTCCTGAGTGCTCCCCAGAAATGAGGGTACACATCCAGCCTTGGGGTTGGGATGTTGGAGTGTTGGACGCTGCTGGATGCCTGGGTTATGTGAGGAGGGAAGTGCTGCAATGTGAGGTCTTGTCTGGGTCTATTCACGACCACGTCGCCCTGCCCTGTAAATACAGTAGTGGAAAGGGGACAGATTTTAGTCTTTTTTTCAGTCGAAAAGGCAAATAAGCCCCCTCGCTCCATTTTGATGTGATGAAGTCTCACTTGAGTCTCAGGACCCGCTGCTTTCACTCAAGAAGGAAATCGCTGGGGGACAAGGAGAGGGCAGCATGGGCTGGTGCATCTGGCTGGCCCCGGCACAGCACCAGCCTGTCCTCAAAAGCAGTGGCAAAAGTTACAGCTCCATTCATCACTTCTTCGTTCCTGGGCATGGATGTTTATGGGCCCTCATCATTATGACAAATCCCAGCCTAGGAACTGGGGAATTCCTTGTGGAGCACAGAAATACAGAAGGGCGAAGAAATACAATGCATGAGAAACAGGATTTTGAGTCAGCTGTGAAAGCGTCAGCAGAGTCCTGTCTGGCCCAGCAGCTTGCTTCAAAAGCGATGCCATCAGCTTTGAAGGCACCATTTGAGCCATCAAGCGCTACTGACCATTGAAAATGTTACAGGTCCCTGGCCCTAGGTGCACATGGCCCTAACTCAGCTTCTAGGGATTTATGCATTCAGGATGTGCATTTTCACTTTAAGAAGTGAAACCATTTTGTAGATTTTTCGTCAGGAACTGCCAGACAAAATCCTGTGGTGGCAGCTGCCATTGAAATTGAGGGCAAAGCTTTGCCTGGCTCAAGGAGCTGTGAGACTGGAGCATCAGGTCCCTTTTGTGTCAAAAAAATGAAGATGCCTTAATGCTCGAGATTACTATAACGGTGGTTATGAAGCTCTTCAATCTGATGCATTCTGCAGCTACAGATTAGCCATACAGCTTCACCTTCTGCTGCTAGTTAAATTAATCAGAGCTTTGAAATCACTGAAACCTGGAGAAAAAAACCCAAAGGAGTTAAATAGTTAGTGCACGTAGAAAGATGTTGGAGAGGAGGATGCAGTGCTCAGGGTGCTCCCATCCCCTGTGTCTCCATGGCCCAACCACAGGCCCTGGCACCCTGTGGAAAACATGGAGCCTTCTCCTTTCTGCTGACCCCAAAAACTGCAGAGAAGCTGCAAAGCCCCAGTGCCAGGCCTGACACCACTCCAGGAAAAGCTGCAAATAACTGATATTCCTGAGAAGTGGCGCATCCTGGGGCAGCATTTGATTTCCTGAGATCAGCCTTTGAGCAGTGGGAAATATAGCGCCCTCATAGCAGCTGTTTTTCATAGGGGCTAAAAATGTTGTTTATAGGACTAACACACAGTCGTGGTGGGTTGACTGGTTTTCACAAGCAACCTTTTTCTCCAAGTCCAAAATCTTCATTGCAGAAACAAATTTCTTAGCACAGATATGGCTGTGTTCATTGTGTTTCCCTCTGCACCTTCACCTGGAAACAGATTATTTTCCTTCCTACTCCGTATTTTTCTTTGCTTATGATGACAGGCTGAAGTAAGAGGTTCTTAATATTGAATTCCACTGACGTCATTTCATTTTGGTTTCAACATGGACTTAGATGCCCTCCTTGTTCAGGCTCCTGGTAACTACAGCTCAAAAAGATGCAGAAACCAACACCAGGCGGACTGTTCCTGTTGTCAGAAGAAGACAGTTCACAAAATCAGTGCTTCCCCACCTCTGCCATCACAAAACTCCAACATGCCCCAAAGAGCAAAGAGAAATATGCAGTCATCTAAACCCCACTCATCCCAAATACCTTTTGCAATTATCACAGCCTGCCCTCAAAGTCCCAGGATTCGGCTCAAATGAACGCAAATGCCAGTAGACGATGTCTTTACCAGATATAAAACAATTGATAGGAATCTGCATATAACGGTGGGTTTGCTTTCTGTCTCTGTCTGTGTGGCAACATGGAGCTGCACAGACTTGAGAAGAGAGTTCAGCTGCATTCATAATGCAATTCCTAAAGAGAGTGGATTATGGATAGAGTTTAAGCCTTAACTTTGAATTGCCTTGCTTTTGTGGATTGAAGTTAGACCCATACAACATTATTTGAACATAGTCTCTGGTACTTTGTTGATATTAGTTGCCTGCTGTGACACACAGCACATGGCAGTTTCATTTCTGTACTCAGTAAAATACAGGTATTGTACACCTGAATTATAATCTTGCTGTGATAATATGCCTCTATTGATTCAACAAAACAAGTTGTCTATTTTGTCTTCACTCAGACATCGCTATGAAGGAAAGACTGACAATCAGAAAGGTAAATATTTTGGACTTCACATCTCGTGGCATGACGAAAAAGATAAAAGTGCAATAATTTTGAAATGAGACCTCGCAGACAATGCCATTCTATTTGAACCAGTGAGACGAACTTCTTACAAAAAGTCTTTATTATACAGCAGTGTTAAAATGTTGTAGACCAATCATTTAAAAATGTATACAGTAAAAAATGGTCAATTTAGTGATGTACTACCATCTGAAGTATAAATATGCAGGAACTGCAATGTAAAACAAGGCTGAATTTTGAACTTTCACAAAATGGATGCTCTCTTAACCAAAAAACTACAACACTTCACTTTCTACAAGGATTTTGTATTTTTTGTAATACACTAAACTCAGATAACATACAGGTTCTCAAGAGAGAGTTGTATTCATAGATCACTAATTCTAGTGTGTTCCATGAAAATTAAAGTTAAAAAAGTAAAAGGCATGTAGTTTTCTTATGCAAGATTTCAGTCTCACTTTGCAGTGGATTAATTTTAAATTTTTATCTCCATTCCTTCACAATAAATGTGTTGCAGTCCTGATGGAGCTGGACCCAACAGGGTGCCCCTGGCCATGCTGGTTTCAAAATACCCTACATCCAGAGCACGGGAGTTGTACTGTAAGAAGCCAGGATTCAGCCTGGACCAGTACTATTTGACAGGAAATGTTGCAGTGCTTTTAGAATAGACCTGGGTAGCCCCGAAAGGAGGTGTCTTGGACCGTCTTTTCTACCCAGAACTTTTACTACAAGGGTGGCGGCTGGCTGGAGGCTACACAGCAGCACAACTGGAGGCTGCACAGCACATCTGGCTATCCCCATAGAGGCTACATGTGCATAAAAGGGTACCGCTACAAGCCCCAGGGTACTCAGATTTCTGCCTGGGGTTGCCAGATGCTAGGTCCACAGACCAAGCAGGAGCAAGCTGGGCAGGCATTTGATTTGGCCCTCCAGCCACCTCAAGGGCCATCACTGAGTCAGTGTAGCCTCAGGAAATACCCTTTTTTTCCTGTCTGGCACCACCCTATGCACAGGCTGTCTCTGTCACTAACCTTTCACTAGTACTGCACAGAGTCTGCGGGGCAAACTAGTTAAGTGCATCTTTCAGTGGATATTCTTGCAGTGTTTTACTGACTTTTTCAAGAACACATGTTATTTAAATTACATTAATTCAGGAATAGGTGTTCCTGAATAAAACTTGAGTGGACAGACCAAGAAAAATAGTCCAATAAGGACATTCATAACAAATAATGAATCAATTGCTGATGGCCTTTGAATACCTGATGAAAG
The DNA here is from genome assembly GCA_003993805.1 of Himantopus leucocephalus. Lineage (NCBI taxonomy): Eukaryota > Metazoa > Chordata > Aves > Charadriiformes > Recurvirostridae > Himantopus > Himantopus leucocephalus. The sequence continues at coordinate 164,742,775 of RSEF01000001.1, forward strand.
TGATTTCAGGTCCCGTGAAGATAAAGAGGGCTCAAGACTTCTTCAGAGACAGAGAGAAGCCCGTGGGATGCTTAGGAAACTAGAGGAGAGGGAGTGCTGAGACATACTTTGACTTAGTAAATGTCTGCTGAAGTTCAGTTATGGTCCTCCACCTCTTCGCTTCCTCACAGCAGCTTGGTACTAACGCCTGAAGAGCAGAGGGAGAAGGCTGGATCATGAGCTTTCCTCCATGTCCTTCAGAGTGAACGCTGGCAGCCTCGTGGCAAGCCCAGGTTTTTGTGTGAGGCTTGAGGAAGGGGTAGAGGGGTGCCCACCTCTGTTGTGCTGTGAGAAATGGGAGAATGGTAACCTGTGATGGGATATTGTATGCCAAGAGGACATGGAGAGGCACTGTATTTTTCTTTGCTCTATGCACCTTTTACACCATCCCAAACAGAAAGGTAATTCCAGGGGAACATGCATACTACGTTTCCACCACCGTATATCCCGCCATATGGGAATTATTAACTGGAGTGCTCATGAGGTAAAAGCTGGGGAAGAGAGCATGTACCAGCAACCGAGGTGCTTGTATGGGCGACAACCCTAATTCCTAGCTTTGAGGGACTACCCCAGCAGGATGACATGACTGTACTTCTGTGAATGGTTAGCGTGCTCCGGTTCCTGAAAGTGTGCTGAAGGAGAAAGCGCTGTTGCCTATACATACCAAAGTGAGATAAAAGCATCCAAACACAGCAAGGTAGCGAGGCGTTCAGGAGAAGTCCATGATGTGGTGAGTTCAACCGAATAAACTGGGTTAGAGAAATGGGAGATGCCTTCTCTCTCATTCTGTATGGTGAAGGAAACTATATATCACAGCTGACTGGGGCCCCAGCCACAAGGGGCAAGTGATCTGAGAATGATGCCTGGGTCCACAGCAGGAGAAAACCAACAGAAACGAGTTGATATATTAACAGGACTTTCACGGATTGGAGGAGGAAGAAGAGTTTGTGGTATGCAAGCATAAAAGTGATGCGATAAAAAGGGTTAATGAGGTAGATATCTGTGAGAAAATAAAGGAAACAAGTCTAAAATGAAATAACTACAAGACAAAATTGTGATCAATGTCCTACAAATAACACTTGCTTTTCTAGCCAAGGCTTTTCCCTGAAATGATATAAGGAGCACAGAAGTTTGCATACAAAAATAGTGTATCAGTGACTTTTTAGAGCCTCTTACATGTGCATGAGCAGTAGTGACTACAGGGCAAACACGCAGTGTAGAAAGAGTTGCCTTAAGATGTATCCACCATATATGTTAAGGAGATAGTGGCAACCATCTAAATTGACACCTACCCGTTGCCCAGCTTATTGCCCTATACTGTCCCTTAGATTTTTTAAAATTGTTGATCAGTGCCCTCAGTCTTCTTTTCTGGCCATTGCAGCTCCTTCAACTACTCCTTTCCTATGCCCCCAATCAGGGGTCAACTCCCCTCCAGACTCTTCCTACTTCAGTGAAAATCAGTGCCTGTAACTGGACCCAAGGCTTTAGCTGAGGCTTTACCAGCCTCAAGTAAAGCAGAGGGATTACTTTGTGTGTCTTACAGATGACCCTCCTGTTTACACATTCCAGCATGTTGGCATTTTTTTTTGCTGCCACATGATGTCTTTGGCTGACATTCAGCTTGTGATAACTCCAGATCCTGCAAAGCTGTTAAGTAGTTAGTCATTTCCCACTCTGTATTTATGCAGCTGAAATACAGAAATGAATGTAGAACTTTGCATCCAATTTGTTTTTCAGACGATTCCAGTTTCTCAAAGTTCATTCAGACTCTGACTCCTGTCCTCCAAATCACTTCCAGCTCCTCCCAGCTTAGAGTCAGATGTCAATTTACAAAGTACACTCTCTATTCCATCATCCAAGTTGATAATGCAAATATTGAATAGTGCCAGACACCGGACAGACTCCTGGGAAACCCCTCTCAATACATCCTTTTAATTTGGTGGTGGACCATTGATAACTAATTTCTTAGCACAGCTTTTTGGCCAGTTTTGCATCCACCCTATGGCTGCTCTTTTGTTACTGTCCTGCAACTGGGGGCTGTTCCTGTAAGCACCTGCTCTTTTGTCCAAAAATGCTTCCCCCCCGGCCCTGTACTCGCATGGTGGTAACCCCAGGGAACAGCAGCCAGAGAGGCAGCGAGCACACAGAGTCTGAGGAGCTCCTCTGGGCCCTTCGACAGCCAATTAGTACAGGATAAAAAGTTGGGGTGCCCGTGGGCAATTTGTCTTTTCATTCTGCCAGTTCATTTCTATTCAGGGCTCCAAAGAAATGCCTTCAGTGTTTATGCAGGTTCTTTTTCATATACTGCTCATGTGTCCCTTGGAGGAAAGAAAGTATTTGTCTGTCTGAGAGTGAGCTAATGTTAAATGTATGTTTGTGGTTGGGTTTTTTTTGCTTCCTAGTACTTGATGGCTTTTTCCTTGATATCACTATTCTAATACCATCTTTACCATCAAAAAAGGATGTAAAGAAAAGGCTATGTGAACCCTGATAACTCAAATAAACTTTGTTTTGCAAGCCTCAAATGCACGTTTGTAACTCTGATTGCTCAGGTAAAGAGTTAATACTTTGGAAAACAGAAGAAAGCTTTTTGCTTGTAAAAATAAACAGCCATGTATAATATCAGATTTTTTTACTATTCAGCTCTTTTTTAACAAAGTTGCCAGTAACTTTTCTGGATGTTTTAAAGCCTTCGACATTAAATGAATATAAGTAAAGTTAAGTAAAAGACAGTGCTTCCCAGAGAAGACTGATAATATTTTTTGAATAAACACCAAAAGTTTGGAGATGATTCAGGGATAATGGGCATTACCAAAGGTCAGACTGTTGCTATAACCATCCAGAGCAACTGGAGATGGTGAATCACAAAACCTTTTACATATTCAAAGATACACTTCTCAGAAGGTTGGATCAAGGAATTTTAATTCCACATCTTTTACAAGAGGAGCAGACATGAGGTGACGAGAGATGTTCTGAGACATAGTTCAGGAGTACTTCACAATTTGCAGAGTAGCCTATAAGAACACAGCCTGCTCTGGACCCCACCTTGAGAAAATAAGTGTTTGTGAAATGGTTTGATATTTAGAAGTACCTCAGATCTTGCCATTACAACATTTTAGATGTCAAAAGCACGGATGGATAAATGTGAAGAGCGTTTAAAAAAGGAGTCTTTCAGATACTGAAGTTGCAATGCCATATTGAATGAATAATCCACTCCAGAAATGTGGAAAATATTTAGTGAACAGCTGGAGTGACTGCAGTCGATTCATCACTGTTTTAACAGGGGATAGAGGTCAGCAAATGCTAACTATGTTTAAGTGGGGATATGAAAATGAGTATAATCAAGAATTTTTAAAAATATAAACCATCTGGTTAAAGCAAGAGAATTAGAGGATAATTTTCCAATATCAGAAGCTAAGCTAAGAGATAATTAGGAGAGCAAAAATATGAATTTTGAACCACTGAGAACATTTCAGCGATCAGCAGAACACACAATGAGGCTAACACAAATCCTAGCTCCAGTTTTAGCAGAGCGGGGGACTGACAGACTCATTTTCACCCCAGGCAGCACAGTGCTTCCCTGGAGTCAGCGAAGCCGCTGGTATATTCCCACTGCTGCAGAAGTGGCATCCTGCAAACACCTTTCTGGCGTGTCGCTTCGAAGAGGAACAATGCAGCACCGGGATTTACCGAGCAAACCTTTAGCTGGGCTGTGAACACCAGTCAGATACACCTGCCTGGTTGAAACTGGTTCCTCTTTGACATTTTTACTGTAATTTATTATGGGCTTTACTGTTTTCCCTCTGCAGTAATTTGGCCCTAAATGAGTAACATAGAGGTTTGCACAAAATCAGCATAGTTGTAAATACAGAGTTTTGTGCAAAATCATCAGAGTTGCAAATCACCACCAACAAAAATAATAAAACCACTTCTAGCATCTTTAATTTCCAATCAATGAACAAATGAGGTTATTGGCTGAATAAGGGGTAGAGGATTGTCAGGCTTTTTAATTCAACCATTCTTCTGGTCTGACTCAGCTGTCAGAGATGACTTGAAGGGAATGGTTGAGACAACACATAATCTAAGTTGTTAGAGGGCAAGGAAATCTATAGAATGAAAGCAATGATTATGACTTCCCAGGAACATTGATATGCTAAATCTGTGAGCAAGAAAGATAGCTTGGATAAGAGTTTTAAATAAATTCAAGATTTTTGTAAAAAATTAGCTTTTGAGGCCCACGAAAAAAGCTTGCATTTGAAATGTTGGCTGCCTGGATACACCTCACCTACATGAATTGTCTTGTGCGATTTTTTGGTTGCTAAGGATGCTATCACAAACAGACGGAATTTCAATTGGAGCCTGGAGCAGGCAGCCTGCTATTTCTGGTGGGGTGCGGAGTAGCCTGTTCTCATCTATTTATTAGTACTTTTATAGCAAGGTATCAGTTCCTGGAACTGGGAAAATAATCTTTCTTGGGATGAAACGTCTTCTTTTTCAGATGGGGGAATTCAAAATACCGCCACGTGAGTTGAATTATTTACCAGACTTACATAAAAAATCAGAGCACAGTGTGTTTCCCAGGTCCAGGTTTTGTTAGGTTATGTCCACATTTGGGCCACAGCAGCTCAAAAAGGCATATTCAGACAGAGCAGGTTATTACTGACAGTGGAATTGAGGCAGCACAAAGCTCAGAAATAGTGTGGCCAGCAGCACTAGGGAAGAGATCGTCCCCCTTTACATGGCACTGGTGAGGCTGTACCTCAAATACTGTGTTCAGTTTTGGGCCCCTCACTACAAGANCGGCAGCACAAAGCTCAGGAATAGTGTGGCCAGCAGCACTAGGGAAGAGATCATCCCCCTTTACATGGCACTAGTGAGGACGTACCTCAAATACTGTGTTCAGTTTTGGGCCCCTCACTACAA
>RSEF01000001.1:164747836-164761541 GCA_003993805.1 Himantopus leucocephalus
ACCACTTCCCTGGGCAGCCTGTTCCAACGCTTGACAACTCTTTCGGTGAAGAAGTTGTTCCTAATATCCAATCTAAACCTCCCCTGACACAACTTAAGGCCATTTCTTCTTGTCCAATCCCCTATTACTTGGGAAAAGAGACTGACCCCCACCTGGCTACAACCTCCTTTCAGGTAGCTGTAGAGAGCCATAAGGTCTCCCCTCAGCCTCCTTTTTTCCAGGCTAAACAANACACTTGTCCTCCAGACCCTTTACCAGACTCGTTGCCCTTCTTTGGACATACTCTAGCACCTAAACATGATGTTTACCTTTAACTTGCCTTGCTTCTTTTCCGTGCTGGCTGTGTAAAGCAGATGTATCTTTGCCAGACTTGGTAACCACTCACAGATTAAAGCTCCCCAGGGAAGTTTTGCCTGCTTTTACAGAACTCTTCTTGCTTTATGCCATGATGTGCTGCTGAGTAGCCTCTCGTTTAATCAGTAGTACTCACTTCTCTATCCTACTTGTGATACAGCCACAGTAACCCTCATAAAACCTTAGGTAGAGTCATGGACGTGACCTCTGGGGCTGAGCTAGACCTTCCCAAGGCAGAGTCACCTACACACTCTAATAACTTAGGGAGTCTCATCGAATTTGCTCTTGGGCAACCCTGATGTCGGAGGCCCCATTGTGTCCTCTGACAATCTGGCCGACTGCTTCTCCATTCCTCCTGCTACAGTGTCTTTTGCCATTCCTAACCTGAACGTTTCCTGCTGCCGTTTAATCCCGGTGTTGTCCAGCCTTCACAAAACNGGTTTCCTGCTGCTGTTTAATCCCGGTGTTGTCCAGCCTTCACAGAACACATATCAATAAACGTGTGTGGAGAACACATATCAATAAACATGAGTATTTATAATAGTCTTCTACATATTTTAAGACTGTTGCGGTGTTTTCTCTAGGATAAATCCTTCTTCATTAGAAAGTGCATTTAGACCTCAAACATTCCTTTGCCTTTTTCTGGACAATCTGCAAATAGCCCACTTTTGTCTGTAACTGAAAGACCCAGAACTTGGCACTGGTCTAAGCAAGTCCTGACCGGTCCACCGGATCTACTCACCCACTTTGAACCTACATTTTGACAGGTAAAGATGCAGTATTCTTAAAATAATTCCCCGAATTCCTAAAACTCTTAATCTCCAGAGAAAAGTCAAGTCTAGGTCAGATCTCTAAATGTAGACTGACAGATTTCCCCTTTGGAGATCATCAAAACTGCCTACCTATCGCTCTGATAAGGCTTAACCTGCTGCTCAGGGCTAGTCTTTTCTTGAACAGACTAGCCACGTCCATGTATGGCAGGTTGCTGAGTCCCATGCAGTGCCCCTTAGACCTAATTATTATTATTTTTCACGTGTTTCTTCAGTTCCAGACTTCAGAGGTGATGGGAGGGCTGTGTCACGGCCCCACAGAACAGTGGTTTTACAGCACAAAACCCAGCCCGTGACAGTGTGTGGCGTGAGGGTTTGCAGGGGTGGGTGAAGGAGGCTGGGTCTGGGTTTTGGGACCAGGTAGGGCAGGGGGTCCAGCTGCAGTGTCACCCAGCCTGTCTGCTGGGACCAGTCTCCAGAGATAACTGTCCCCTCACGCTGTACCTGGATGTTGTTTTGTGGCAAAAAACAGAGAGCTTAAGAGCATGATAATGCAAGTACAGGACCTGGGAGTCAGCTGGGGAGTGAGGTTGGTCAACAGCATGGTTATGCATCATGTTAGGAGAAGGAGGTTCTGTTCATAACATTTTTAGAGACATACTGAAAGGACTGCAGGACCCATCTTGTGCCATGTTGTGATAAAAAAGTCTTTCTTCATGCTTATGCATCTGTCTCAACAGCTCAGTGTCCATTTAAGAGAACTCATCACAGCCTCCTATACTCTTTTCTGTGGGATTTTGATTTAAATATGTCAGAGCATAGCAATGGAATAATGAATTGAGACGATTAATGAAATGTCTTAACCAAATGTTTGTTAATGCTCTGCATTTAAACCCCAACTTCATTTAAGCTCCAACTCTGCATTTAAACCCAATCCCAATTTATTTAAACATTTATTTACCCTACATATAAATTTGTTACGGCAGGTTTCCTCCCAAACAGCTATTTGAATTAGTAGAGAATTAATTTTCTCTTACAGTTTGCAGGAAAATAATGCTTTTTTCATTTCTTATAGTATTTTCTCTCTTGCCTAGCTATTGGAGGGACAGAGCATCCTTACAGAATAAGTTGCTTATTCCTAGCATTGAACATATTTCTCAAGCAGACATTAGTTTTAACAGGTATTTTTCAAGTCTCTTCTAACAAGTCCCTCCATTCTTTGACTTTGGCGGCTAATTCCCTTGATCGTAATCGTTCTGTGCTGAGAAACAAACAAATGGAAAAAACCCGTCAACTCTATAAAGCAAAAGCCAGGCTTCAAATGTGTATGCATTGGATTTTGATAAAGTTCTTGGGATGTAAAAAATGCAGGCCTGCTGTAGGTAATTCCTACCAAAACATGCATACTCAGAGATTAAAAAAGAAAGTAATATTTTCGGCGTTTTCTCACCACAAAACGACATGTTTCATTACACTGAAAAAGAGCAGCTGAGTGTCAGTGATCTGGGTCAGTTTTCATTAACAGCCTAAACGATAGCGTAGCGACTGCGTTCATACATTTGCAAACAAGGAAAACTTGAGAGGGGCCGCCGGCATGCTGGACCAGGAATAGAATTCAAATGTTCTTGGCAAATTGGACATAAACTGAAAAAGCCAGACGTCATGCTGGGGTATATAAATAGGAATACAGCACTCATGACGTGTCCAGTTCTTCTTCTCTCCCGTTCTGCATTAGCAAGGCCTCGTATGAAATACTGTGTCCAGTTTGGGGTGTCACATTTTGGGAAGAGTAATTGGAAGGGGAGCGGTGAAAATGATCAGAGCTCCAGAAAAAATGGCATCTCAGGTCTGCTTGCGCTAATGGGGTGTCTACTGAGGTGTGACGTGGCAGGCGTTGAAGTACATTAAAGGCTGCTGCAAGAGAGGGACTAACCTGTTCTTCTTGTCTAAGATGGATGGGAAAGAAGTGATGGGCTTACACTGCGTCAAACAGAAATTCAGGTCAGACACAGAAAAAGCCCTCCAACTATGGATGCAGAAGTGCTGGAATACATTGGGAAACCTCATTACTACTGGAGGTATTAAAAAACATGTCAGACTGGTATCTGTTGAAAGGTATTGGGAATGCTTGAGCTTGCTAGGGCATGGAGGACAGGGGTATAACCGGGATCCCACTAGTGCTGTGGTTTTATGACTGTATAAATAGTCCATAGACATAAGGGAATCAACACCAGAGGAGAAGGTAGGTCCAACCTTACCATTTTGTCGTGTACTTGCTATCAGAAATAAGCAAGGAAAGAGGTGCTTGCTTTGTTTCTTTCCCCCACCCTTCCCTTAAAAAGGCATTGGTGACTGGAGTATTTGAAAGCTCTACCCTAACTTGCAAAGGCAGAATTTGCTTTCCTGCTGCTTTCATAGACACTATGTGATGGTGCAAATGTATTTCTGAGTTTCCATGTAAAAGCATACAGGATAAAAATAAAATTACATTATATCTGGATCCATGAAAGCTGTCGGTGGGTGGGAGGGCTGCTGCCAAAGCCCTGATTTTAAGCTTCATGGGAGAATTGGGGAGAAATTACGACTCCTCAGTGAGATTGATTCCACGACTGCTCAGCTTGATAAGCTCAGCAGAAGATCAGCAGGAGAAAAAAATCCTAAAACCTGTGGGGGTTTTTTGTTTGAATAAAAGCCCATGTTATGAAAACTGTAGTACTGCTTGTTAGTAGCTTTGCTGTTTCACACAAACATTACCCATCAGCTGATAGTGTTAGAGATTATTTAATATTTCAGCCTCTAATTAACAAATACAACGATAAATTCCTGCAGAAAATACCATTGTACTTTGTACTGGATACTTTTTAAAACTTTTTTAATGTTTTCTAGTTAGGCTCACAAATAGGATTCAGCAATAGAAAGGTTTTTCTGTGTGATTGGGGTAGAAAAAAGGGTTGTGTATATTTACTTCATAGTTTGAGAATTCAAGGGCACAGAGGAGCTTTTGGCATGTACATCTTGGCTTAAAGGGAACTGGGAAAGCTACACCAGGCTTCGTTGTGTTTTTCCTGTAGATCTCCATTCCCTTTGCCATCTCTCCTCCCTCTTTTCAGACGGGCTTTGAAACTCCTTACGGACCTGATACAGCATTGCTCTAGGAGTTTCCTCATAACCAAATCCTGTCACATGAGGATACTGCTAAGAGGAGAAAAAGCCCTAACAAGTTCTAGCAATGCCAAATTACATTCAGTTCTTGTATTTTCACTTGGCATGGTAACACTTCCAAAGAGCAATTGTTTCACAATCAGAACTTCTGCAGCCTGTTCATTTCCTTTCTCTTACTTAGCTGCTCAGAGACCATTGGACACCATGGCAAGGCAATAAATGTCTATCTGAGCAATTATATAGCATAAACATCAAGTGAGACACATTATTTTTTTTCTTGCAAGTACCAATTAAAGGGACAAAACTGATAGTATCACTAGAAAGAATTCATTTGCACGGAAACGCTTTTCTCTTTAAAGAGCTTCAGGTATTAATTAAATTAAAAATCCTGATTTTAAGAAAGCTTTTCTCCTAAAATAATCCCTCTGTCGTGACAGATATGGAACACAATTCTCTTAAAGAAAACTCAGTACTTGCAGCCATGATTCATGCGACCTTTTCAGCAAAGTACTCAAGAATATGTTAGTTGTTCCTAGGCTGCTTGGACTTAAACTCATGCTAAAAGTTGTATTTATAAATCAGGAGCTTGTGCCTGCATCATTTGGAATAGAAGCAAGTCTCTTTTTAGGCTAGTCCCTGGAAGAAAAATTGCTATGCATAGGGGTTTTGATGGCTCTTCCATTAGGGATCACCAGGAATATTATTTAAGATGCTCTCAATAAAGAGATTGAGTGGCTTACAGCTCTTCCCTCTGATCAACATTTAAAGAAAAGAAATTCCTTACGCAGCACAGCAGATGTGCAAAAAGATGACTGATGTTTAATATCCATGCTGATAGCCGTGTTGCCCACAGGGAAGTCCTGAGCAAGAGGGATTTCTGAATCACAGAGCTCCGAGGGAGGAGGAGGCCTGATTTGTTCAGAAATTGGTTTTGGTGGGATACTTGTGAAAGAAGTCAAAACCAGCTGGGTCTGGTTAGCCTGTCTTGCAGTGAATTGCAGAAATCTGCAGGCTCCGTCCTTTGTTTCAGGGTCTGCATGCAATATGGAAGTGAACAAATGACATTAAGCGAATATTATTTGGAGTCTCAGATTAATTGTTGTCCTTAACAAGACACTGACATTCAATCATTCTTATCCCAGTAAACTCCAGGTGTTCAGCAAAGGGGTCCATGCTGATGAGCCACAAAGGCTGAAACTCATATGTGCTGTCTTAGATATCTGCAGTATAAATGTCTATGTGTACTAGTCTCCCTAGGCTCCCTTTATAATAATTGGAAGAGAATTTGACCCTATTTTTGGCATCTGCTTTAAGATGGCATGAATCACACCTTCAAAATGCTTCTTTCTCTTTTTTGATTAGAAAAGCAGTCAGTGGTGACTAGCTCAGGAACAGACATTTAAGTAACAGATCTATCAGGTTAGGAGAGATGAATCCCAGACAAAAGCACAAATATACACAGTATGCCTGGACGCACACCCCTTTTCTCGTGGTCCTCTGCCCGTGCCAAATGACATCTGGCTGGGCAGTGCCAGGGGGCATTCCTGGGATGTATGTCTGCCTTTCACCAGAAAACCAAAGAAAAGGAGGAAGGAGATGGAATGGCTGCTGCCCAGCTCTCGTCCTAGTATGGAGCAGGGACATGCCTGCAGAACCCACCAGGCCCAAGAACTGACAAATATTTTGGAGTCCCACAGCGCAGAAATAGCCAATGTACCTGTTATGAAACAGCTGTAGTTCAATTCCCAAGACCCCACTTAAGCACTAGATCAGGACCCCTCAGCTGGTGGCCTCACTCCCTCCTTACATGATGCTTGTCATAGAAAAAGAAGTCAAAGGCATCAAGGTTGAAAATCAGAGAACCAGGTTTCTTCCTGTTTTAGTTTTCAGGTGTAGGAAGTTATTGCTCAGGAAGGCAGGCAGTGTTAACGCAAAATCTCTGCTTAAAGGTCCGAGTATCTTCTCTGGTTGCAGAGCTATCACCACGTTAACCCTAGCAGTATGGCGATACACGAGGTGTTGCGCCAGCTGAGGGTGTTTGGTGGGGGCAACAATAGCAAGGCAGGTCACCCTTCCTCATTCTTCTTTGACTTTGCTTTCACGTTATTTCAAAGAGAGATTAATAAAGACTGTTGTTCTTTGAGCGAGGCTTGCTTTCTGTGATCATTTCCTGATAATATCATTTGGTTTTGACCTGGCAGTAGGGTTGTGGAATGAGGTCCCCCTGGACCTCTATGACTTTGTGTTTTACCTGGCAGTAAACATCTCAGCTCCTTCCCTTGTCACTTGATCTGGGATAAAAGAAATCTACCCCTTTATTTAAAAAAAAAAAAAAAAAAAGGNGAGGGAAGGAATAATTATAGGGAAGATGGGACGTATACTGTACTGGGTGGCCGTTTTCTGGCAAAGCAAATCAAGCCCTGAACTCAAACTCTGTTTATTAAGCAAACAAAATGTTTCACCATGTGTGGTGTGCCTGATTCTGCAGCAAACAGCAGAAACAACCTTGAAACAACCCCATGTGCCAGGCAAGGGATGAGATAGCATTACAGTTCTTCAAGCTCTAAAAAAACCCCTTTGTGCCAGCTTTGGTGCAATATTTGGTTTGCTTGTAAAAAATCCAGTCTTCTATAATTTATTGTAGGTGTAATGAAATATGTTTAATTTGATGGAAAGTCCTTGATAAGATACCAGCGGTGGCAGCCTGTGGATGTTTCCTAACTGGCATTTGAGAAAGCAAACATGATTTAATCAGGGCTCACTTTAAGTTGACTTGTAATTGCCTGCACAGGAAAGGTAAAAAGTGAGTTCCTCTGTAACTATGAGATTCTGTTCTCCACATCCAGCTGGAATATAATATTTCTGCATTGGCTTGTAGGCCTGTGGGGTTTAAATAGTGCCTGCAATCTGGTGCCATGCTGATTTACTAATCCTTGATCTTAGTTGAACATGATCACAGTCCCTGCTTCTGTTCATAAGGGATAGGCTTACTGTTAATTGACAGGCTTTGGCGTCCTACCAAAAGAACTGCAATGTAGAGAAGGAACTAAAACTGAGCAGAGGATGTATCGGAGAAGCCAATTTGGGGGGAAAAAAATCTATTCAGTAGATCTTTATGCCAAAATTTATTTTCTATTTTATTGTTTCATTAAAACTACAGTATGTGATTTGCATTTTAACATGAAACTAATAAAAACAGAGTAATCTGAAATGTGTTTGCAGGGTGATTAAGTAACTAAGACGTGGTGTTTGGAATCTTCCCAGCTGCTCTGCTTTCCATTTATTTAATTATTGTGTGAACTTTCATGTTTGTGTCTGCTCACAGAAACTTGTTTGCAATTGTACATGCTATGCATACCCAATCTCGTATTTGTGATATTGCTGACAGATTTCAAAGATATTGTATCCAGGGATTGGGGGATCACTGCCATTTTATCCGGCATGTTTGAAATTTGATGGAAAAGTGTTAGTACGATGTAGTTTCTTTTCCAGTAACTCCCCAAAAGTTTCAGGCTGTCTTCTTTTTATTCAGAACTATGTTTGCCCCAATTTTGATCCCATTTTCTAGCTTTCTAAACCTGGTGAAACTTGAGAGAATAATTATTGTGAGGGTAGCCTGAAATCCTTTTAGATACATCTGTCTATATTTCTGCACTGCTGATCCTCAGGCATGTTAAATTGAAGGGCAATATTTAGGTGTTTGTGGTACTCTAGGAGAATACAACCTTTCACCAAACAGTTTTGTAGCCTTCAGTATGGCTGAACTTGCCAATATAGGTGTTCTTGTTTGATGGTATCTTTAAACCTTTCTTGTGTTTTGGATGTGTCACTCATGCTAACTTTGAGCCCACCTACCTATAGCCAAATATAAGTGTTTTGGATTCCCTGGAAACTCATTTTCACTCAGTGAACCAAACTTTGGGGCATTCCCTGTCTAGTTTCAAAACTTCATCCAACGAAGGGAAAAGACAGGTGCTATTTTTGGGTTTTGGGGATCAGTTGTAACAGACCTTCGCTGCTGTGCAAGTGAGGAGCAGAGTCGGAGACTTCCTTCTTGTTAGGTATTTTTTTAGGTTTATGAAGGGGAGTGTAAGACTAAAATTGAACAAATTATTTCATGCTGTGCCAGGGCTGAACTGTGGAGCAGGGCAATGCATGGCATCTCTAAAAGTCTCAGACCAAACTCAAGCCAGGTGAGACTACAGTGACTTGAAGTCAACTCTAAGCCTTCCCGGTTCTTGACTGCTTTGAATGTATAGGTGTCCCTCAGATGACAACCAAAATTACTCTGGGCCATGTCTACTGATAGCCTCCCAGCTTTGTCCAGCTGGTTGCATCATTACATGGTATTTCAGCCACACCGTGTTTTGTTTCTCCCATGCAAACCTTCAGCAGATGTATTTTCCACACTTGGTGTACAGAAGATTCCTTCAAAAATGACTGTATAACAACCATGGAATCCCCATGCCAAATAATTTATCCCTGACTATGTGCTTACATAGGATATTTGGAGGTGAAGACTGTGATGTCGACAGTTATCTCATGAATGTACGTGTAACCCACGCGTGAAGCCTGTGGATAGTGGGCAGAGATGTCCACATCATCATGAGGTTTTTGTTCTCAAGATACATTAGTTCAACAGAAAAATCAAACCTTCCTCCAAGCCATTCCATGGCCTCTGTGGTGGTCCTAAGACTCTGTGGCCACAACAGGCTACCAGAGCTATTGCCAATACAGCTGCATGTCCATGTAAGCCTCTGTCTTATTGGCAGGGGTCAGGTTATACTTCCAAGTGTTGCACATGGATGAAGCGTTCATGTTCACTCTCACGTGTATTTACTCTCCCAAGTCCTGTCAAGGCCTTCCAAACCCTGAGGTCAAAACCTCACTATCTCAGGCTTAGTTAGCAGTGCCACAGCATTTTTTCCCTTGTCATCTGACCAGCTGGGTGATGTCAATGATTTGCTGTCTGCAGGGTCACCGTATGCCTCACTTGCTATTGGCCTTGCTGGTTTTAGCAGAATCTCATTCTCATCCCTGCCATCTCTGCTAGCCATATCCTTATGGAAAGAATGGCTCTCTTTGTCCACCTCCTGTGAAGGGTTTTTATAAATGTGATCACTGATGCCTGGGGCTTTGGTCTTCTATGGGACCTGAATATGGCGTCAATCAGAATCAGAGAAGTCCTCCTTCGGCTTACCTGTGGTGGTGTCCATGACTGTTCCTCATCTATTCTGTGGCATACCCTCTTCTCTGTCATCCCATTTGTCTGGATTATGATGGAATATGACACAGCTCTTTTCAGTCTTGGTTTTGTCCATGAAGATGAAAGCACTGGAGTGAGGAATTGGGAAGAGGGGAAGAGGGGATGCTGTACGCCAGATCCTCACCCCCTGCTGGATTCAGAAGTAGCTAGGATGCTCAGCTAAACACTGGAGCTGGGAGACATTCCTAGGTTCAACACCAGAGAAATGAGCTGGAGCCCTTTTCTTACCTTCTAATTATTCTTAAGCAGGTCAAAAACAACAAAGACATAAACATTGCCAGTTTTGATAGATCAGTTTATGCAACACTTCATAAAGCAATATTTAGATAGCAGTGCAACTTCAAGGCAAAAAAGCAGAATATTTTTGTATCAGACAATTTCATTACTGGCTCCTGGGCATCCTGTGGCTGTGACAATCCAATTATTAAAAGGCCTTTGGCTTCTAACCAGAGAAGCATGTGCTATGGAAACAACAGATGGGATGTTTCTGGAGCTTTAAGAGAAGCTGAAGCCTCCCACCTTGTCTTAAGGCTACTGGACTGTCCATTTAACTCTGAACTGATAATAACAGTTGTGCATTTTTGAATAATCTAAGAATGATCTTGTTGTGATCACTCAAAAGAGATTATTTGAATTAATAGATGTATGAAATTGAAGTGACTTAGCTAAATGACATTAAAATTCTATGTGTACATTCTCATCAAAAATTAAAATGGACTTAGTTCTTAGTTTCATTTATTTCCTGCTGTGATGGTTGAAAAGTGTTTCAAATCAGAGCAACTTTAAATCTGAATAGGAAAGCCCACAGGGAAGGTGAATATGTTTTACCTAAGGTGCATTAAAAAGTTAACTTGAATTACCTTCTTTAAGAAAATCTCTTACTCTTGTCTTCAATGGGAGAAGGACATATTTGCTTGATGCTAAAAGTTGAAAAATGGTTTGTTGTGAGAGGAACATAAAAATGTGAGTTGAAAAATAATGTCTATTCTCAAAAAGCTATTTTTTAAAAAATCCCTATAAAATTTAGGAGAGTTTCTAATTAAACAAATTGCCTGGAAAATTCAGCTATCCCCTAAAGAGTCGTTGTGTTCAATTTGGAGACAACACTCAGCCATTACAGTGTGAAACTGACTTGCTTTAATTGCAAATCTCTGAGCGATTTCCTCCAGGAAGTTGCTTCCCACCTTTCATTAATAAGACTTGACTGTGAGGGGCACCTGCAAACAGCTGACAACTGCTTTATTATAAGTATTTTATTAAAAGTACTTATTTTATAAATAGCCTTGTGTATTGGCAGAGACTTTTGACTAATGTTGGTAAATGTTAGCAACAATTAAGTAGCTCACTAATAATTCAAAGCTGGGGAAAGTTATCAGAAGGATGCTTAAAAAAATTTTTGAGTTAGAAATGAGGACATGTATGTTTAAAGACAGCCCCGGGGAAAAAAAAAGTATTGTGGTGAGAATGTAATGTATTTATAGAGCTCAAAAGGGTGTGCTCTGTGAAGGTATTGATAGGCAGTCTGTCCTTTTTTCAAGTCTTATCTTCAGGGTAGCAGAGCTCAAATGTGCCAAACACTTCTCGTGTTCAACTCTGATTGCATCTGTGCAATTTTCTCTGAGATTTATGTCTGGTGCCAATGAAAGCAGTGGGCATTCGATCTCATTGTCTGGTTATATTTAACATATTTGTTAGATTAACCGATTGCTTAAATGTTTTTATTCTTATCACATCTGCAGTGCCAAAACTTCACTGATCAACAAAAGGATGCTGGCTGGACGGATAACAAAGTGACTGCTACTCCAGGCAAGAAATGCAGGCTCAGATGCGTGACTTCCCCAGCCAGGAGCGAACAGAGCTTGTGTGCCTACTGAAGTCACATTCTTGGTATTGAGAGGGAGGGGCAAGTATTGTTTTAAGATTTTCCTAAGGGTTCTTGGGTACGCACCCCCGCACACACATGGTTTGCCTCTTCATTTAGGAGAGACTGTAGAAAAGACGTCTGGAGCAGGGAAGGCAAAAGAAGCTGAAATGGGGCAAAAATATTCACACCTTAACTCTTGCTGGTGCTATTTCAGTTAAAACGTTCTTGCAGAATATTTCAGTACCACACTACTTGCACTTGCCCTGCTACCCCAGCATGCATCCAAGTTAACTGAACGTAGATGTCAATCATGGATATAGGAAATCAATTGTTGTTGCTGTCTTTGTGTTGCAGTTCTTAGTTCTAGAGGCATTTGGTAAGTAGCTGTAGCAGTTTGCTTGAAGTCAGGCTTCTTTAGCTTTCTGATGTGCTTTATGGGGTCTGGTGTTCTCAAGGCACACATCGGGGTCAGAAGAAACGATGCCTGCTCTTCGCTGGGTTCTCGTCCCTCTGGTGCAAGTTGGTGCTCCAGGACACTGCTCTGCTGGCCTTTCAGAAGAGGTGAGTAACTTACTCTTTGACTATGCTAGGTCGTAAAAAGACTTTCAGCATTGCATAGCGTGACTACTTGCTCATCAGTAGCCTCTGGGCCGTTGGGTGGTTGAAGTGATCTTTTTTTATGTATTTGCTGTATTGCACTTGCCAGGGTACTGTGAGACCGGATGAAATACTGTATTTACTCTTCAAGTTCTGCTCTGAGAAACGAGTAAATGGTGGATGCGGGAGACAGAAACCAGCAATGTGCCTTCCTACACGCTGTTATTTGTCTAGTTTCAGTTTATCAAGTGCCCTTTATCGCTACCATTAAACACTGGTTCATTTCATGTAACTGCTGTGGCAGAGAGGGGCTTGAGAGGGGTTTTGAAAGAGAAGTAAATATAAGCCTTATGAATCAGCTCACTTTGAGACCTTCTAGAGCAAAAAGCAGTTACTCTGGTAGGAGGTCAAACCAAGGCTGACATTCCAGCCAGCAAGAGGATGAGATCAGTGGGATGAGAGGAGCAAGAGGGAATAAATGGAGAAAGACACAAGGTTAATTAGGAAGGATAAGACAAAAGCGTTGAGCTTGACAGAGTGAAAGAATGGAAACTCATAAATGAGTTATGGGGCAGAATATCAGGCAAGGGAAAGGACATTAGCCATTTTACCTGTAAAACTGCAGTGTAAGCCAAATATTCTAGCGTCACGTTTAGTCATTTGAGCAAAAATCTTTTGCCTGGGTTGTCCCAGAGTTTACACTACCCTTTTCATGTTCAGGGTGACCAGGGTTTTCCATTCCCTCTAGACTTTAAAATATGCTTTTTCTATTCATATGAATAAGTGAAGTTCATGGAGACGTAACAGGTATCATTGACACGGTGGCACAGAAGCAGAAGATATCTGTTCCAGTATTAGGCTCTGTGTGGCTAGTATCGAGCTTCATGGCTGCATCCTTCAATGCCCTGGCTGCACTTCTCTCAAAGCACATAAAGAGGGTAGAGTCTGAATATTGGAAAGCCTTGGTAATTTTCAGTTTGCTTCTCATCCAACTTGAGTGTCGTTGTTTAAATTGTGTGGGCCTCCTTTATGTTCCTGCACAAGATGTACTTTCTTACCCAGAAAACAATTGATAAACTTTGAAACCATATATGTTTCACAATGCCTACAAAAGCCACACAAAATGGACATCTTATAATGCCCAAATATGCTCATTTAAAAGTTGGTGGGGGGATTGTCCAGGATGTACAATATCATGCCAAGGTTTTGTTCAGAGCAAATTTTTTTTAATGAGGCTTTTGTTGTCGTCGTTGTTGTTTTTGTTTTAAATCTTTGAAAATAGGATTTGATGCTGATCTGCTGAAAGGCCTTATCCAGCAGTACTGCTGGCACTAAGTCACAGTGTAAACACAGCCTGGCGGTACAAGTCACAATGGACCACAGCTTGAAAATTATTGGCCTAGCAGCCTGGGAGCAGGAGCTCTCAGAGCTCTGCCTTTGAATCTCTTTTCTATTTCCTTTCTGAATTTCATCATGAACGGTATTAAAACCAGCATTTCTGCTTCTTGCTTTTGCCTGTGTAAAGGGAAAAGTGCAAGCACAGAAATACATTACTTTTTTTTCCACCCAAAAAGGCTTTATTCAGATGCTCGTCAACCTAATTTTTCTTTCCTTCTCCTCTTCGTTCGCAGGCTTTCAGCTCTCCTTCCCCATATCCCCCTGCTTCTGTTAGCGTTGCTCCTTTGTGTCTCA
>RSEF01000001.1:164761641-164775693 GCA_003993805.1 Himantopus leucocephalus
TATCAAATAGTTTCCTACCTTTTTTTTTCTTTCCATAGTATTTTGTACACTCTTCTAGATAGCCTCAAACTCCCAGAAACCTTTATTGAGAGTCATGTAATTTTGCGTGTCCTTAGTCTCTGCATCCTTTTTACTATGATTACTTTTGCTGTGATTGGTTCAAAGTTTTTTTCCCAGGGTCAGTCTTTTGAGATGTGTGTATCTTTGGCAGCCATTTCTGAAAAACAGTAGAAAAGTCAGATCGCCAGTACTGAATGGACATTTTGCTTTTGAATTAGTCAATGGAAATGTTAAGTCTCCAAGCCTTCCGAAGGATTAGGAGAACTATGACGGAAATGTAAAAGAGTACCAAGGAAAAATTGCGGAGTGTCTCTTCTTGCATGACAACTTCATATTTCATCACAGAATCTGTTACGTTGACTTTCAAGGTCCTGTCTTAGTTTCCAGTCAAAATTTAATCCAGAAGACTTTTCTTAAATTTTGGACCAGGCATATATGTTAAGGACCACTGATAACACAAGGGGTTTGTCTCCTGTTCTCACCTCAAGGAAGAATGCTGCTTTTTTTTATTGGATTATTTTGTGGCTGGTCAGATGCCATTTTTATTTACAGGTGATTCTGTGAAACATTTAGTTGGTGCAACAGAGAGCTCCCAGCTTGTGCCCAGGTAATCCACTGACTCACAGCCATACTGGCTGAAGCAGAAGGTGAAATCCAATGCTGCAAGGGTTAAATAGTCAGGTCTGCCTGACTGAGTGAGTGGGACAGGAGCCGTTAGCAATGAAGAAGAAGAAGAAGAGTAAACTGGCACGATCAGTAGTCAATCTTAAATGCTTCTGAATCGATTGGACTGTGTCTGGTGCCAGCTCAGGGATAGCAATACCTGCGATGGGATGGGAGTGCATGAGCGTGCAGTTCTCCTTCCAGGCATGATAATACAATTTCCTTCTGTGGACAACAGCCAGTGCTTAGAGAGAGCAAGGAAGAGCTGTTAGCTCTTAATGGCCCTACTCAGGGTGGGATTTCCAGGGCGAAGGCTCTCTGCAGCTTCCCTTGTGTCCCCAGGAGAAGCCATCTACCCTTCCCCTGAGTCAGCGCAGGGTCAACTGCGATCTACTCTTCTCTGCTGGTACTGTACCTAAGAGAGCCTTTAAGTTAAGAGCCCCTTTTTGATAACACAGCTAAATCTAAAAAGACTCCATAAGCATCAATACAGGTTTTTCACATCAATGTGGAGTCTACACATAGCAAGAGAGAGAAAGAACAAAGTAGAAGAAAAGACAGAAGGAAAGCAAGTGTGTAGGTGCGGTTTGAACTCATTCCCCCAAATCAGTTTAATTTTTGCACTTTCTCTGAGAGTACAGGTGGCTCTTAGTCACACGCAAAAGCCCTGCATATAACAGTGTTGAGCCAAAACCAAGTACCATTGTAATTTGGGCTTCAAGTATTTCCACTTTTATGTACCGTGATTACTTCATAAGTTCTTATCTCAGTAACTTTATTCATACCCACCTTGACATCTTGCTTGCTACAGGGTTTGGGCTGCAAAAAACTCTTCCAAGGGCTCTTCCTTCAGATTCAGCAGCATCACATGGATTTTTGAGGACTTTAATAATTTTTTCAGATGTAGTATTTTCCTCATAATGCTATGGCATTCCCATGTTGAATTTCTGTGGTGCATTTATACATGTCCTGGAAGAGCTTCTTTCCCTTTCCGTATTACCAGGTTTTGTTTCCATTTGTTTGGCTTAATTATCACTTTTTTTCTTTCTGGCACTGCCAAGTAGAAAATGGTGTCTATCTTATCTTCAGCTTGTGTTAATTTTTTTCTTCCCATGCTGTGATTCCTTCTGCTAGCGCACTGATTTGTCATGGTAAATTATACATAGCTCAGTGCCATGTGGATTTTTGTGCTTTAAGTTGCAGAGTTCCTTCACTATTTTCCTTAGAGTCTAGCACCTTTCATCAAACACTTTTCTTCTCTTTGCCACTCAAAAAAGAGTGAATACTGCTTTACTTTTTCCATAGCTGCTTTCTTGCAGACCCTACAAAAGGTTTTTGCATCAACATCTATGCAAACTACTGTTTATCCAGAGTGTGTGCTGAGAAATATCACAAATCAGTTTTCAATGAGAAGTGGGAATTTGAGAAGCACTGTTATATTCTCCTTTTGACTCCTGACCCTGGCTGTATTTCTCAATTACTCTCTGAGGGGTTTGTGGTGTGATTATTGTTATTGGGTATGATTTATTTTGGCTTTCAGCTGGTAAGCTGCAGGCTGCTCGGGTGGTTCAATGTCGCTAAAACCTTGTCCGGTGGAATGGAACTGTTCACAGGACAGTTCTTTGCTGAGTTACAAGAGCTCTGCCTGCACTCTGCTGTGTAACTGAGCCCATGTTGTGTTGAGCAAGTGGGGGGACCGTCTTCTCATTCCCATTGAGATGAAATTGCATGAGGAGATATTTGCTCTTGGGAAAGGATGAGTGAGGCAGGAAATCATGTTGGTCTGTTTTTTCCCTTTGAGTGTGGAAAATGCACTTCTTTTGGTAGGTAAGTCAACCTTTTTGCCAGGCCAAGGGAGGAACCGAGCCAGTATTTGCTGGAGTAGGTACATGGTAAGGGAAGCTCATAAAGAGCCTTACCATGATACTGGAATGGTTCTGGGGATAATCCCATTAGGTGTTGCAGATACTGCATCTTAAGCGCTTGCTGCTACAGGAGGGAGATGAGCTCTTGCTCCTTTCCTGCCCTAACCGCAGACTAGGGGAGGCAGAGGGGATGGAGAAGAGGAGGCTGTGCCCATTTCAAGAGAGGTGAAGTTCCACCCCCAGGAAAACTGAGTCACTGAAGAAGGAAGTGATATTCCTGCTGAGCTACATCAGCCCCTCACACCTTCCTCCACCCATCCCCTGACTACAAAAACTGAAGCCAACTGTCTTGCAACCAAAACAACCAGTTCAAGGACTACTTAATATATGGTATAATTGAACAGGCGAGATGAAGAAACCAATTTTTGTGGGCTACCTCACTCCAAATTATAATTGCTGCCTTGTAACCAAGCAGTTCTTGCAGTAACAGAGGGAGGAGCAGATAAACACCAAGTAAATAGTATGTACATCTTTCTAGTTTAGCACAGCAGGACAAAAGATGAAGTAGTAGCTGTGTATTGAAAAGCTGTAGCACCATGATGAAAAGTGTCCTGATTTGCTTTAAAGTGAGGGTATAAGCTTTGGTTCTAACTCTCAGAAGGGGGTGCTATTACCTCATCTGATTTCTTTGTATTTTTTATGTATATCTATATGTTTTACATGCATATGTATGTATAAGGAAACCCACTGAGGTTTTAAAAGCAAGCTAAAACATTTGTTTTCCTTTGCCCTCTGCTTTAGTTCAAGTTTTTTGGAACAATGATAACAAAGTTGCTGCTTTTTTTGTTTTAATGACTCACCAGTGCAGTATGCAAAAAATGGATTAGATTTCCAGCAATATGAGATTCTTTTGAAAAGTATGAAAGTCCTTGAAAGAGGAAAACCAAAGAAACAAAAGGAAGAAAAGGCNACCAGTGCAGTATGCAAAAAATGGATTAGATTTCCAGCAATATGGGATTCTTTTGAAAAGTATGAAAGTCCTTGAAAAAGGAAAACCAAAGAAACAAAAGGAAGAAAAGGTACAGAAAAGTGGGGTATTTATTTCATATTGTACAGTGTTTAGAAAAATTTACTGTCTTGTGCAAGAAGTGAAAACAATGTATTCATATTAAGTGTGTATGAGAAATGCTGGGTTGAAACCAATGTATTTTACTAATCAAAAATGTGATATTTTAGATTATGAAATCTGAAAATTAAAAAATTCTGGATACTGTGGTCATATTTCTACTAGTTCTTAACTCCTGAAATTCATTGTTTGGATATTAAAATGGACTTGTTAATTTCTTACGTCATTTGGCCATTTATTTAGTTTGCGCTTCTAAATTAAAAAACAACAGTTGCGTATATCTGTCTTGGACACATTGCTAATGAATGTGACAGACTTTCTTTCTTTTCCTCACACTTGCCTGCCCCTGCTAATGCTTAGAGACATGTCACGCTTCTGCCCTACCGAAGCCCTGTTTTGGAAAATGATATGTGGAACTGGAGCCTCTCATTGGGTAAGATGGAGCTCTGGTACTCAATACCTCAGTTAGACTGGGCACAGCAAACAGTGAAAGCTGTGCAAGCAAAGGATCCTGTGTCATCTGCAAAATTCCCCCAGCATCCTTGGCAGATGTTGGAGCAGGAAGGCCACGCTCCCTGGCAAGTGTTCATGACCACCTATGAGGGAACCTGACACAACTTGTTTGTGGGTTGCAGCTGTACCTTTGAAGAACAGTCTTGCCCTCATGCTGCTGGTTTGCAGGGCTGTGAACTGTATCTTACATGAGTAGGTGACAATCCTGAATTAGGTCCCACAATACGGCCTTGGTATCAACTGATAATAGATGTTATATCCTGCATTGCAATTAGCAGCAGGATTTGTTTATTTGGGATTAAGGCCATAATCATGTTCTAGGTCTTATGGGTGAACACAGGTCCTCCTAAATTTTCCATGGTGTGGGGCACGGCTTCCCACAGATGCCTACGATCCAGACTTCCTGCAAAAAACAACTTCAGTCGGTACTTTGAAGAATTTTCAAGATGGTCCCTATTTTACATAGGGACCTTCTTTTGCAGATATTTGGCTAGTGTCTCTGAAATATTGTAAAAACAAAATCCTCAGTGTCCTGGGGATTGCTCCTTCTAGGTTTCTTATGCCCTGTCTCCATTGTAGTGATTTCATGGAAATGATTACACAGAAAGGGGTATGAAGACAATGTTAAAATGTCATCGAGAAAATAACCTTGTCTTTTATTCCTCACTTATGGTCATGGTTAGAGTTTGGATGCAGAAGGAATTGAATATGAAATTTCAGAAGCACAGTAGCAGCTCCTTGTAAGTATTTCCCAAATCTTAGTCTCGTAGATCTGTGACTTGTTTCTTCCCACCAGGGACAGAACATCACATCTTAGATACCTACCTTAGTGTGAGATGAAGTGCCTCTGGATATGCACATTTCTTTTCAAGATGATAAAGGAACCCTAATTTTAGATTTAGACAGATTACTTTTAAATGCTAAAATGGATGAATCTTACCGCATCTGAGATCCCTGCGAAGACACTCTGGCAAGTTTCAAGTGATTTTTAAGTGTTTTAGTTTGGTCCCAGAGAGCTGCCTAGCATCATGTTGACTATTCCATTTTTTTTTTCTTTATGCTTTCTAAGTGACTTTGTAACCTCTGTAAGTTGGAACTGAGCTAGGACAATAACTATAAACACACTGTATATATGCATTTAAGCAAACACTCAAGTGTAAGCAAGGGACTACTTTCCTACTTAGAGTTAAACCCATGAATAAATTTTTGCAGGGCCAAGACTGAGGAGGTTAGTTTATATGCTTAGGCAGTAAACTGATTTCTTCATGTCTGGGATGTGCTTGGGATTCTGAACATTCCTGAAAATGCACAGGATGAACGTGAAATGGCCTTCTCCAAGGACACAGTGTCTAGAGAGAGTCAAAGGTGGGTTTCGCTTCGCAAGCTCCTTGAATTTCTCCCTGTGGAATAAGTGAGGATTTAAGGAGATGAGTAAGAGAAGGTTGTTGTGCATTCAGAATAGTTGCAGGAAGGCTGACAGGGAATAAAGACAAACTGTTCAGTTTGATAGCTTTGTTTTCTTTTACTTTGTATATAAATATTTCAAAAAAGAGTGACTCTATTTTTTAGGGTCTAACTTAAAAGATCATCCTGTAACCTCTGTAACAACCTCATCTAGAATTGTCCACTATTAAGATGTTTGTGATTTGTTCTAGACAATGATGACCTTGCTAGCACTTTGTATGTGACAGCAACTTCTAAATGCAGAGGTTAAAAACCTTGGGAATAGCTTTAGAAATTTGCTGGTCTGTTGCCTGAAAGAATCACTTCATCTTGCATTACTGAAAACAGCCATCCTTAGGATGAGGGTTAAAACTGTGCTTGCTGGAGGCTGCAAGCCACTCTAGGTGCTGGAGGGTCACTGCTGGCTAGCTGGTCATCCTTGGAGCACGGCATGTGTGCTTCCCTGCCTTGTGGTTTGTGCCATGCTGTGAAGACTCAATTTCTGTCCTCACATCCAGGGCCTGAACACTTGCTCCTGCCACCCAGGGTGGGTGAAGCTAAGCCCTGCTCCTATCCTGCACAGGAGCCAGAGGGGAGAAGGGCTGAGAGGGAGAGTCTGCCTCTTGAAGTACAGGCTCCTGGGGGGATGCTTACTGGGGAGCAGTGCAGCCCTCAGTCTACACTTGGCTGTACCAAAATAACGTGGTTCGCATGTCCAAAAACAAGTGTGCATGAATGGCAACTGTCTCCTGGTTGGTCATCCAGGTACTAATAAGCAGGTTAAGATGAGAAATACAGTTAGTTAATAAAGAGTATGTGATAAAATCAATGTGAAGCAGAACGTGCAATTGCTTTCTTTCTTTCACTAACACCGGCAGAGCACACATTAGTTGCTCAGCTTGCACACCCGAGTGTGGAGAGCTCTGCTTCTCATCACCGACAGCATTGAAGGATGCAGGAACAAAACCTTACTGGAGGCTCTGACTGATAAGTGGGGTGACAGGAAAAGTAGGCGAGTCTGTGTTGGAGAGGCCTGATAAAAGTCCTCATAGATACCCGAGTGCAACACAATGATGCCTTCTTACTGGTTTTGTCACTTCTTACAGCCATGCCATAGTCTTGGGCATAATCATCTTGGTGTTCTGGTGCAGTGTCCGATTGCTGACCAATGCATAAAGCTGGCACAGCATCTGTTTTCTTCTCCGCCACCTATTTGTACTTCTTGGCTTCGGCTACAACTCACATTGTTGTGTGCGTGTACCACACATCAGATGGGATAATCAGGCCCTTCACATCTGATGCTTCATTACTACAAGGCTGAGTTCTCCACTATAGATTGATAAGACTTCTACAGAACAGGCCATAAAACGTAATGTAAAGTGATTTCGGATACCTTCCAGCATTTTACCAGCACATAAACAGTTAGCTGCCGTTGGAAATCCTAAGCTACAGACAATGGGAGATGGTAGCCTCTTGCTGCACAGGATTTAAAACTATAGGATCATTGACCTTGAATCGTGCATGTAGCCTGGGAAATCTAGAGTTAAGCAGCTTGCAAAACCATAAAAGCCAGCCACCAGTCTGAAGAATAGAAACCTTCTTCTAGTTTTCCTGCTGATATTCAATGTTGTTTCAATCAAAGTACAGGTAGCACTTGAAGAATGACAGATCTTGTGAGCTTTATGTACCAGTATAATGAGATTATGCTTCATGACCCTACTGCATTTGACTTTTACATTAGAGAATATGATTCAGGAATTCATTTGAACAATCCACAAAAATATAAATGAAAAGATTTTTTTTTAAAATTGCTGGTTTCTCATTAATTGCACATTGTAACTGACTCACAGGAAAGGAAGAATCATAATGAAGAAAATCAGAAATAAAAAGGGACCCACAATCTTAATGTGTATCAGTACTGAAAAAATTACAAATATCATTAAATGCATAGAAAACTATATTTCTCTTACTAGCTTTATTCTTATAGTATTACCACATTTAAAAAATACAATTTTAGAAAAAAAAATGAACTACAGCTTTTTGCAGTGATAGGCGACAGGTCAGAAAAGCATTTCAGAATAATTTTACACCTTTTAACCTTAAAAAATACTTTGCTGACAATTGAGAAAGGGCCTTAAAAGAAGCGCTGATAGGCATTCTCACAGCAGGGTTGCCATGTCCCATCACATAGCAGAGGGTTTCTGCATAATGTATCCTGTAATAAGAAGTGTACTGCAAATCACAAGGCTTGAGTAGCAGTTTTAAGAAAGTAATCCTTGGCATGAACTGCTATTAGTGATGACACTGAAAGTTTGTTACATAAAACTCTTCAGAAGACACAAAGAAGGTAAACTGTTTAAAATTTTGATTCGAGCCTTGAAAGAACTACTTTGTCATAGAAATTTGTCTGTATTTAAATATATATTTAGTGTTCTCTGTTTTTTCATTTTTTGGTTATGCTTGGACAAGCTTGTTAAACGAAAACTGCAGAGTTTAGTTAAATGAATGTCACTTTTCTCTCATTCTGTGCCACAAACGGTAATTGTTCAAAAAGTGTCTTAACAATTACTGGTGTTAATTATGAATGCTAATACAATCAATGATCACTGAGAGTCCCCGTGTTGCAAACCTTTACAAATGGGGTAAAAACAAAAAAAAAAAAAAAGGAAAAAGAAAAATTTTCCAGTATAACAAAGAGTAAATCATTCCATCAAAGCACAGCAAGCTATATTCATGCTTTAATAGCTAGACTAATCAAAATGGAATATGAATCTAGAAGAAACCTTCTTGTTGAAATAATTTTATTTTTGTCTGGAAATGTAAATAAAAGAAAACGTGAAGGGGCCATTTCCAGGCAAGTTCTTTTCAGTGTTAATGATGCAAATCAGTGAAGTTTCTCAGTCCCTGGGGAATCTTTTTGTCTTTCTCATTTCCATAAGAATGATTTTTAGGCGATTAAAATAAAAATCTAATGGAAATAAAAATTCTTTATACTTTTCTCACAATACAGTTTAGTAGGTATCTGAAAAAAACAGAGCTGGAATTGACTTTAGAACTATAATAAACCTTCCTAGGAGAGGACTGGTCACAAAATGTTTTTGTATTTCTAATGGAGACATTTTTGGTTGTCTTTAAGAGTATTTGAGAGAAGTTGCAGTCATCTGAAAGCTTGATGTTTCAATGTATCTCCAGCGTTTTCTCAGCGGCTAGTAATGGGGAATGAAATGTTTCATTGTGTTGTTTTCTAAGTGAGCAGTATAAGAAATGGGCACCCACATAACAATTAATAATTTGGCTTGCTATATTTTTGGCAAATATTTTTTTTCAGAGCTAGATTCTTCTTGAATATCAAGGACTGGACTGATAGTGAAATACTGGAAAAGCATTGATAATTTTAAATTACTTTTAATCCCATGCTACCTCCAGAAAGAAACTACTTGAGAGACTCATTAAAGAGCTGCTGTTAAACTGTGGCTTTGCCATAGGCTCTGTTTAAGGCAGGACACACCACATTGTGGTTCAGGGTTGGTTTTACTTTCCCTCTTTTTTTCAGGGAACAGGGAATGGCAAAAACAGAGATTAACCGAGTCCATGTCTGCACAGATAACGCCTCCCTCCCTCCCATGCAGGTGTGTAAGGGAAGGACTAAGTGATGCCCTCCTCTATCCTGACCCACTCTGTGCAGAGAGAGAGAGGAGCAATGTCACAGACTCTGCTCCTGCACACGCGTGTGCACATAAACACAGGCGCACGCACACCTTCTCCTTGTGCCTCAGGAGAAAGTGATAGCCTGCAGAGGAGATGGAAGAGCACCAGCCCTGCCACCCACCTCCCAGCACGCAGCACAGCTCACCCCCACGCTGGCGGGTGAGGGCAGATAACAGTAATAACTGTGGAGGGATCTTGGGGCACCTTACACACGTGCAGGAGCTGCTGCTGGGTTGCGTGGCCAGGAGCAGAGAAGATGACACGAGGGGGAGTATGCTCTTGTTTTCCAGGCAGTGCTCAGCAAAAGCTCTCCATCCTCACGTTCACTATTTGCTATGAACTGCCCAGGCCCAGGCAAAGAAGTAAGACCACCTCTTTGGCATGCTCACAGCCACGGACTCCAGTGAGAGCAGAGCAGGGACAGGGAAGAGGAGCTGCTCTGGCACAGGTGGGGAGCCTCACCACCAGCGCTCTGAGGATTCAGGGCTGCACGGGGAGGCTGGAGGCAGGAGGCACAACAGGGAACAAAGCGTCCATCCTAGCCCCAGCCCGTGCACTCTTGTAGGTTTGACACCAGTAGGTAGGGAGGCTGCAGTCCTTCAGGAGATTACTGTAGCTTGGGATTGGATTGCTTCCCTCTGGGTCCCATCTTCAGCTGCTAATGAGCCACCAAGGAGACTCAAGTTGTCTCCAGGGATGCCTGGGTCCTGGGTCTGGGTTGTGGAGGAACAAACGGAACTCTAGGGCTGGGGGAGATGGGGAACAACTGTCCAGGGCAGATCCACAGGTGTCTGATGCCTCTGTGACTCTGGGAGGTGATTTCCCCCTTGACCCCACCATAGTGCCTGGCTGAATACTTCCACCCCGCCCCAGCCTTTCCCAGCCCTGAAGGGAGCCTCCCCCAGCTCCAAAGGGAGAGACCTGTGAAATGTTCCTGGCCCTGGTGAAGTCAGAGGATTCCCAAGCTCTGCCATTCTGCAGACACAGGTCAAGGGCTGCAAAGCTTGAGATGGGATCTAAAATCTCAAAACAAAACAA
This sequence comes from Himantopus leucocephalus, assembly GCA_003993805.1. NCBI lineage: Eukaryota > Metazoa > Chordata > Aves > Charadriiformes > Recurvirostridae > Himantopus > Himantopus leucocephalus. The sequence continues at coordinate 164,772,058 of RSEF01000001.1, forward strand.
AAAATATAATTCTTTATAATGCTTTTTAATCAACAGTACTTTTAAGTGCTTTTTGACATTTACTTATTAACTGTTATTTGCTGTCTGGTATTAATGTTAGAAAGGTGTTTGTCTCCAAGCTGTTCTCCAGATTCTGAGGACACCTCATCTTTTGTTTCCTTAATGTTGAGAGTCATCTGAATCCAAGAGCCCAAGCTTTGAGAAGAAATACCTATACCCGATGAAATCATGAGTTGTGGCAACACCACCAGTCTGTAAGTTTAATGCTATTCTTTCTGTTTGTTTGGGTGATATGAGGACCAAACCCCAGGAAAGCTCTTTGAAGCCTTCAAGGGAATAAACGAACACTGTGTGGCACTCCTTCCCACCCCCCACTCCTCCTGATAGTGGGGTCCTGAGCCTTATGCCATGCCCCTATGTCCCCATGCAGTGTATGGGAGACCCCAAAATAGCCCACACTGCCTGCCACAACCAGCAGGGAGAGAGGAAGGATCAGAGCAAGGTGGTCCCCAAGGAACCTTCCCCTGCCCCCTGGGGAGGGGGGGGGGTCAGCCCTGCCTGCCTGTGTGCACACCCTCACTCACCCCCCTCATTGTGAGAGACTAAAACACTTCTTCCAAAAAAACTAAATAGCATATGTTTCTAAATGTAAGACAGGACCAGTGTTTTATATAATCCTGTATAGACATCTACTGTCCAGTGTATTTTCCCAGGATTTAGGAGGTTCTGGTCTCTCCTCTTTCTGGGGAGATGTATTTCCCATTCCCAGGGTGAGCTTACTGCCTGGCTAGGAGCTTGGGACATCCAGGTATTCACTTTCCGTGGCATGCCAGAGAGAAGGAACATGAGCCTGTAGCCTAGGGGCTGAGTGGGGAAACCTGGGATCTACTCGTATTTCAAAGAAAGATCTGAGGGGTAAAACCACCCTTGTCCTCATCTTTCCTGCCTGAGGACATACAACTATACAGAGTTTGGGTTCCCTTTCAGGAAAAGTGAGATATGAGTTTGATTTCTCTCAGACAGAGGAAACACTGCACGTAAATCCCCCATTTCCGAAGGAAATAGAAGAACATTGTAAATACTGGACAGATACTGATGCTGCATTTTGCAGGAATGCCGCTATACCCGATGTCCAAGAGAACGTCTTACACACCAGGTGGGCGACTTTGCTCAGCCTGCTAAGCCTGTTGCTGGATTCGGTCTGAACTCTTCTCCCAAAAGGCCTGGGCCTGGGGGGCGTTACATGGAAGGGGATTTCAGTGGCAACTTGTGAGCGTCCCATTTGGTCCAGGACTCTCTGTGCCCCGGTGTACGCCTCACGTGCCTTGTTGCTAAGCGACACTTTGCAACGTGCATCCTGCAGTCTTTCCTTGCCCATTAGGTACAACTCCAATGCACTTCCCTCTTTGTCTTCAAAATGTAGCGTTATGGATTGCAGCCTCCTAGATGCCAGGGGGGGATGGAGCCTGTTCTGGGAAAAAGGTCCAGCAGACCTGCAGAAAGCATAACTGGATACCACTCAGATGACATAAACTGGTGTGGAAATGCTGTCAGATCACCTACTCAGAAACCTGTTTCAGACCGTGCCATCTGCACGTCTTGCCAACTCCTTCCAGCCGGTGCCCACTGCTGCTCGTGGCCTGAGACAGGACTGCTTCTTCTGAAGTCCTCCAAGCTGTTGCAATGACTACGTGCACACTCCTCCTGTGGTGTGGGCTGGAGCAGGCTGGGGCTAAACGAGGTGATGTCAGACTGGGGTGAGTTTTCCAGTCAGATGCAGGTTGCATGAGCACACTTTGCTCATGAGATGAAGAGGCTCATGGTATCTGCCCTGTCCATTCCCTGTATTTATCTGGGCCATTCATTAACTTCTCCAAGTTATTTTTTGGGACATCTCCCCACATCTTTAGGGGGGGTCTTCAGCTGGTGAGCCACAGAAAAGGCAAAATGGGGCCATATGAGAAAACAAAGTTGGCTGTAACCCAGAGTTTGCTTCCTTTACCCTGTACTCCAAGACTGGATCAAGACTTCCTTCACGTGAACCCCAGGAGTACCTGCAAAGGAAGTTAAAAGAGGAGCCATTCACAAGTCTGCTCCACTTGGGGCAGAAAACCAAGTGGACTGGCATTTTTTAGAGCAAAATGGGAGAATGCTGCAAACACTACTGTTTCCCCAGGGCTAGACAGCCTTTAAGCAGGAATTACAATTTTGAATTTAGGCATCTTAAAATGCCTTTGTGCTGTTTCAGGGGCCTAAATCCCACCTGACTCTAGCAGGGTGTGCGGGGACCCTCCTGCGGAGAACTTCAAGGCACAGAGAGAGTGAATTCTCACCAGACTTTATGGTGTCACAGGAATGAAACATCTCTTCACCCGGTCAAATTGTTTCTAGTGATGCTCTTACGGTTTTCTAGGGAAGAGTCTCTGTAAGTTTTCTGGGATCGTCCTTTCTGGCTAGATCCTGCACTTGTGTTATATCCCCCAGAGAAGTGGTTTGAGGTGGGATAGCTCTGGTGGTAGGTGCAATAGGATTGCTTTAAAAGTTTCAGAAAAATGTGTTCAGAAATGTGAAACTTTCTTCACCAATAAGGTAAACTGGCCAGGATGAGGAATCCTGTTATAATTAAATAATTAGTGAATTAATTGGGAGGGACCCTGAAAAGTCTAGCTGCTTATCCTAGAAGACAGGCTGAAGCCAACACTGCATTTACACTTCAGTAAGGACAGAATATATCCCAGAGAACCTGAACAGGAAGACCACCTTGTCTCATATTTGCAGAAAGACATAGCTCTGTTGCTTTCCCTCTGCTCTCAGGTACTTCCCAGAAGAGGAAGCTCCTGTTGTTTGTGTTTCTCTCTGATGTTGCCTTACCACAGCCTTTCACGGAGGAGACTGGAAACGCATCACACATTTGCAATGGTTCTAACAGGCAGTTTTGACGTACTTCCGAGGGAAAAACGTAGATGTTGAACAAGCTGTGTTTGTGGTAGGGATGGTGTTTGGTTTTGTTTTAGAAATTCGGGTTTAAAAAACCCAAATTAATCTTTCTGCATCGTTGGACGCGCTTCGCTTTTTTTGTCACTGGCAGTAGCACCTCAAGCCACACAGCCCAACTCCTAGAAAATTCACCCACCTCCCGATCTTAAAAACCCCGTGTGCCTTGGGTCCGCAGCCTCTGAAAAAGTTGTCTTGGGAAAGATGCCCCCCTCCCCTCCTCCTCCTCCTCCTCCACCCTGCAGCAGGACCCATTGTCCCTCGCCGGCAAGGCATAAAGGAGCTAACGAAGGAGCCAGCGAGGAGGTATGACGGGGTGATGTCAGAATATTTCCAGGGAAAGAATGTGTTGGGGGCGCTGGCCGGGCGCAGGGGCTGGGGCTGGCGGCCCCCGGCCCCACCCCGACATTCTTCTTGTCCGGTTCCCACAGGCGGAGAGTGGCACAGGGGGTCAGAGTGGACGAGCACAAAGGGAGACCCCCTGCTGCCGGGGCCATCGTGCTGGGCTGTCACTGCTACTAATTCATGACTTCACCTTTAATCTCGCTGATCCATTATAGGTTAAAAAGAGACCCATTTTACAGCTGACAAGATTGAAGGGAGCGCAACCCAGGAACCTGGGGGGGGGGGGGGGGGGGGGGG
>RSEF01000001.1:164775711-164802214 GCA_003993805.1 Himantopus leucocephalus
GGGGGGGGGGGGGGGGGGGGGGGGGGGGGGGGGAGGGGGAGAAAAAATAAAAAATAAGGGAGGGGGAGAGAGAAATAACCCCCACTAAATTTTGTGCAATTAGACCCCATCTGCTAAAAATAGACTTTGTGCTTTTCACTTGTCCTTTCCCTTCACTACAAGGATATGTATTTTAAGAGGTAAGCTGATAAATGCAGCTAATTCAGAATTTTAGCGCACGGGGTCAGGGGAAAAAGGAATGGGGAGGAAAGGGGGGACCGGGGAAGGAAAAAGAGTAAGATTTTAGGAGCAGGGCTGCACAATGGAAAAGATGGGAAGCATTCAAATGGCTTAGCACTACTTTAGAGCATGTTTTGTGAGGTCATCATGGGGAAATGACTAAGAAATTTATGAAATGCTGATGTCAAAGGTAAGCTGATCAAATCAACATTGATTCAGCAGAGTAATAAATATACGTGTGTGGCACTTACAGCATGTTTATAATGACACAAATACTTAATGAATTCTCAGAAATCATTAGACCTACTGTGCTGTGAGCTGCAGATGAAGTCTCCAGAAGCAATTGCGCTTTTTATTTTTGTTAGTGGGGTAATCGCTTACAATTTGTCCTTTAACAAAGATTTTTATGCTGTTAGTCTGAGGCAACTAAAATGTATTTTCTCAGTGAATTACAGAAAAAAGCAAATAGGAAAGAAAAAAGTGTAGTCTCTGAAAAAAAAACCAGAAAGGTGATAATTTACTTCCTGGAATATCTTTTAGCATCTAGCAAAGAATTCAACATTCTTGTATTTCCTGGTTTTGTCCTACATGAGTGAGGATGCTGTAGGTATCTGTGTACAGTGCTTATTCACGGAGTTGGGGTATTGGTCCTTAGGTTTTTTGCTTTCTCCATCTGCTTTTTGACAAAAAATTGTCCGGAAGCAATTTTATTATATCCACCAAACTAGTCTGTCCCTCCTCCTACTGCCCTGATGGTATCAGAGAACATTGAAGCCCAAGAAGGAGACTGCCTTCTGGATTCTTCCTGTCTGATGTCCTTGAACTGCTGCAACTGCATCTCATAAGATTTTGCAGTATAAGTACGTAAACGTTTATACTGCCAGACATGCACAGTTTTTGCATCTGCTATGGCACCCTATTCCTTCCTTTCTCTCCTCCCTGCAGAGGAGCTCTGGGAGTCGCTGGCATCGTGGTTTTGTGGGTGCCCCGCTGCCATGAGGCAAGGGTGGAGAGCAGGAAGGGTTATCGTGAGGATGCAAAGCGCTGCCTGAAATTTGCAAAGATTTCTGGGTTTCTGGGATTCCTGGACAAAGTCAGTGAAGGAGATCAGCTGCCGGTGTCTTTTGTGGGCAGATATAAGAGAGAAGGGGGACCTTTGCATGAGGCACTCTGTCAGCTGAAGTCAGTGATGAAAGTCCTATTGAAAAGAGCCTCGGATCAAATCAAAACCTGGTTCCCTAAGAGTGACATTGCCTGCAAACGGAGGCAGATTGAGGTCCGTAACAGGCCAGCGCTTTGGACACATTCTGCTTACTTTAGTCACACAAAATGACGTATTGATGCAAGTTTCCAGGATCCAAACAGGCAGCCCTTTCATAGGCAAAAGCCCTAATGAAGTCACTGGCAAGCAGCCTCGCTGGCCTAAGGCCTGCAGGCTATTCCCCTAGTCAATACACTGGACCTAATCTTATACCCCTTGAGCATCAAACTCCATGTGTATTTTCTGCAAGTATTTGTTCTCCTCCTGCGAAAGTGCAAGATTTGTGTGCTGCAGAGAGCAGTGTCAGTGAGCAGCTGCTTCTCCTTCAGCATGAGTTGTTCAGTCTATAGACTTGACTCCCTACTAGCTGGGCAAAACCAAACTGCGAAGCTGAGGCGCGGAACAGCGAGGACCTAGACCGCCAAATGCAAATGTCCTATTTAAATTTGTAAGTGTATGTTTGAAANAAAAAACAAAAAAAAAAAAAAAAAAGGATTAAAGCAGAAGTTTTTAAAAAAAGGCTTCAGAGGATATTATGAAAATATGTATTTTTACCTGGTAATTTTCTGACTGCTTCTAATTTAGTGGAACACATTGACTCCTCTTGTAAGTCGACTGCAATCAATGGAGCTGTCTTAACAATGAGTTAGAGTTATCTTGCAGAGTGGATGTCGTTAGCTCTTTGTAAGCATAGTCCTTCTGGTTTCTGATCAATCAGCTGAATTTATTTTTCCTATTTCTGAGAGTATTAGAAATATAGATTGGAATGGCAACTTCACGTATTACCTTGGTTCCAAACTGTCATCAAACACTAAGTTAACATGATAAAAATCATAAGGAGGTTTCCAGGGGATGCTTTGTTTTAGGTGAGGAACCTGTGTTCTTTCTTCCTGAAATTTTTGAATAAAATTTTTCCCACGTGCAAATGTTACAATGTGATGCTCAGGTAATAAAGTAAAAGGCAGCTTTTAGAGATGAAAAATTACCATCTCCTTCTCCACACTCCTCAGAAAATGATAGAATTAATAAAATCCTTCTCAGCTAAAACAGATTTTCTTCTAAGTTTTCTACAGCTTCAGTAACACACCTGCGAGCAGGTGTTCAGAGGGAGCCAGGAAAGAAGCCTCTGTCTGTATCCGCTGAATTAGGGCTGAACTGTGAACCTGGATGGCAACGACTTGGCCTGGAAGTAAAAGCAAAGAGGGCAAAGAAGCAATTCAGGTTACCACTTAATTGTAAGTCTTCCCTGTAACTGCATCACTTCCGTTCAGTAGGATGGGCGCTTGCAGTTCATGGGAAAATACCCCTGTGGGCTCTGCCTCTGGCTGCTCCCACCTCTGGCTGCTTTACATCTGGTCTAAGCCCACGGGTGGGCTCACAGCTCGAACTCACACCCGGAGCTGGTAGTACGAGCATCTCGGGTGCCATTTATACTTTTACAGGGAAAGGTACACTGTGAAGAATCCTTGGGGGCCGGGCTGTCTCCCTGAGGCTCACTGGGAAATGGAGCTATAAAAGTAGCCTGTTGCACCTTTTGAAAGGCGAGATAGCCTAGACCGAAGGCAAAAGAGATTGCGATTTCATGAGAGAGAGGGTTGGAGTCTCGAACACATCCGAAAATGTGGCCCTTAAATATCTAGCTGTCTCTTTGGGAATTGACTTCCTTTGGCAACCTGCATCCATGTCATCATCATGCTTGATATGCTATAAATAAATCCGTGCTGTTTGATGCCAATCAACTAATACCAGGTCCTTATCACAACAAGCTCACAGTACCTCATTCAGCATGCTCAAGGAGTTATCTTTCTATCTCCTTTTTTAAGATGAAGCTAATCCATTGTAAACCCCATAACAAGGAGCCACTCACAGGGTGAAAGTATAAGCAGTGCAGTTTTTAAATAGTATTGTATATGTCTCATGACTCTTGCCATTAAAGCCACGGGTATGAAAAGATGCTGTCTGTTTTTATGCAGCGCTGCTGTGGAGATAGGGTAGGATTTTCCTTGCGCTTGCTGAGGGAGTTGTGCATGGTTTAATTAAAATGTGTTATTGTATTAGGTCTTTTTCTTTTTTAAAATAAAGTCAAGGACGCTACTGAAGACAGGGACATTCATGCACCCAAATCTGTGTCAGAGTCCTGCTGGCAGTAAGAGCTTTTGCACAAACATCTGATTGCAGAGTCAGAATTCAACAAAGCAAGAAGAAACAGGCTGAAGAGCAACTATCAAAGCAGATGCAGTAGCACAGAGAGTGGGAAGTGGAACGGAGAGAACAATAAGTGAAGAAACAATGAAGAGGTCAAACACTTATTCAGGATTCATAAGTACAAATGTTGTAGTCCAAGCAGTGCATGCACAAGGTGAAAAATGTAATTCCTGCTTTTCACTTATTTTTATTTTTCTCTCCTTATTTCTTTTTTCTAGCTCATCAATACCGCTGAGAGAAATCTTGCTTGCAGTGGAAAAAAACCCAAATGTGAGACGCAAATAGTAAAGGCACGTGGGAGGCAGCAGGACAGGAAGGACCACCATTTTCTTGACCGCCTTTAGGAACGCACACTGCATTCAGAGCCTGATACGTTTTGTGCAAATGGTGTTGGGAGTAGTTGGTGCAGAAACATGATCTTCCTCCATCCCTCCTTTCACATAGTGCTGGCTGGGTCAGGAATAGCTGGATGGGGGAATCCTTACTTGCCTTGTAAGCGAGCTGGGGCAACACGCACGTGGTGACCATGATTCTCCAAGCTCCAGAGTTTGCAGAGCAGCTGCAGCGGCCCGGGCAGAGCGTTTCCTGCCTCATGGGTGGCTCACGGGTGGCTGGTGTGCCGACCCGTCTGCTGAGGCTGTGTGGGTGCAGAAGGCAGGTGTGCCTGTGTGTGGGTAAAGGGTCCATGAGGAGAATGGAAGAAGGAAGTTGTCACATCGGGGGTTGTTTAGTCTAGTGCTACTTGAACTACTTTTAACAACCTTCAGACCAAGCTCTCCTGAAAAGGGTGAAAGAAAGCCAGCATGGCAGATTGCTGCTGTTGAAACTCCCATATGTGGTACCTGCATGGATTCCCTTCATTACTGGTATGCCCCATCGCTGCTTCTTAATCAGGAACATTTATGTCCTTTTCCTGAGATGCAGATTTCTTCTTAAAAAAAAAGAAGCGTCCCAAACATTCTGCGGTGCTATTTACATTCCTGTTCTTCTCTATCCTCTTCCTGCTGTGCACAAGTGCCTCATGCTCTCTGATGTTTTTTCCTTTGTACATGCTTCCTTGGCATGTGGTCCCCTCCTCCTTTACACCTCCTCCCTTGTCACCATCTCCCACTGGCAGTTCCAGCCCCTGCTGGTGCCTCCAGCTCCCTTCCCTCCCAGGCAGCATCTGGCTTTAATGGAGACAGCAACTTCACTTGGAAGAACCCAAGGCCACTGTGGTCAAGGGCTTGGACCTTCATGGAGAAAAGCTGTAGGAAGGAAGAACAGCAAAACCCATGTTACTTTTAAGCTACTACCTTGCAGTTGCGACGCCGAGCAGTTTGTCTGCTGCTTGCATAGTGCTTTCTTCGTGCACTGCAAAAACGAGGACAGTGGTGCAATGCCAGACACCCCTCAATGGTGGATCAAGGGATAGATCTGGCACCTCCATGCACCTGTCAGTCAGTCACATGTGGGATCCTCTTAGCTTTTGCTGGGTCTGGTTACAGCAGGTGACAGGGCTGCAGAGGCTAGTTTATCTGGGTTTGACAGGGCAGTGAACAGATTACTATAGCTTTGACAAACAAGTGTGATTACACAGTGGCATAATTTCTATTTAAATATAATTTTGAATTGCTCCTGCGTTTCTCTGACAACATACAGGGGAAAAAATATTTGAATTTGTTAAAAAAAAACCCCAACAACAAAAAGCAAACAAGTTGATATATTAATCCCCACAATAACTGCATTGGAACTCATGCAGTTACAACAGGGATTCCTTTGGGTCAAGATATTCCTTCAGNTGACAACATACAGGGGAAAAAATATTTGAATTTGTTAAAAAAAACCCCAACAACAAAAAGCAAACAAGTTGATAAATTAATCCCCACAATAACTGCATTGGAACTTATGCAGTTACAATAGGGATTCCTTTGGGTCAAGATATTCCTTCACCTTAAGGCCAAAGATGCATTTAAGCATCACCTAATAACCAAACAGCAAACATAAGCACTGGGCTGATGTGTCGTCCATTTCCCACCCTCTCCAGATTGTTTCTGTCCATCTCGTGCTCTTCAAATGGCAGTGCAAAGCCCATATGCCACGATGTCAGGGAAAAATTCCCAACACGGCATCTGGCTGCGTGGCAGATCCCGAGGCAGTTGGTGTGTCAGCTTTGGAGCTGCCTCTGCTTTTGTCATGTACCGGGGGTTGATGATGGGACTGCCTTGTCACCCCACAAACTGCTTTGGATTCCAAGGAATCACTAGGTTTGTGTTTGTCAATAAGCTCCCGCTTAAATCCCTCATGAGATCTCTACACAGACCTCCTTTATGGTGAAATAATGAGAATTTCTTAATGCCCGTGTGTGTGTTTTCGGCAGAAACATGTGGGTTTAGTTTAAAGTGGACTGTGGCCTGGTACGTACAGGTCACTGTGTACTGGGATTTCTTTCTCAGAAAACTCTTGAATGCTCTTTGAAAAGGCCTCTTCCCGCCCCCCCCGCTCATGAGTGTACAAGCCACTTCTTGATGAATAGGATCCATAATGCCCGGAGATATTTGAGATCAAGCATATGGTCCATTGAATATGCATGTAAGCGGGGAGGGAGGGAGTTGGTGTGCGGCACCGAGGAAAGCGTGTCTGAAAGTTAAGCAGTGCAGAGTTCGAAGGCGGCCTTTCTGCACATTTTGAGAAACTAAACTTTCTATTTCCTCTGATGAACTAGTTACTAGAAAGCAATTTATGGTCAAAAGCATAGCTGGGGGGTTTAAGCACTCAAACATTTGATTGTGACTTGTGTTAGACAGAATAATACCGGCTTGCTTTCGGTTTCCCGCAAAATGCTTGGTTTTACAACCAAAACATAAGACAATAAAATCTTAAGTTATTCAAAAGTACATAAAGATAAGAAACTTCTTCAACTGACAAATGACCAATTCTTCACTAGGACAGAGGCTCAGATGACTCTTCTTCACATTTAAATGAAAAGAGTGCTTGGAGAATACCGCATTCTGGTAAGTTTTCCTTACCAGTGGAGAGAGAGAAAGGGAGACAGGACTGAATAGGAGCGATTGGGCATGAAGTAGTAACTATGAGGTCCTGGAGGCAGGAGAACAAGAGAGGGAAGGAAGAAAAAAGAGAAGAGAACCCCGTAGAAAGGCAAGGGGGAGGAGGGGGGGGGAAGGAAAGGATATGTAGTGATTATTTAAGCAATGCCAGGGAAAACTGGGATGTGCGTGTGTTTCAGAAAAAGAGATAGAATCTTGAAATACAAACACTGAGCCAGGAACTATGAAGCTTTACTGGGAATAATCCTGGGGAAATTGTTGCATGGCTAAGATTTGAATCAGGGTTTTTTTTGCTTTGGATTTTTTTATATCGTTGCCACAGCATATTTTTTTCATGTGACAAAATGTAAATTAATCTCTTAATTACAAATATATTATGGTTAATTTGCATCATGGACCAAAAGAATGTATCTCACTGCATTTATTTCCTCCAGTTGCTGAAAATCCTAGACAATTGAAGAATTAGAGGAGCTTTAAAGGAGCCTCCTTCCTCATGTACACATTGTGACAGTGTGGGAACTGCAGCTAAGTGCATCGTCATCGATATTCCTTCTGCAGGAAATACTCACTTTCCAATTGTATTAGTAAGAGTGGGTGTGGGAGAGAAGAAAGATGCTTCGTTACAGCACGTAATAGCTCTAAATAAATAGTGCAAAATTGACCACTTGCATATCATAACCGAGTCCTGCAGGTGTACCATTTTTTGAAGGATGTGTGTGTCTATGTGTCTGTGTGTTTGTGTGTATCTGTGAAAATGCCTGTGGGGGAACACGTTCTGATACAACCTCTGCTTCAAAACAAACACCAATCTGAAACAAAACCCAGAGGAAAACCTCTGGAGTCCCTGCTGTCTGCCTGCAGGAGGACTAACCCTTTGACTCTCCCTCAGCTTTCACCTATCTCTTAAGCCAGATTTAAAATCACAAAGATGAGGGGAAGAAAGACATTAGCACCATATACTGTCATTTTTATCTATCCATGTAGGCATTTTCAATAGTCTACTTGCAAGAGCGGTTCTTCCCAGCCGTGGGTCTGTCCTGTGTGCATACAGAAGGTGCCAGTTTAAAGTCAAACCACTCATTCTATTACAACCAGTCCCTGCCCTGTACAAGTATGTCCTGGGAAATGCTCATGGTTGCATGAGATCCTTACATAAAATAGGACCATTTGCTTTTATATGAGCATCTTTTATATATTCTTCTGACAAGATCCATTTACTTGTCCAAATAGTGCCTACAGTAACATGGACACTCTCAGGCAGGTATTTTTTAAGGTATGTGAGCTAGTTTGTTTTAAAAATAAGTAAAAAGAGAGAGGAAAATGGTGAGCTCTTCTAAGGTATCTCAGTAGCAGGCTGGAGAACAAGCCTTCTAGCTGAGTTTCTCATTAACAGTGATTTCTTCCTAGGAAATCCCGTAGCATAACAAAGCTAAGTGCATTCAACCCTCGGCCTGTCTGAATGTGCTGGAAGGGAAATCAGCCTTTAGCTGAGTTTCTTCTTCCTAGATCTCTTAAATGACTTTAAATGCATGGGCTGGGGGGGGAACCTGGAGGCAGGTCCCACCTGCGAGAGCCATACAGTTGGATAAAGTGGAGGGATCAGCCACTTTCCAAAACAGTGCAGCGATCCTTCTAGAGACTTTTTAAAGTTAATGAACATATCTGGGAGCAGTGGTCTCATGCCTAAAATTTAAAGGTCAGTATGCTTAACCACTCATTAGAAAAGTTGATATCAAGGGAAAAATGCATAGATGCAGGGTACTTGTTCTCTGAAAATTCAGAACAAAGAAGTACCTTGGACACATATGTGTTCAAATCCACTTACTTCAGTCCTATGCCGAAGAAAATTAAGTCCAAGTAAAATATAATTGTCAGAATCCGGTTATACTCAGGATGTTTTCTGGGTTCCTAATCACTGTGGATCCTATTTCACAAAGCACTGAAACGTGCTTGAGTCCATGCTTCCATGTAATTTAAGCACAAGCTGTAATGTAGGCCTGGCCTCAAGCGGTTGCTGAATAAGCACAGGAGCGCGCACGTGCCTAAAGACAAGCAGGTGCTCGAGTGATGCACTGAATCATGGCCTCCTCCTAAAACCTCACTTTCTGTCACTAAAGAAGATGCTGCTAAAGCTCTGGTTGCCTCCAGGCGCGCCAGTCCAGGAATGAGGTGCCAGGCAGAGCATTGTGAGGGAGCTTGTACTGAAGGAGGCAGATCTGTATAAATATGTTTCTGGAGTGGTAGGAATGATAGCATCCATGATCACTAAGCTCATGCAAAAAAATGGCTTCTTTTTTTTTTCTTGGGGGATAGGGGCAAATGTCTGCTCCACACTGAAGGCAACAACGTGCAACTAGCACTCTTTGCAGATAAAAAGATAGGATTTTCTGCACTGTATCTAGAGCCCAGTCAATAACTGCCTTAATTAAACTGAAGAAGATTAAGAATAGTAGGTGCCTCTATATAAAAACTGTCCCAGGTTCTGATAACTTCCTTTGTATTGCATACATGTAACTGACTCCTGTTTGCTTGCTTTTCTCATCATTGAGCATTTTTTATTGTGAGTGCCTTTACCTCTACTTCCCCCCCCATTTTTTACAATAGTCACTACGGGGCTGACGTGCACATTGCAAAGTCTTGTCTTGCTGCTCTAAGTCCTGCCAGGCAGCCCCAGGAATGTGTGTGACTAGGGGGAATTATGCAAGCCTGTACGTAGACATCAGAGATGCACTAAGGTAAAGACAACAAAGCCACGATGGGTTATGCTCCTAGGACATTTTAAATGCTTGCCAAGTCTAATTGTAACACATTTTTTGACATATGGTAAAAAAGATTCATATGTACAGTGTCTGAGATGAAAAATACATATTAAAAAGAGAAGAACTACAAAGCAAGTGACTAGAATACAACTGACTTCTGCTGGCAACATGTGATATGATTTGTGGGTTTACTTGTGTTGAAAAGTGTGGCTCTGATTTTCCCTGCCACAGTTTTTACTGTCTTCCTAAAGATTTCATCAATGCTGTGATTACAGAAGTTGTCCTGCTTTGTACACAATGTTTTATTTTATATTTGGATATCACTGATGTGCAAGGGACAAGCTATTCTCCTGCTTAGGATCCCGCGGAATAATCGTGTGTTGGACACTGGGCAAATAAACTGGGCTGGCTGGAAGCCTGCTCAACTGCTGATGGCCCGCAGCTGCTCTATGGCAATGGCTGCAGCCAACAGCAGAGGAAGGCACAGGAAGGCTCAAACTGCAGCCATATTACTGAATTTGTTCCTTCTCTACTTTGTCCTCCCTATACCCTCACGGCTCTCTTTCTACCTGCCGTGAAGAGGAAGATGGTTCAACCGAGCTGATATTCCGTAACCACCCAAATTCCTTCCCTCACTGAATCTTGCTGCCCACTTTTCTACTGAAGTCAGGCAACATTTTTTCCTTTGCGAATGAGGCATCTGTAAGGACAGTAACCAGGACAGGATTTTTCCAGCAAAGAAGAATATGGACTTCTGACGTGCAGGGGTGCACAGGTAAAAATCAGCACAGCCTTGACTTCCATTGTGTGAGATTATTTATGTCACTAAGTGTAGAACCGGGGCCGATATCTCTCAGCACTGGTGCTGGATTTCCACTCATTTTGTGCTAGGGTCTTCCTGTGAATCCCCTGCGGGAGCAGTTCAGTGGTACTTAAAGGGATGGCATTTCTGTAATTATCTAATTATTGCTCCAAGGTTCTTTCTTGTGCTTGTTAAACCTTCATTCCAGTGAAAGTGTAACCCCACACTATTGAATTTGGATAAAAAGTGGTTCAGAATCAACATTAATTCCCCAGCAGTCTTTGGAGTAGGTACTTTTGGCTTACTTTTATCTTTTCTGGTTTGAAAACATGGAGTTCAGACCTGGCCATTCTGAATAGAGTGAAAGATTTTAAAGGTAGTATGGTGTGCTAGGGGGGCTGTGGTTCTCCATTAGATTCTTTGTGTTGGCTTAAAAAATTCATGGGACATCTATTTCTCTAATGAATTCTATAACAATTTGGGGTGACTACTTAATTATCTGAATTTCTGTTAATCGCTATCAATTTCATTCTTAAATTCTGAAAGATCTTTTTTAAATTTTCAATAAGAAAGCAACAGTGAATTAGGACATATTTAAATTCAACAGCCTTTCAGTTACTCACCCCTTACTTGATGTTGGCTTATGCTCTTTCTTTATTCCCTTCATGAGTTCCCTCCCCCTGTGTGAGACCCAGGAGTCTAACACAGAAAAAAAAAAAGAAAAGAAAAATGAAAGATGAAGCCTATCTCAGGTTACTTTCTTTTGGTTCCTACTTTTTAATTCTCTTCCCTTTTCACTATCAGCCACGAATATTACATCTTCATTTGAATTTTCAGCTGCTGAATCATGATCAGTTGAAGATCCGGTAGCCCTGCGTTACTGGATATAACTCAAGGGGTTATGCTGTTTTTACTGTTTGGCACATACTCAGGAATGGGAACTTAGCTTAGCAGTTGGAGCATATGGCAGGGGGAGATAGGCCAGCATCTTGGATGAAGATGCATGTATTTTGTACTCTCATGGTATGATGCATTCTTGTGCTTTGCAGATGGCACCTCAGAATTGTTGCTCTGAAAACTAATTTTGCCCAGCCACGCAGGTCTGCTGACACAAGCACGAGGATCATCTCTTTCTGCGCAGACACCGCTGCACGCTGCAGATATCCTAGGCAGGAATTTTTCTGAGAAGCACACCTGCATCTCAGCTGCTGTGGGGAGCAGAAAATAACTCGGGGAACCTATGACTAGCATTTGTATCTGGAGAGAACGATTCAGCTAGGCACAATCACTATCTTCATGTAATACTTTGTTACTGCTTCTCCTGGAAGTTTATTATGGCATAGTCGTCAGGGCAAGCATAGAGGGAATACATTGATTTTATGACAGCTGAAAAGAGGGGTTCGTTCTAACTGACAAGACTTAACATTGCCTTTGACTTCCTGGCAGCCTCCCTGTGTACAGACAAACCATCGGTCCTCAGAGAAACTGCTTTTGTACTCAGGATTCATAGCACTAATAGTGCCACTGCCCAAAACTTGGGTTTTCTCCCTCTCTGCCTCTCTGTCCCCCACAAAACAAATACACCTGTTACATGTGCAGGTGGACCAAGGGTTTGCTAGAGATGTTTCAGGCAATGGATTCTTTGCAGATAACAAAACTGCAGATCAAGGTACGAGTACTTTCCATTCTCTGGCATAATTTGCATTACTTACAATCACTTTGGGAACATTTTTTACATGCACTAGGCTTGGGTGCAGTTTTTCTCAGAACTGTATTGTTTCCTCTCCAATCTCCTTATTATTTGCTGTACCGTGTCCCTGAGCTGAGTCAGGCAGATGTATTTTAAAGACCAGTCTCCTGCGCGTGAGGTGTGTCTCACACTACCTGCTGTCAGGTCTTCTTAGTTTTCCTATTTTTTCCCCCAAATTCCTGTGCTCTCTGCAGGACAGACAGCCCTGAGTACTAGTCTGTGCTTTTCGCTAAATATCCTCCTGAAGCAGTTTGGCAGCAAATAAAGCCATGGGTGATGGACACAAACAGTTAAATTCTCTTGTCTACCTGCAACAGGAGAGCTAAAGGAGAAGTAGAAATCTGAATTAAAAACGGATCTGTCAAGCAATGAATGGGATACTGTCTGGAGTAATGTGAAAATTACTGCCAGCTTATTGTGTACTGAGGGGCTTTTTTGTTTTGGTTTTGTTTTTTTTTTTTTAAATGATACCAAAGAACTATTATTTACAGGACCCCTGAGCAATTGTTTCCACATTGGGCTACGACAAGAGAGCAATTGCTGGCACTACCAATAATATATGCCTGCCTGCTACCAGCAGGCTGGAAAGCTCATATACCTGCAGTCTAAGGGATGGGTTCTAGGGAGGAACCTCCTCCCATCACACAACTTCTGTGGGACACAAAAGACACACACATTTTTGACAGCACGCGGGTACATAAGAGCATTTTCTGCCTGCAAATGAAATTCTAAAACAGCAGAGAGGTGCCATAATCCCATCCTGCATTCGGATGTTGTGTAATTTAACAAGTTCTTTCAGAAGATGCCTCATTACCCACAGCAGAAGTAACCGATGTGCTACATTCATAGCATAGATTTAAGGCAGATTTGAATACTTAAAATAGAAAAATATCTGCCCTCTGAATTTATGGTGCTCCCTTATTTTTCCCATTTTTAGACTCCAGCTGACTACCTGGGGTGCCTGATTTAGGCTTTCTGACTACTACAGCATCCAAAATCTTCAGTGATTCAGACTGCTACTAACAAACTATGGTTCTTTGTACAGTCACTGCAGAGAAGCAGTTTCCATGCCGAAGTGCAGATCTGACTAGGACCCATCACTGTATTTTCTGTTTTATCTCCACAAGCAGGAAAAGTGAGTAATTCTGAAGCACTGAGAAAAATCTTTCCTGCTGCCCTGGGTCTCATCTGCCACAGTTTCCCTGGGAAGAAGACAAGAAGGGCATCACAGATTTTATGTTTTTCTGTGGGTTTTGTTTGCTTCAAAGATTGGAGTGAGTTTTCTTTTTCTTTCTTGTCATAGCTGAGGGGCAGAAGAACATGAGTAGCTTTCCTCTCAAGCCTATTTGCAGAAGTATGTTATGTGCAGGAGCATTTGTTCATAGCTATCTTCACAACTGTATAGAAATTAAAAATCAGTTCTAAAAGAGTGCACAGCACTGGTAGTAGAACAGGTTCTATGATAAAAACATTTTTAATTGCCTTATTTAAGAGAAACCTTTTACTTACTCCTTATCTTGGTAACCAATTTATTTGCATCCAGGCACTTTATCACAGTGTATTTTTGAAAAAAGTCACCTGAGAAGATTTTGAAGTCTTCAGAGCAAAACATGCTTAGAAACTACACTGGGAGGCAGGTTGCCTGCTAGATGTAACAGCTCCAAATGGGGGAACATGAAAAGTCTTGAAAATCATGGATAGTTTTTCCACGAGTTACACATCTGAAAAAGAACAGCAAAGAAGCTGAGAAAGGCTTTGAACTTTACCTTTGCCATAGTGATCTCTGTTTCCACTGTTATTAAGTATGAACATGTACATTCTGAGGGGTTTTTTTTTTAATGGTAACTGAAAAGTGTCTTGAAAACTTAAAGGGAGGAAAATAGCATGAATGGAAAGTGATACTCCACTTGGTATTTCCTTTATCAATTGGTCTATCTAAAGCGAAAACCTCAGAGATGAAAATAACAGAAACAGTGGAAGGCTTGGAGAAATCTTAACAGAAGACAAATAAAAAGAGATATGTTAACAGATTACTCTAATGAGAAAGAGGCTGTTACTGTACCAAGAAATCAGAGGCTGTTTTGTAACATTTATCCTCAAACGCAGTACCTAAGTTCTGTCATATACATGTTATGTACCTTATTTGAGTGGTCCCTTGAAATCATTTGTGCTGTTTCATGATGTAAAACATAAACAAAGGAAATGAAAAAGGAATGAGATGTCAGCATTTGTCAGAGATGACTCATTTTTCAGCATATTATGGGAGGAGAAGACACGGCACCTGAAGCTGAAAAGTCCAGAGACAGACAGACTGAGACAGTGCAAATTAGTTTTGGAACAATTACCAAGAATAAAATACTTGTTAGACTATCTGAACCCTGGAAAGTGAGTCAATTAGTGCTAGCATTGACACAATGAGGTTATTTTACCAAGTTGATAGACTGCAATAATTATCAAATGCGTTCAAGGAAATGGCATCCTATATTCAAGTTAATCCCAACCAGAACTTGATTAGCTTTTGGAACTCAAGCTTGATTGCCTTGACTTGATTAGGAAGAAAACCACCACAAAACTAGCAGACACTTTGAGCCACCAAATCATTCTTTTTCCCAGTGGTCTCAGTTAGAGCAGATGTTACATGAGAAAGCAACATAAGACTGGCATAGACATCAATTCTTCCTCATGAGATTTGCACAGAACTTGTTGACCATCTTTTGCCTGTGAAAAAGTTGCCAGATACACTTTTTTCTTGAGCTTCTCTCTATAAGAACATGTGAAAGATGGCAGTATACTGATAGAAATGGTTTCAACATTCTAGATAGACACAAGAGAAGAGTTTGTGTCCATGCAACTGCTGGTGGTGCTTCTCACTTAGACTCAGACTGCTTACAGAAGTTCTTGTTAGACCGAGTGTGATACCCTTCCAAAGAAAGAAGTGCTACGGTCTAGTGTTAAGAGCCTGTGTTGTGCCCATGTTTCTCTCATTCCCCGAGGTAAAAATTGTGTTTTGTCTGAGAACATTACCTGGTTAATGAGTAATGGCTTCTTACTGCTGCTAGTTGTCGTATTGAATATACAGCTGGAGGACTACATGGATTTATATATAAGGAGGTATTAAAATTTATTTATACATAATGAGATATTCAAAAGCTGTCTGGACACGGTCCTGCGCTATGTGTCCCTTCTTGAGCAGGGGGGTTGGACAAGATGACCCCCAGACGTCCCTTCCAACCTTGACCGCTCTGTGATTCTGTGATTCTGTGAGAGTGTCACAAACGCTTGTCTGATCATGGTCTTCACTTCAGCTCATGACACACTCTTATGATGAAAATACTAATAATATGAGACTTAATTTTTAGTGTCAGTCCTCCCTTTTAATATAGACATGTCAGCCTTCTTGCAGATAGTTACTTGTTGGTGGTTGTCAGTTTGAGTGATGTCAGCAGGTACAGTCTAGGCTGATACGACATCCCAATGAAACTTAATGAGACAGTTTCTCATTTATGCCCTGTACCTCTGACATGGCTTCACAGAACCTTGTGAAAAAATCATATTTATGTTGTGTGCAGATACCCTTTGAGAGCCAGTGTGTCTCTGCACTATGTGTAAGCTTTTGAAAGGGTAAGCAGGCGTTCCTGCTGCATACCACCAGGTCTGCCGGCTTGTGTGGAGCCATTGCGCTGGAAAGACCAATCTGTCTTTGAAGGGCCTTGTGCTACTGTCAGCATGAGGCTGGAGCTCTGCCAGCACCCGCATTGCCACGAGGGCCGGCAGGTGCGTGAGGAAAACGGGATGAGCCCTGAGCCTCTCCTTCCACAGCTCTCCCGCACAAGCCTTCGCAGAGCTGAGCCCTGGCCCTCAAACCAGTGCAATTTAAACAACAGTCTTTGGATAACCGTTTTAGTGCCTGACATTGACAGATATTAATCACAAAAATCCTCTGATGGAGGCATGCAGGAAGAACTGGAGTTGAATCCAACCAGATATAATATTTTAAGTACACTTCATCAGCAACACAGTTTTGCCCATGGTGATTTCCTCTGTACTCCGTATTTGCAAGCTGGGAACTGTCACAGCTCAAAAGAGACAACAGAGTTCAAGCAACTAACGTATTCTCTCAATCAATGTGGCCTCCTAATTTCTAAAAGGTGCGTGTCATTTAGGTTTCGCATTGCAAAGAAAAGATTTCACAAACATTCGGGCAAATAATTCTTACTATTTTTCTGCTACCTACCATATTGGTAAAAAATGGTAACGTTTCTGGTAATGTTTTCCCCGTTTGTCACTGAGAAAAAGAGTAGCATTTTAGGAATTTTTTTGAAAGTGTTCTATTTTCCCCTACTTCTACTTTTGTGGGACAAATCATAAACATAATTGGGGTGTAGAATATGAAGTTATTTTGATCTGTGAATGTTGGTGCTACACTCAGCAATCGTCAACTCCTTACAGGTAAATTCTTGAGGACATTTACTACCCTGGGATCTGAGACTTCAGCAAATTGCATTAACTGA
The DNA here is from genome assembly GCA_003993805.1 of Himantopus leucocephalus. NCBI lineage: Eukaryota > Metazoa > Chordata > Aves > Charadriiformes > Recurvirostridae > Himantopus > Himantopus leucocephalus. The sequence goes on from RSEF01000001.1 coordinate 164,792,266, forward strand.
TGAAATTGCAGGTTGCACATGTGCCTGCACTTTGTCACCTAATCAGAAAGTGGAGAAGGCAATAGTGTCTTCTTCCTCTGGCACCCACGTTCTCCTTATCTTCGAAACTGGTACCACAGAAATACACAGATGTCTGTGCAGTACTGATTGCTGCAGAGTAGTTCTACTGTGTTTAAACGCGGTATTCTTGGTCTTTTAGGTTGTTTGGGTTTGTTTTTCATATGGAGGAAGAGCTTAGTTTCAGCATGGCCCTAGGAAACCATTGCTTCTAGGAATGCTACTGCCTACCCCTGCTGTAAAGAACGCAAAAGGAGGATGCAGCAGTGAAGGGTTTTATCACTAATGATAACTGCTTTTTATTTATATTTCTGCAACCCAGCTTGCATACTATTTAATGTAGTGGTTCTGATACACGTTCCAACTCCCACGTGGAGATAGCTGCTCCCAGTACAGTTGCACAGAACAGTCAGCTGCCTACACTTATGAAAATGCCAGCTGAACTGGTGTTTTCCTGCAGGCTGCTTTTAGTAGGCATGAAGAAATGTGGTATACACTTGTCATGGGCTTCCTGGAACACTTCTGTATCCTCATGGCTTAGTCTGGCCGGCTAGCGAGGCCGTATCCAGACTGATTTCTTGTCTTACATGTAGTTTTGCCATGTTTCTCTGGCTGGTGGGCAAGGAGGAGCCTTTTACAGACTCTCAGACGTCATTTAAAGTAATTTCTTAGTAACTAGCAATCTGTTTCCGGAGCTGGAGGTGGCCTAAACTGAGCTCCAGCAAGACCATTAACTTTTTCTCTTTCAAGTAGAGCCAGTGATTATTTTTTCCCTCTGGGTGCACACTTGCATATCTTTACAAACAGGGCACTGTTAGATTTCTACCCTGCCATAAACTCTGACTGCAATACCTCATCTACTACTGACCTGAAGTGAACTCCGAGGAGAGGGAACAGTAATAAAGCAAAACCCAGCAAACAGTGTGAAGCTTTTGTAAGATCTTATATAACTGAATTGGCTATATTGGGAACTTGCCTTTGGTTTTAATTATAGATTTAAGGGCGCACTTATCGGGCTCTGTGCCATCTCTTTGCTCCCTCCCTTCACTCTTGATTTGCTTTATATAATAAGCAGCCACTACAAAAAGGATGTTTTTCCCCCTTTCTTTCAGGAAGAGGAGAGGCTGACAAAAGTTCACTGGGGGATGGGGAGGTCTAACGTGTTAATTGTCTTGTGTGTCGCTCTCGTCTTAGGCTTTAGCCTGGTCCCTCCAGAAGGTTTCAAAGGCCAGCTGTGAAAGCCCAGCAAAAACCTCTGGTGTCCCAAAACTGGCCCAGGTTTCTTCCCAAAAGCTGGGGTCGAGTGATAAGTACTTCTTTGAACTTCCAGGAAAGCGTCAAGAGAATGACAATCCTCAAATCTACACAGATCTCTCTCTTACTCACATCTGTTTCTCAGAATACACAAAAATTACTTTCACAGAAGCAGAGCCAGGGCAAATGCAGAGCAACAAGGTCTTCTGAGGGTCTTGTGAAACATTAATGAAAACTGAGTAGAGATTTGAGGGAACAGGACTTTGATGCCCAAAAATTTAAAATATAGCTGAGTCAGTTTATGGTGCTTGAACAACACTTCTCGGCTTAATCTTTAACTCGATTTGTATTCATCTTTCTGGTGACTTCTACCTCTCAGAGCATCTGCCATATCAATTGCTACATGTGTACAGCGAAAGAGGCTCGTAAACCAACAGGGGATCTGCCCCACAGAATTATCCTGGCTGTGCCTTAAGGATAGTCACCTGCTGCCTCATTTGAGGGGTCCCAAGCTCAGAAATCAGGTTTCTGAATCTGTTATTCTTATCAGAAGGTCCCCTGAAGGGTTAACTGGAGCTAACTGCCTGACCACATCCAAGAAGGTGATGAAGGAACTGGTGGCTATCCTTCTGCTCTGGCTTAGATGTCTCCAGCTTTTTTTTTTTCCTTTTTGTGAATGGCCAGTGGCTAGTAAAATCAGCAAACAGGTGTCACAGTGTGAGTTAACTTCCTTTAAGTCAGTGAACTGAACTGCCTCAGTGTCCACTAGCCATGGCAAGTAGAAGGGGCCTGGGATGTCAGGATAATGTAGGTATTGAAGAGGAGAGCAGGATACCTGGGCAGCTCAATACAAATGCAGCCCAGATCCAGTGAAGCTGGCCGATAACCTAGAACTAAAAAACTCTGCTTGCCTTCCTGGTACTGTAAAGCCCAGGTAAAACATAGCAGGGGAATTTAGAGTTCACTGTATTAATAGCTTTTTGGTCCTAGAAGGTTCGTAACATTGTTTGGTCCACCTCTTATACTACAAATGCAATGGCTTATCTCCTGGTTGCTAACCTTTCACTGAGACCAAGTTAGAAATATTGCTAAGAAGGACAGCAAAACTTTGCAAAGATGGTGAACCTGATTCTCCTTTTCGGCAGACCACTTCTTACCAGCCCTGTGACTGGGTTTCTGCAGTGAAGAATTTGTCATTCTAGAGAAGTTTTACCTTGTGCTGAGGTGTGACACGTGAGATTACAAAAAGACTGCTCCTAACGAACCTGCTGCTGAACAGGCGGAACGTTTCAATCCTAAGGCCTTACAGAAGCCACTGCAAAACATAGTCTAGGCTCCTTGGTTTATACAGGTGTGTGTCGCCAGTAGCAGAGTAGGTGTGTTCATCCTTGCTCCCAGCTCTCAGCTGATATCGCTGCATCCAGTTTTGCTTTCTTTTTTTATGCATTTTCCTAGGATGTGACTCAGTGCTTTTCAGAAAGCAGAGCCTTTGTCTGCATCATTCTCCCTGCCAATCCTTTACATCACCTGCTTGATCCAGAGTTGGGAGTGACTCATTTTTCTCATCCAAACACATGTGCACACAATGAGCTGTCTCCCATCTAATGGCCCTTCACAGAAACTTATATGTAGGGTCATGACTGTGTTTTGTTGCAGATGCCCAGTGCCCATCTGTAGAGGACGGTCTCTGTCTCAGGATTTATATTGTTCTGCATGCTTTAAAAGCTTTGCAAGTGAAAGCAAATGATCTATGTTTTTTTCCCTTCCTCCCTCACTAGCTAATTTTGTATCTATTATTTACTGTGGGAAAGCTATGCCAAACAAGCAATCTCTGCATTTTGTTCTGAGGTTGATTTTCATCCTAAAACCTGTTTGCAGAAAATTTGCACACCTCTTACTCACCACCTTACCTTCGATGTTTGCCCCATATGTGAAGATGTGTTTTTAATGGGTTCTCTGAAACTGCATGGAGACACTTGTGGTGGAGCTAAGTAACTCAAATTTATATATGAATGGCTGAAATTAAGACATCTACAGTGCAGACATCTGAACTAGTCCACCTTTTCTTTTGCCCTGTTAGAGTCAATGGAAAGATGTAAGTGCTTCCCAGTAGCAATTTGGCTAATCCTGAATTAGACAGCTACCATAGGTCACATGACTTGCAATTACGAAAAGCCAGAGACTAACAGCTTTGATGCAGATACCTACATTTTGTAGATGTTTAACATTATGGTGCCTCACATAAACTAAAGGTAGTAAACGAGGTGGTGAATAGAGCAGAGATGCTGCAACCCAGAGATTCAGGAATTACCAAATAGACACATTATACCACTGTCACAAAATGGTAACACTTTAATCTCAGATTTTAAGTCCTCTGCTTAGAGTTTATTCAACCTTAGCCTTAGATATAGGCATCTCTATATCTACTTAGGCAGTTATACAGCCAAGTGGGAAATTATGTACTGTTGTCTCACAGACTCCTCTAACAGCTTCTCAGAGCTGCTGGTAGGATCAAGAAAGTGACAGGCAACTGCATTTACCAGTAGCACATGATTGCACTGGAAGAACCGTGCCTGCAGGACTCAGGTCAATGAAAGAGGCTGAGTGTATCTCTAGGCACTTATTCTGATATCCTGGCTGGAAGTGGGATAACAGTGGAAAAAAGGGACAAGATGAAGATGAGGGCAAGAGCTTTACTGCTGGACTCACCAGGATATTGGACAGACTAGTGGGAAGGCAGTGACCTTTCCTATCAGGAAACATACCCACATTTTCCTATCTCACACGTTTTCTCTGCTCATCCTTTGCATCAGTGTGAACTATTTGTAATGTTTGTGATACTGTACTGTGCTCTCAGGCCCAATAGAGAGGACCCAACTTGTGGACCCTAAAATGTTGGTGATAAAGAAAGGAAGATCTGAGGTTTTCAGGACCCCAGAAAAACTGACAGAAGGAGGCAAGGCTTTGTAGAAATACTTAAGTAATGCCTCAGAGAGCTGAGGATATCCACTTCCATCTTCTGTCCCTCAACAGTCTGAGGACAATGAGCTGAGAGCCTGTCTGTAAAAAACAAACCTTGACAGTTCATCACGCTTAGGTTGAATTTTCATGATGCTCTCAATAAGGCTGAGCCAACCTTCTCACTGCTTGCGGTGTAAAAGAACCTGTTTTCCTTGTCTTTGTGCTAGGGACCTTCGAAACAGATGGCCTTGGAGGACCCCATTTCCCAAGAGAAACAAAAAATTCTGATGCCTTTTGGGTCTCCCTTGAGTGAGCCATTGGCAACAGGTTTTTGTACTGTCCTAGGAACAGACCAGAAAGCAGATGGCATTCCAGAGTGTGACAGTCTTGCAGCCTTATTCCAGAAGTGGCACATCATGTACTGGCCTGATGACAACACATCCTCCTGCTGACTCGTGGGGGTACAGAGGATGGGCAGAGCCAGCAGTGGAAGGAATATCCCGACCAGCGGGCAGTGCTTTGAACACCTCCCTCACCCTGTCCAAGGATGACCAGAGGTAGAAAGCACCTTTCATTTCCTTGCTGCCCTTTGTGCAAGGCAGGCCACAGACTACTGCTTCTGTTACTTAACATTGGATTATCTCCAGGCAATATTTTTTTCTCCTGCTTAGAAGACTGTTTTTTTCTTTAATCCCTCTATTCCTGATCTGCCTTTCCGCTGGTCCTTCCACTCCCTGAATACTGTAACAAATCTGCTCTTATTTATTGTTAAAACAATGTCACTTTTTCACAAGACAAACCAGAAATGGGTGGCACAAAGTTATCAAGCTCTTGTTCTACCCTTTTTTTTCAGGAAGCATGAAATATTTCAGAAGTTCCTCTATCTGATTAAAAGTAAGCATTAAAGACAGTGCATAAGAGATCCTCACCTTTTTTTTCTTCCAGCAAAAGCTTGTTTTCATGGTGATAGCAAGAAAGCAGTACCAAGACTCTCTCAGTAGAGTTGTTCAGTGGAATGAAGGTAGACATGATTGAAATGAGCCAACATAACATGGCCTTTGTTCATTTAATGTCACATTTTTCTGCTTCAGGTTTTATCCCTTTTGTGATATGAAAAATGTTACTTTTCTCTTGGGTTTTGATTGTATCTCGATTCCATGCAGATATTTTCAATTATAGAATGGGATAACGTAAACCCCCATGAATAAATCTAGTGAGTATTAATATAAGATTGTTTTCCCTTACCTTTTCAAGCAGTAATCTGAAATTCTGTGAGCAGGGAAGATAACAAGAGAGAGACATGAAATGGAGTCATAAAAGATGAATTTTATGAATCTTCGTTCTGTTTCAAGAAATCTTCTAGGTTTGCAATATAACACATTGGTACCGAACTCCCAGGGATATTAAGATATGGGAAACCATTTCTGTAAGAAACCTTGGAACCCCATTGCTCAGCAGGAAATATTGCTCCTGTTGCTGCAGCCCTTTTTGGAATTTGCTTCTTGCTTTGTGCCACATGGTGACAGACCTTTCAGTGCTAATTCTCCAGACTCTTGAGAAACCTGAACACTGCTCAATAAGACCGTATCAGTACAGTTGGACACTATTTTTAACAAGCTGTCTTTGCAGTTCAGGGCAAGAGAAATAAATACCTTGGCTCTCTATCTGTTTCAATATTGGTTTGCTGAGTATTATACTTTACAACTATGCACAAACATGTATGATTCTGTTCTGAGAAGGCGGCAATGCCTGCACTCACCACCTGATTTGGAAATTAAGTCCCTGAATGGCCACTTAAGCCCCCAGATGCTCACTTGCACTCCCTGCAGCCTTACTGGTGAAAGATTCCTAATTAACCACAAGTTGTAAGAGTGCAAGTCTGCTTTTATAAAGTGGCAAAAAAGAGCGAGGGAAGAGAGGACTTCTCCAAAGCCCCTGCCAGTGTACCTGGCCCCAGCGAACCCCCTCTGCAGGGGTTCATTCCTGGGATGTGCCCACGGGGTCTGCTGACCACAGCATTGCCACCTGTGGTAGCGTGCGGGTGAGGACATCTGTCCTTCAGAAATCAAGTGAGACCACCAACTGTTCCCACAGGTCAGCGAACACAAACCTCAAGATAGCTATAGGTATTCCTCTCCACTGACCTGCATGATTTGGTCTGGTGACCTACTGCTTTTGTTTATTTTTTTAGGTTATAAAATATGCTTATCCAGCCTCTGTAAGCAAGTGTGCAAATCTGAGAGTTGCAGTTCAAGAAATCCACTCAGAAATGCCAATTAAAGGACTACTAACAAACCCTCTTTTGCCTTTAAGTACCTGAACCCTTCCAAACATACTTAGAGGTGCAGGATTGCACATCCTATTAGGAACCTGCTAAGCTAGCTTGGCATACTAGCTGGATTTTTAAGGTATTCTGTGAAGATTATAATCCTCTTCTTTCTGGGAGCAACTTTATTACCCCAGGGAAGCAGCTGAGTCAAGATTGTGCCAATATTTCCATCACAGTGTTAGCTCTCTTTTTTTTATGTCTTCATGAAAAAGAAGTCATTTTGTCCCATAATTAAGAACCAAATAACTTCTCATGGCAGCAGATTTTGTTTATGATTTTCACACAAATATTTTTGACAGCGTTGACATTTTTACAAGCATGACTAACTACACATTTACCCAGTTTCATTTTTTACTTTTTTGGCACTTAAATGTGCTAAAGATAATGTAAGCTAAAGAATTCCTAAGTTTGGCAAGCAGTTTACTACATGCCAGGGACTGTTTTCATTTATTTTAAAAGAAAAGTAGATGGCTGAGATACTGAATTTGAAATGGCACCTGCTGAGCTTGCACTGCAGTGACTGTGACAAAGGATATTCTTGTAGTAGAAGACCGTTTCTCAGTAGCTGGCTTCATTCAAGACTTTGCCCCATGCCTCCTTTGCAGCGTCGGGCATGGCACAAATTTTACAGCTTTGGTTTCTTTCCCTGTGAAATGAAGTTCATTACCTACTTCACAGGAGCATCTGCAGCTTAAATCATGAGTGCTCACGCAATGCTGAGGGAGGGACGGACTCTGTAGCCCGGAAAGGGCAGGAGGGTGACTGTGCACAGCGTGGGTATGTACCGTGCTCACAAGTCTGCGTATATATGGCTTGACCCAGCAGCCAACTAAGGACACGGATACCTTTGCTCACCTGGAAATTTATTTGTGTACCTCCCTATGACACCCGTCCTGCTCCTTGTGAAAGCCGTTACTTCTCAGGAAGCCACCTCAGACAGCTGAGGAAATACCCTGTGCCGTGCAAATCACACAGCAGCACCCTCACTAAAGGCGCTGTTTCTCAAGACTTTCCTGTCCATCACTCTGGCGGTGACATGGTACTTACAATATGTGTGCTCCAGAGGTAATACCTGCCAGCGCCTCCCACATTGCAGCCTCTAAGATATTCATTTATTGTCTGGTTTAAGTACTAAAGAGATGAGTGGTGTCTTGGAAACGGTTGTGTGCAAACTGCAGACAAATGCTGACATTTATGATGGCATCGTCTGACAGTTTTAGTGAGTGTGATAGCTGTGTATTACTGACCCCACAAACCCTCTGCCACTGTACCCTGGTGCCACCTTTAGTTTTCTCTGCCCCCTCCAATATCTTCTGCTTTTTAGTATGCCAGTACTCCACTCCTGCCGAGCAGCTGCCTGTTTGGCATGACTCATGCCAGACATTTGGCTATTTTGGACAAATGGGGATATGCTATTTATCCCAAATAGCTGCCTGCCTTGGATAGCACATTGTCCTGAATAATGGAAGTACTATCAGCCTAAAAATCCTTTAGAATTCTTCTGCCTGCACCCACATATCGCAGCAAAGAAACCAGGAAATAACATGCAAATAACTATTAATACAGCAGATGACAAGACGCACTTTTGAAATGCTAACTTGGTTTGACTTGGTTGCACCCCCACCGAAGCCGAGGAGACCTTCAGTGGGTGCAGGGTCTGGCTGACAGCTCCTCCAGAGCCCTCTGCCCAAACTTGAGAAGAGCCCCCAGGAAAGGTGCAGGTACCCTGGTGGCTTCTCCAGAGCCATCGCTGGTCCCTGGCTCACTGCTGGCAGGCTTGCCATGGAAACATTTCTGAATATTTTTTTTAAGCTGTTGATTCAAAGACCAGAAAGAGCAACTTTGGATTTGAAACTCTACAGATGTTTTACCCAGGGAAACAAAAAACCAGACAGTTTGGGTAGAACCTAAGACTTACTTTCCCCGGTTTACCTGGGGCTGTCATGTACAGTTTGTGAAATCCAAGGGGTGTCCTGAGAGTTTACAGTGTCTCAGGCACAGATCTAGGGGACTTAAAAGAATTTTCTGTCTTGACACAGACCCTCCTGGGAGAGTTTTTTTTTTTTTTTTGTTAGGTTTCATGATCTTTTAATGGACCCATTGTAATTTATAGCAGATTGTTGCCTAATGATGAATGATGTAGTTTGCTAATGATGGATTTGGTTACAGTGTGTGTGTTGTAGAGTGAGAGATGATTTTATCTTGTTCTGATGGAGGACTCAGGTTACCGAGAAGACTTTATAGCTCTTTATCAATCCACCAGTGGAGCCACCAATTTAAAACATGGGATTTTTCTACTTTCTCCTCTAAATCTTACTGAATTTTAAAACAGCTTTTAAACCTGATTATTTCAGAACACAGCTGCCCTGTCGGCCTATTTGTCATCGTTTGCATCGGTCAAATTTCCTTTGGTTTCAACGTGTGGAGGGGAGAGGGTTGGGTATGAAAAGAATGTGGGGTCAGACCCGGAGAGATAGATATATAGATGGACCCACAGCAGGGCCAGTGCCCTTAGTGAACATAAGGGTGAGCTGGTGATAGCTAGTGGTGGTGGTAGCTAGCAGAGGGAATCAACAGTGAATGGAAGACTTTCACATGGATTAACCTGCCAGGCTTGTTTTTGGAATCTGTTCTGCATTCACTTCAATGACTCATGGGCATCCCTTCCCCCTCCCCGTCTCACTTGAACAGTTTTCATTTATTTTGCTTGTGTTTGGGAAAATATGTTTTACATTTCTAACATCCTTCATCATTTCCTGAGATTTAGTGTGTTACTTTATATGTTAACCAGTAGGGTAATTTTTTTGTTGTATTTGTAATCTAATTGGGAACTATGCCAATTTCCTATCAAATTAGATCCATATAATTTGGATACATGTATATGTGGCTAATTTACTACTGTTCACTAACATTATTCTGTCCAATGATTTTTCTTTCATAAACACTTTTTTTAAAAGGCAATTTTAATAAAATTGACTAATATTTCATTTTTTTTGTGCAGAGCGATGGGAAAAAAAAAATTTGCCTGCAAAATCCTTTAAAATTTTAGCCTTAAAATATGAAATGAGCAAATGAAAATGTGGCGTCCAAAGGCAGTACCTTGTAAAGGTGTGTGAGCTCTGCCACAATCATCTGTTTGTCTGTGACAATAACCAGAAGAGTTCTGTATCTCTCGTCACTATCTTTTTCTGCACAAAGGTTACCGATAAGCTACACTCAATATAGAATTTTCAAATTTTGAAACATTTTATTATTATAGTAATGGCTATTGTCGTTCCTAACACACACCCTGTCAGAAGGTTTAAAAAATGTATGCCTTGGTTCATGAAAAAAGAAGGGGGGGGGGGG
>RSEF01000001.1:164806098-164820596 GCA_003993805.1 Himantopus leucocephalus
CTGAGGGAGTTGGGGTTGTTCAGCCTGGAAAAGAGAAGGCTCTATGGAGACCTCGTAACAGCTTTCCAGTACCTAAGGGGGGCCTACAAGAAGGCTGGAGAGGGTCATTTTGCAAGGGCATGTAGTGATAGGACAAGGGGTAATGGCTTCAAACTGGAAGAGAGTAGATTTAGTTTAGATATTAGGAAGAAATTTTTCACTCTGAGGTTGGTGAGACACTGCAACAGGTTGCCCAGAGAAGTTGTGGAGGCCCCAGCCCTGGAAGTGGCCAGGTTGGATGGGGCTTTGAGCTACCTAATCCAGTGGGAGGTTTCCTTGCCCATGGCAGGGAGGTTGGAACTAGATGATCTTCAAGGTCCCTTCCAACCTAAACCATCCTATGATTCTATGATTCTTTGAAATCACCACATTATTTTTCTATGGACACGTAATGACTAACATGCACAGTAATGACAAACACACACATAGTAGGTTTTATAGTCCTGACACTCCTTTGATGACTATTAACCTGAGCTAGTAAAGCCCCATAAGCAGTTCCAGTTGTCGTCAAAGATCAGATTTGGGATCGTACAAACTAAAGGTGATGAAAGTGTTGTATAAGATTTCTCTGTAAAAAACCCTCATCTTTCATTCATGTCATTTCCTGGCAATACCCTGTGAACGGCAGTGAGAATTTTGTGTGAGCAAGAATTGGTTGAAGATAGCAAGGCTAGATCTAGACCCTGGCTATCTTTACCATGCTATCGTTGTGAGAAGCAGCGCTGGGGTGGAGCACACCCTTCATCCATAATAGCTAGTAAATTGAGGCTCTTTCTGGCCCTGGTTTACATGAAATATTTCTGCTCTAGTCTCTTTTAGCTGCTGGAGTACTGCTGAAAGGGAGAATTTTCCCCTTTGTGGAATGTATAGACTGCTCTGCTAAGGCAGTTCTTGTGTGCAGAGGGCATTGGCTTCACAAGAACAAGTAAGGTGTGGCACAGCCATTGGTGCCATCTGCCTCTTGTTCAAACCCTTTCTGATGGTGTGGTTCCCTGATAGTGCAGACCTACTCCTCGGAGCAGCTTTGCCAAGGCTGCTTCATCAGAGCCACATCCTCTCACACTTCCCTTGATTTCCCCAGCTTTGCGATGAGTCAGAGCAGAAGGCGTATTTCTGCTGCCTGCACGCTGTCCTGGGAAAGGATGAAGCCAGAGAGCATTGCCTGGGCTCCTGCCTCCAGCATCCTCCCAGAGGAGACTCCAGAGTTTTCTGGGGAAGCTGGAAGTGACAGCACAGTTGCTGACTGCTCTGCACACCAACACAGATCTACACGATTAAGTGACCTCTTGCTTGGTTGCTTCCCTGTGGTAGCTGAGGCTGGTGCAAATACTATCCTGTGCCAGAGAGAGCTGCAAACTCTTTCCAGTGCATAGATGGGTCCATCAGAGTTTCGCTAGTCTTACAATTCTGCATGTAATACGACATCGACTGACATGAGTCACATTTTTGCAGATGAATTTTTCCATACATGGAAAAATTAATTTAACCTTTATAAAAAAGTCACCTTAAAATACAACGTAAGATACACACCACTTTTCCTGTGGCTTCATTTTATGCTTTTGAAGAAGTAAGAAACCAGAAGAATGTTTCCTTAAGCAGAAGCTTTAAAAAGATTTTTGTGTTTTAGTAAGGGCAAAGATGCAGTAAAACAGAATATGAGTGGAGGGAACAACAAGCAAAGCTGGCTAAGGAGCTCCTTCTCCTCTACAAAGTTAACAATGACTGAATAGTAAATTGTTTTTTAATAAGTTTTGTATTCTCCTGGGATATGGTTAAAGGGTTAATTTAACGCTTGACCCATTAAAACCGTTGAGTGCAGTGAGAACCTTGTAAGGCTGATCAGATGATTATTTCTGGAAGATAAGTGGTTGAAAACCGAGCCTCACTAGTTCAGGTAATCAAGGGAAATCGGCATAAAAGAGAAGATGCGGCTGAGTAAAGACAGAACGGCTACCTGAGATTCTATTACTTGTCGTCTTTCAAGCATAATAATGAGATTATAGTAACCCTAAACTGGCTGAAAACAGAAATCTGGCTGTCTGTCAAGTTCATTGTGTTGAGTTTTACAACACTCCAGATCTGGTTCCTCTGAACTTACAATAATTATACCAGGAAGACAGGCTCAAAGAAACCCTTTTCAACCTTGGACCTTTGTCAGGTTTTGGCTTATGACCAGAGTACTATTGTTTATGTCATGGGAAAGAAAAAAAAAAAACCACACAACCAACAAAAACATTGTTAATGTTTATTATTATTTTTTCATCATGCAATTCTTAAAAAAATATTGCCACAAGTCTTTCCTCACTCCAGCTGTCACACTGCCTTGTGATTTTCTGAATGAACTCGTTATTGAACCACGAGCCTCTTGGCTTCTCTGTGGTTATTCCAGTCAGAAACTGTTGCTGTAATCATTTTTCACACCTTTAATTGACATATGCCCTCACATGATATGCATGTGGGGTAGACCTCCTACTTTTTAAAAAAATAAAAATGTCATGACATACAGAGACAAGGAGTCCCTAACACTAACCTCAAATGTACACGTGTTTCCATCCTGGAATAATCTCAAACTCAGGTTGTTTTGGTGCGGAGAGAATTGTCTAAAACATGGGATGTGAGATCCTCTTTTGAGATTGTTTTGAGATAGCAGCAGTAAGGTTGTTGTTCAGGAAGGCTTTTAGGCACTTTTGAAGTCCTGCTGGCTTCAGCTCTGTCGGGCGCATCATTCCTCCTGCTCGGTGGGAGGCTCTACCTGCCCTTCCTTCTCTCTTTATTCACACTTGTATAAATGCTTTTCCAGGTTGATGTAGGCTTGGGCTGCTAGTGTGAAGAGATGTTTGTATCCATGTCTTACTTCAGACTGTGAAGAAAATCATCAGGTTAAAAGTCGGTAATTACTGTGCAAAGAGCTGTGTCAGTCGAGGGTGTCACCAGCCTGTTCCTGGAGGTCACTGCTTTCGCGTTCCGCAGGCAAAGCTGCCGGGGTTAGCCTGGATGAGTTGGGCAGCTGGCATTAACCTGGCTGCTTTCCACCAAAGTGCTTTACAGGATTGTTCACACAGACAGAGCTGCTGAAGCAGTGACCTCCTGTGATGGTCAGGGTTCAGCTTCTCAACACAGTACCACTTTCACTTAGTATGGCTGGAAGAAGGGATGTCTTACGCAGCTTCAAGCCTCCGTGCAAAAGATGCTGATCTCCTGGCCTTGATGCTGGCAGATGAGCTCTTTTGCCCCTATGCGTTTTGTGGTCTTGTGAGCTGATTAAATTCAGCCTCCAAAGAACCCTTTCCCCTGATCTAAACTGTATGTCCCAGAGGGAGCCAGAGCATAGGAATGTCAGTTTGTAAATTCCAAAAAGTCCTTGAGACACAGATCAAGCCCTAAGCACAAGTGTAGACTTAGGAATGTGATTAAATGCTTTGTTCAATGGAGACCTGTGCTTGTAGCAAGTACGTTTCAAGCAGACACACAGACATTCAGCATTTGTTAAGGGCTGCACCCACTGCAGGCTCTCTCGTGATTTTTCATAGACTATGGGCTTGTGACATTGTTCGTAAGCTGCCTTTATTCCCATTTTCATCTCCCAAATATCCATGTAGAAAAAAAAGGTTGGTCACCCTGCGAAGTCAAATTAGAAAATATTCACATACTTTGAGCTTCCTTTAAAATGTATTTTAGCAGCTATAAGCCAGGCCAGTAATCAGCATCACTATCGCGGGAAAATTCTCCAACACATATCAGTGCTAGAATTGCTATTGACACATTATGCGCTACTGTTTATGGGATAGGGATAACGACTATCACTGAGCTTCCTTCCATGGTTGCCATGAAGTAGCAGCCACTACTAAGTACTTTTTATGTCCTAAATATTTTTAAGTCCTTAAGAATGGACTTAGGAGCCTAATTTTAGATGCACCTATTTCTTAAATGTGCGTTTTCTATCTCAGTGCTTTTCCTGGAAATGTCACATCCTACAGGCCTTTCTCGTGTGAGCAATACAGAATAGTCCTATGGCCTTAACCTTAAAATTGAACAGATTTTCTGGCAGCAGTGTGTTTGATGAAGCACACAGTGGATGTATTTATTGCAGATATATCTTTCCTGTTTGTTCTAAAAATCGGATTCTGTTCCTCGTAACTAATAACCAAGGCCCACAGAACTACCAAGTTTATGTCAAAGCAGAGTTAAATTATTAACAGCCTTTGTGGTTTCAGGCAGGGCCTGGTTCTCATAAGTCAAAGTCTATTCAATGATGGCTCTGCAGTTCATAAATCACTGACTGTGAGAAATGAAAATACACTGTACTACGGTATTTGTAATTAATACAGCGTCGGTGGTGCCAAGCCTTCAGAGCCCTCCAAAAGAGCGTTTCAGGCTGCTTCTTAATATAGTTCAGTGCAGAACTAGCCCAGCAAGATGGAATACTGAAGTTAAACAGATTGAGGAATTTGGCAGCAAATCAGATTTTTTTTCCCCGCAAAATGATGGTTCATCAAAATGGAGCCATTTCATGGAAATGTATGTTTTAGCAAAGCTGCCCTGGGAAAGTTTAACCAACCTAAGAGGAGAGGGCTGGTCATTATGGAGAGAGACAACAGCTTGAGCCCAAGGAGTGAGCTGAGCTGAATGCCTGCAAACAGCTACTAGCACTGGCTTTTTATCTTACTGCACCTTTTTATTAAAAAAAGAAAAAAAAAGAAAAAGAAGGAAAAAGCAGTATTCACAGGAGTTCAGTCACTCAAAAAAAAAATCAAAAATCTTGGATGTGAAATCCTAAAGCTTCTTCCCTTCCTGCATTGTGCAGAGAAAGATCATGGCACAGCCCAAGCTGTCAAGAGGGAACAGGGGTGCAGGATTTGGACGGAAGGCTGCACCGACACTCCCGCGCACAGTGCATCTGACCCTGTATCTACTCTCAGGGACTCAGGAGTGGCTCACAAAGCCTACATTTCCACCATTTTCACTGAATATGCCTGCTTAGATGAAAGACATTAATGTCCATTTGCATGCGGAATAGCAGGTTCTGCTAAGGTAGAACTGAGAAACTAGTTCTTCATTCTTCTGTCTTATAAATATACTAGTTCATATATACCTGACACAGTTCAGTTACTATTTTACCCTAACATGGATTTAGGACCTTATCTTCATATATTTCTTTAAAAACAAAACAAAACAAAACAAAACCCACCCAAACTTACTTGCATGAATAAGTGAAATGGGAATGTGAAAAGAAAGAGGAATACTTGAAGAGCAGCCCAAGCCCTGAAAGTGAGGAGTTAAGCACGCTTCACTTCAATTACCTCAATATTAGCAACTCTAAAAAAAAGAATGTTTGCAATATTTAATGAACCTCTGCAGTGATGTTATGGCCAAATATTATGAAGGAGTTACGAGGAAACTGCAGAGTTAATAGAACTGAATTGAAGCAAGGATTTTCAGAAATGACTTAATCTGAGGCTTGAAAACTGAAAGAACTTTTATCCTTGTTGAAAAACTGCTGGCTCCCTTCACCCAAACATATTTATATAGATATTTAACTGATTTCACTAGTGAACAAGCTAATGTATTCTGGAACAATTTATTTTAAAATGTGAACTGTAAAATTATGCTACAAAGTTTATTAAACTTTCAGGTGTTACATTTTGACATACTCAGATCTTTCCTTTAACAATGACAGAATGCTACACAAAAATACTGCATTTCATCTGGTGTAGGTCTTTATCTTATCTTGACAGATTATTGCTGGTTAAATTGTAGAGCTGACTTAAAGGCAGGACTCTTCAAGGGAGTGAGAAATTAAGGCTTCACCAAATGGTAATAAAGCTATTAAAAATGCAAACAGCAAACAGCTACACTGTACAGGTTAGACAGCTAATCCAAACTAGCAGTTTAAAAAAGCAGAGCAATTACACTTTTATTTAAATGCAAGGAATATGAGCAAGAATAGAATGAGGTGCCTTGTTTAAATGCATTCTTTTGAATATTTATTAGAAATAATACATGTAGTTAAGCCACTTATCTGATTTCAGTGAATAAGTAAAATGCAAAAGATCAATTTTCATAATTATACTAAAGAAGTCTGTCTTTCATAAAAATCTCATTAATAACACCATTATTACTGAAAAAATATCTCAGTATTATTATTGTTATTCTAATTATCAGCAAAATGCTACTGATAATGTTGTCATAAAATTCCTTTTTAGTATCCTATTAAGGAAGATAGACTAAGTAGTGGTTTAAGTTAAATCTAGATCCTAAGTGGCATTTAAAAAAAAATCTTCTTTGTGTATTTGGATAAAATACATTATGTGTATAATTACATAAATTACTTCTGGTTTAGCAAACAAGAGATATATAGATAATGCATGCATGCATATGTATTGTTGTATCTATAGAACTATATAGCCAGCTCAGTAGGAAACACACTG
Source organism: Himantopus leucocephalus (assembly GCA_003993805.1). Lineage (NCBI taxonomy): Eukaryota > Metazoa > Chordata > Aves > Charadriiformes > Recurvirostridae > Himantopus > Himantopus leucocephalus. The sequence goes on from RSEF01000001.1 coordinate 164,812,566, forward strand.
AGGCACACAAGCATTGTAACAAAATATTGCCCAACAACAAAAATAGTTTCTCAGCAAAATTTTAAAGAACAGCCATTTTCACTTATTAGCAGAGGGCCTGTCCATACTCACTATTTTTTTAGTGCCTACCTGGATTTATTAATTTGCTAAAGAGCTTGAGGTCGTCTAGAAATTAGTATTAGAAAGGGCACATTATCTTACATGGGAAGGAAATTACGGCTGCTCAAACCCATTATCCAGCATGCTTCAAAACTAGGCCAGTGTGGGTTGCAGCACAGAGGAGGGAGCAGGAAGGATTTTTGGAGCTGGAACCTAACAGTTCTCCATCCTTACGGCAGACAAGGACCTGAACAGCCAGCATGGCTAGAGAAGAAGAGAATTTGTTCCTGCCATGTCATTCATAATACATGGGCTGGCACCGTGTCCAGGAGATCCATGTGTCAACCCGAACCTCAGCACGAGTTCCCAGAAAAACAAGACAGCTGGTTCCCCACCCAAAAAGTTGATTAATAAATAATAGTTACAGTAGCCACCAAAGTCAATCAAAAACATGTATACAACCTTCCTTGGGAGGTCCGCGACAGTGAACAGCTTTCTGAAGCAGGAGACACCTGGAGGATGAATAGACAGTTGGAAAAGTTGCACAGGTTTTTGTGGGAAGGCAGTCTGCTGCCCTCCGAGTTCCCAAACCATACAAAAAGAAATGTGCCGCTGGCAGCATAGCAATCTTGTAGCCCTTATATCTGGGAAGGTAACATTGCGAGACATCTTCAGGTTTCTTGAGCAACAGATTTTCATTGATTTAGATGTTTCTAGCAGTTTCTGGTTCTGCCTTCACAGCCACAGTGACTTAAATAATACTGGGAACAAGTTCATTTGATGGTACAAGAAGAGGCGGGTGTCTGGGAGGCAATGAAAAGAGTAGGCTTGAAGGACACTTTTCTGCCCAGATCTTGATTATTTATATATACATGTCCTTACATGCATAAAAACATATGGTGGGCAGTGGTTGGGCGAATGGATATTTACCACAGCACTGATTAAGCAATGCCTACAGGCACAATTAAGAAGCATCTAAGCAAGAGTTCAAGGCTTTACATGAACAGGGTTAGAAATAAGCACATGCCTAAGTAGATCACAGACTGATTTTCTGTTAAGACATTTATTATTTTTTGTTAATTGTTATCACGTTCAGAAAAAAACTCCTGGCAAGTGAAATTTATTTGTATCCGTAGCTTGACTGCCTTCTCCTGTCTTAAAACACTTGAAGCAAATTAAGTTATCCAAGTAGAGAAAGTCAACGAACTTTCAGAAACAACTTTCTGTGTATTGCAATCACTGGATGCAATAGAGATAGTTATACTTATCCTAACGTGTCACAGGTGGCATTTACCACTATGCATGAGTGTTAAAGCAAACAGAAACAGCTTTTATCACAGCAGAATGTCATGATCTGCACTTAGGGTTCAATCTTTCCATCCACTATGTGGGCACAAATTGACATGCCTCAGAGAGTAGGATTGAATTCTCCACTTATTTTAGAAAGTGTTCTAAAAATACAATCAATATAGGGGGTTGTAAAAATAACTTCTTTTTTTTTTTACTTGCTGGGGAGAACTGTGCATAAATTATGGCTTTATTTTCTTCTACTTGAGAATTATGTAAGTTGTATGAAAAGCTCAAAATAATTTAATACAACCACTGTGCTTTTGCATCTGCGTGTCTCTAGTCATTTCTTTATTCCTCCCTTTTTTCTCCCCCCCCTTCTCTTGTTCTCTCTCTTCCACTCTCTGTCTCTCAGTGTCTCTCTCCATGACTCACACGCACGCACACACACACACACACTCTCCAGTAGCGAGGGCACATGCAGTAGGCAACCCCCAATTTTCCCACTTGAAAGTGTTCCCGTGGCTTCCAGTATGATTTTTTGCAGCTTTTATGTATAACCACCTACCTCTGCAAGACAATTGATTTCTGTTGATCTCTTGGGTGCACACTTAGGGCAGGTTTCACTTAGTCAATCTCGGTCTCCAGCCCACTGTTTGGATTTATTGTGGATACTTTATAAGCAATGGCTAATTTTAAGGAGGAAGAATACAAATAAAATAATAGTAAGAGTGCATTATCTTCAAAAGAATAACTGTCTCTTTTTGTCTAACACTATTTCTGCTAGAAACAAAACAGATCATAATTAACCAGGGACCCAAAGATTCCTCACATTTGGGCTGAATCCTGCAATTTTCCTGTCTGAAAGGAACACCGGATTTTCTTTCTGAAGCAGTTAAAACTTACGTAACGGTGAAGCTTCTGTCCCCAGTCTGCATGGGAACACGGGGTTCCTGGGGCTGCGTGTGCAGTTAAACCTGCGTTCACAAAACCAGCGACAAAACTCATTCTAACCCAGGTGTGCTCACACCCTCGCAGTCCTTAATTATGTGATCACAAAGCTCCCCCACAAAATCCTGTGGATTTTGTCTACAAAGTTGGGCACAGGTGGCGTTTTACAGTATTCTTTCAGTCTAACCCAACTACTTTAATTTACACGTCAGAACCTTTATTGCTGTAATCTCTCTTCTCTCGAATGTTCACATTAACAAATTCATCAGCCTTGATGTGCTATGTACTTACTAAAAGGAAAATCTTGTTTTCTTTTCGAGATAATACTTTAGAAGTGTAAGTGCTTAGAAATGTCTTTTAATGAGTTGAATGTCTTGTTTGTGACTGTATCCCCTACATAAAGCCGTACCTACTTCGTGTTTTTCCTGTGACCAGTTCTTAAGCTGTTTTAAAGCTCATATTCACTCCTCTCTATGTCAGATCTTTTTCTTCTTTTTCTTCTCCTTTTACTTGTCTTCTCGTCACCCCTCTTGTCCTTCTTTCTTTCCTTTTTTCCTTTTCCCTTTTCCTTTTTCATAGGAATTTGCACTTGTTTGTTGCTGATTTGTAAGTCAACAGCGTCTCAATAAGTCAGTAAGAATAATTTGAAAAAATATTTTCTCAGAAAAACCTTTGGAATATATATATGTGCTTTCAGATGTTCCCTTTTCACATTTTAATGAGCACAAACACAGGAATAATACTTATAGTAGATATTCATGCTGCAGTGAGCTCCTGAAACATGATCTTTAGCACAAAAGTGCCACAGCTTCTTAAGACTGCTTATATGCATGAAAAATCAAATCTGGACACTTAGACACTTTTGAAGACTTGAAACAAAACATCAGTGAAATAATTGCTGAATCCAGGAAATTACTGTGAAGTGATATGTGACACATAATGTCTGTCAGTGTTACTGCAAGTGAATGTACTTTGGGCCAGATCGTGGCCAGCCACTGAGCGTTGCAGGAGAGACAGAGCAGGCTTCGGCAGCTAGATAGCATTTTTCTTGCTTAAAATTATCTTTCTGTGCTATACTGCTGATCTGGCGGCTGTGTCCCTGCTCCCCGGATAGGGAGTCAAGAAAAATACCATTTTGTCATTACTTTATGTTGTAATCACTGGATGCTAGGCTCAGTCCAAAAAGGCTACTGCAGCCTTTGCAAGTCAGGGCAGACTCATGACTGCTCCTGCTTTGCTCCAGGGAGCAAAACCAGCCTTTGGGAATACAAACAGAGCACCTTGGATGCACAAAAGGCAGCACTCACTTCGAAACACACATCAGGGAGTATTTGACAAATCGCCCCTTGAAAGTTACGGGGAAACAACATCCATTAATGCTCTCCAAGCAGTCCGTAGACACACCTGTAATCCTTTCTCCACCTGTATTATGAACTGCAACGTTTGTTTCCTTCGATTTCTAAATGTGATGTAACCTTTTAACTCCAAATCTCTTATTTTCTCTGTTATATACTTCAGGTTCTCCACAACAGTTCCTGTAAATGTCAGCATGGCTCCATATGTAATTTCTCTTCACTCATAGCTGTTGTTAACATAACATTACGCAGAAAAACATATACCCCATCTCTCCAGGCCCTCCACCCCAATTTCTCTTCTGATATTGGAGGTGTATTACGACATTTATTTCTATTTGGCACTTTAGGGGAAGGGTATGTTTATAATTTTGACAATGCATATGCTTGTGTTTAAAGTGTGTTTTCTGTCTCCGAGTAGGAAGGCAAATAACCATTATCAGTCACTACTTATTAAATAAAATTGTAGCTAGTAAACAGCCAACTTTAGCCATTTTTAAGTCCAGCCATTCAGTTAGTATGGCATTCCCATCTAGAAGATATTTACCTTTAAGAAAAATTACAAAAAGAAAGGGTATATGGGAAGGGGAGAGGGGGTACAGAATGATTCATAGGAAGAGTCATGGCTCCTGCGGAGCTATTCTTTGTTTCACAACACAATCTGCGCTGTAATCCTGTCTGCTCAAAAACAGTGTAAAAGGATCTGTTATTTCACCCCTCATTTACATGGTAAGAGTGTGTTGTGATGCCCAGCTGCTGAAGAAAGAAAATACAGTAGCCCAATCTCCTAATTTGACCCCTTTCTTTATGAAAAAGCATGTTACTGTAAACATTAGCTCTGGCTAATAGTCTTCAAAAACACTGCTCTTTGTCATTGTTGTGACAAGCAGCAACCTGCCTTGGCTGTGAGATTTGCCCTCACTTGATGGTCCATGGTTCTCTTAATGCTTCCTCTCACCAGGCCACTGTAGCTGGCTAGCCAACCCAGCATGTACATAACTGTGCTGCACAGATGTACTTCTGCATGTCATCTTCATTGGCTTGGGGCTCCTCATACCATTAGGACTGCTGGAGGAACATTGTTCTTTTAGCTGCATAAACTCCACAGAATCACAGAAGGGTTGAGGTTGTAAGGGACCTCCCAAGTTCATCTGGTCTGACTCTCCTGCTCAGGCAGAGATACCTAGAGCTAGTTGCCCAGGATCATGCCTGGTCAACTAGCGTATCTCAAAGGATGGAGGCTCCACAACCTCCCCAGGCAACCTGTGCCAGTGCTTGATCATGTCACAGTTAAGTCTTTTCTTATATTCAGAAGGAGTCTCCTGTGTTTCTGGTTGTGCCCCTTGCCTCTTGTCCTGTCACCAGGAGCCACTGAAAAGAGCCTGGCTCCATTCTCTCTGCACCCTCCCTTAAGGTACTTATATGCATTGATAAGATACCCCCTGAGCCTTTTCATCTCCCGGTTGGACAGTCCCAGCTCTCTGTCTGTCTTCATATGGGACGCGCCCCAGTCCCTTAATCATCTTCATGGCCTTTCATTGAAGTTCCTCCAGTGTGTCCTTGTCTGTCTTGTACTGGGGAGCCCAGAAATGGACACAGTACTCCCCTTATGGCCCCACCAGTGCTAAGTAGAGGGAAATGATCACCTCCCTCAACCTGTTGGCAATACTTGCTAATGCAGCCCAAGATAACACTAACCTTCTCTGTGACAAGCACACATTGCTGGCTCAAGTTCAACTTGGTGTCCACCAGGAGTCCCAGGTCCTTTTCTGCAGAGCTGCTTTCCAGCTGGGTAGCCCCCAGCATGTACTGGTGCCTGGGGTTGTTCCTCCCCAAGTGCAGGACTTTCTACTTCATAGAGTAATAGAATAGGTAGAGTTGGCAGGAACCTTAAAGATCATCTAGTTCCAACCTCCCTGCCATGGGCAGGGACACCTTCCCCTACACCAGGTTGCTCAAAGTCCCATCCAACCTGACCTTGAACACTTCCAGGGGTGGGGTCTCCACAACTTCTCTGGGCAACCTCTCCCAGTGTCTCACCACCCTCACTATAAAGAATTTCTTCCTAATATCTAAACTAAATCTACCCTCTTTTAGTTTAAAACTGTTACCCCTTGTCCTGTCCCTTGTAGTGATCTACACTCCTTCATAAAGAGTCCCTTCCCATCTTTTCTGTAGGCCCCCTTTAGGTCCTGGAAAGCTGCTATGAGGTCTCCACAGAGCCTTCTCTTTTCCAGGCTGAACAACCCCAACTCCCTCAGCCTGTCTTCATAGGAGAGGTGCTCCAGCCCTCTGATCATCTTTGTGGCCCTCCTCTCCAACAGGTCCATGTCCTTCTTATGTTGAGGGCTCCAGAGCTGGACACAGTATTCCAGGTGGGGTCTTACAAGAGCAGAGTAGAGGGGCAGAATCACCTCCCTCGACCTGCTGGCCACACTTCTTTCGATACAGCCCAGGATGCAGCTGGCTTTCTAGGCTGTGGGCACACTTTGCCAGCTCATGTTGAGCTTCTCATCAACCAACACCCCCAAGTCCTTCTTATCAGGACTGCTCTCAATCCATTTTCCACCCAGCCTGTATTTGTGCTTAGGCTTGCCCCGACCCATGTGCACTTGGCCTTGTTGAACTTCATGAGGCTCCTGTCAGCCCATTTCTCCAGCCTTTCCAGGTCCCTCTGGATGTTGGCACAACCCGCTGGCATATCAACCATGCTTCCCAGTTTTGTGTCACCTGCAATTTTGCTGAAGGTGCACTCTGCCCCGTCATCCAGATCATTAATGAGTATATTAAACAGGATTGGACCCCTGGGGTACACCACTAGTTACTGGCCTCCAGCTAAAGTTCATGAGACTGACCACCACCCTCTGGGCCCAGCCGTTCAGCCAGTTTTCAATCTTCCTCCCTGTCTACTCATCCAGCCCATAATTCAATACCTTTTCAATGTGGATTTTATGGGAAACAGTGTCAAAAGCTTTACTAAAGTCCAGGTAGACAATATCCACTGCTCTACCTTCATCTACCAGGCCAGTCATTTCACCATAGAAGGTTATCATGTTGGTCAAGTATGACTTCCCTTTGGTGAACCCACGCTGACCCTGACGATTTTCTTGTCCTTCAAGTGCCTGGAAATGGTTTCCAGCATGGTTCTGTCACCTTCCAAGGGTTCAGGGTGAGTCTGACCAGTCTGTAGTTCCCTGTGCCCTGCTTCTTGCCCTTCTTGAAGATTGGAGTGATATTTGCTTTTCTCCAGTCTTTGGGCTCTTCTCCCAACCACCATGATTTAGTCACAGTCAAATTTGACAATGACAGCTGCCAGCTCCCTCAGCACTCATGGGTGCATCCCATCAGGACCCAGGGACTTACATACGTGCAGCTTGTTTAAGTAGTCTATGACCTGATCCTCTTCCACCAAGAGTACATCTTTCTTGCTCCAAGCTTTCTCCCTGGTCTCTGGGATTCCTGAAGGCTGGTCTTGCTAGTAAAGACTGAAGCAAGGAAGGCATGCAGTACCTCACATCCTGTGGAAACCAGGTCCCCCATCTCCTTCAGCAATGGGCCCATATTTTCCTTAGCCTTTCTTTTGTCACCTATAGAAGCCCTTCTCTTGTCTTTGACATCCGTTACTACATTCCATTCTGGTAAATTTGACTGTGACTCTTTTCCACTGAATTCTGGGAAAACACTGAATTGTGGCAACTCTGCAGGACACGGGATCATTGCGATGAAGTGTTAGAAGAACATCGGTGCCCCAGGGCCCCTGTCATCTTCTCTAACTGCAGAACAGGCTGAGCATCAGCTGAAGGGAAAGGGACTGCTAGTGCTGCTACCCAAACACGGTGGCAGGATTGTCAGCCTGGGTTGAAAGCACCATCAAACTCGGGTGATAGCTTGTTGGGATAGGTGGGAGGGATATTACAAGTGTAGGAGCTGGATTTAATTCTGCGATAATGTCACACTAGTAGTCTAGTTTACTCCCAGAACATAGTCACCTTGACATCTTTACTGCACAGATGTTAGTTCACCCCCAAATACCTTCTCCAGTAGGTAACTTGTCTTCCTGCGGAGGGAAAGCTAAGCACAGTTGGTAGGGCAGCTTGCTGAAGGACACACAACAAAAAAAACACTTGTCTGTGGGATGCACTGACTGTGGCTCATTCTGCCTTGAGTCATCCTGTAAAGCTCTCCCAGAGGTCCTTGCACAACCTGGCATCCACGTGCCATCATACCCCCTCCCATGTCAGACAGCACACACTGTTCGCATCATGCTAGAAAACCCCTCTCCAGCTGGCTCTGACCCAGCACCTCATGATTTCAGTCACGTTACACTGAAAGTCCCCAAAAA
>RSEF01000001.1:164868395-164885295 GCA_003993805.1 Himantopus leucocephalus
AGGGGGTTTATTTTCTGCCAAACTACCTTGTCTCTTAACACAATAGTACAGGAGGGAACACATTTGCCCTAGTTTTTTACCATCATAGTTTTGAAGGGTTTCAAAGGTAAAATAGAAGAGAGAGGTGGTTTAAGGAAAATGAAAGAGAAGGTCTGTGTTTTCTTTATATAATGCAAGAGGCATCTGTGCTATAGATTAAATAAGTACATCCTTGCTTCTTCCCTCGTATCTTCCTCTCCAATCACTGCTACTTATTTTTTGAGTTAAGTCAATGGATACAGTGAAATGAGCAGGCGAACACCATTGCCGTGGCTCTTGAACTGATCAGCAAAAAGGATGGTTCACTTTCAAGCCCTGTGAATCATTTCAGGATGATATACTGTCATCTCATTTGAATATTACGAAGGTACATATCATCCTAGGAAAATTTGTTGAAAGCACAACTCCTAAATCCCAAAGGCACAAGAGATGAAAAAAGCCTCAAATTTTCTGTTAGACTGTAGTAAAAGTGCTTGTACATGGCAGACTACCTGAAGGGAGACAGTGGCAGTGTCATAACCAGCTCCTCCAGAAGATTCCTTGGACCAGTTAGGTTATGCATCATTTACTCCAGATGACAAGATCATTATGGTCACGAAAGATGGTGATGAATATGTGGAGACCATCAGTGAACTTAAGGCACATGACCTTTATCCAATTCTTCCTAACAGGTTAACATCCCCTTTGAATGAGAAAGGTGAAAAACACTGCACAGAGAGATATAAAGGCTGATGAGTCATTTCTGTGACATTATTACTGAAGCCTTTCCCAAACAAAAATGGTAAGCCTTCTCACTGTCTCTCCTAGTTGGCTGAAGCTGTCTAATGCTAATTTAATATGGTCTTCACCATCAAACACCACTTCCTCTACCATTGTTATTTCCACTGTTATTTAGGAAAAAGAATAATACCCCTACATAGCCAGAGTCTCCCTTCGGCTCCACTGGTGGAAGGACAGGCCAATTACACCAGTGGTGAGGACTGAAGACATCTGTATGATTTTGAAAAGTCATTACTTTGGGACAGTGTCTAGTTGTATGTATTGTGGATTACAGTTACAAAAAGTTGTTCTTCCACTCAAAGTTCCTAAAAGGCACATTTCAGAAAAAATAAAAATAATCTATAGTAGCCTAATTTTGGTTTTGCTGTCATTATTATTACAGTAACGACATGAGGCCCCAGCCAGAAACAAGGACTTTTGGAAGCACACATGAAAGACCTTATGGTCCCAGAATTATCCACAGGGCCCAGTCTGTAATATAGATATCCCTTTGCAATACCTGCACTCGAGGGTATCTTTCCTCTATGTATTTTGGCTAAACTCTAACAGTTTATACTCTCACAGCAATGCATTTCTTCCTTTCTGGTATTGGAAACCTTTCTTAAATAAGCACATTAATAATATGAAGTTTGTTCCTTCCAGGTCATAAAATACTGAAAATAAGTAAGACAGAACGTCAAAGGGGATTTCTGCGGTCCTCCACTGCACACCACTCCTCAAGCTACACCAGCAGTCCAGCAGTGTTGCATGCCTTGTCGCTACCTTTCTAGGACTTCTCGCTTTTTAGGAGAGCCACTGCTTGGAATAATTAAAATTTTTCAGGTGAAAAAAAAGAACATGATGAATGCATTTCACACTTTGAAATTGCACAATGCTTTGATGGAGAAGATGCATTTAATGATATAAAAGCAGGTAGATTAGCTGACTGACATTACGTTTCAGGACTGATTATGCAGTGTATCTTTCCAATGGGGTCTGTTCTTGGAGTGCTGGTTTCATGAAACTTTCTTAGAGGGCCTTGCCGTGCACAAGTTCCCTGTGGCAAAGAGAAGATTTAAAATATCCCACACTTCACCCTGAGAAGCTGGTGCTAGGTAGCAGTCTTGGCACTTAGGTTGTATCTAGCCAATTCCACCGTACCCTTCTCCAGAGGTGCACACCACTCTGAGGTGGACACAAAGGAAACTAACAGCAATAAACTGCCAAGCATCTGGAGAAAGAAATTATATGCCTGTGATTTGGGCATGGTAAATTCAGCCAAGAGGCTTATTTGGGGAACACTGTCATCCTAGGCTCCCTTTGTAATCAACAGAGAAGAACAGCCACTTCCAGAGTGTGATTCAGATGAAGAATGGACTCACTTTTCCCCTGGAGTTTTCCTTTCTCTTTCAATTACCTTTGCAGAAGGCCTTGAACAACTCTGCTCCTAATTAGCAACTATGCTGCTACAGTCTCAGTTTGATACTTATCATTGGGTGTGATAAGTTCAGGGCTTAGAGCAGTATCTGGTTCACATGTTTTTGGTGCTTAATACAAATTCAGGCAGAATTAAACACTACAGTTTCTACAGTCTGTCAACCATTGCTGCTTGGCTGTATGAGTGTGTATCAAAAATTAACAGTAAAGAATACTTAAACAGCAGTTACAGCTGGGACCAAGCCTCAGGACTCTCTCGTGCCTGCCCTCACCAATGGGCTGCAAAATCAAGCTCCCTCTTACCTATTCTCTCTCTGCTCCATGGCCTTGCATAGTGAGCAGAATGAAGAACTTCTCTAGCTTGATGGGTAGGATAAGCTCTGAGGAAAAGGGAATTGCGGTTCAAACCCCTTCAGTCTAAGAAAGGCTTAAAATCCATGTTTCCCACTTCTTGTAAGAGTGTTCAAACAATGAAGTTATTCTGAAGTGGCTGCTGCCTCTTCCTCCTCCATCATTAGCTGCTTGCTCTCAAGAGAGGACTCAGTGCTCTGGATTTCAAGTGGATGAAGGTGACTGAGGTTCAACACTCATTCAGATCTAAACCGAGAGGTTTCCCAGGTGATTGGTAGGTGGGAGTTTCAGTGACCTGCTCAGGCAGTGGAGAGAGATAGGGTCCCAGCCGCTTTGAATGATTTCAGAGGTGGCCACCTTTCCCCACCCATTGTATTTGGAATTGAGATGTCTACCTCAGATGCACTGAATAGTCCTGCTGGGCCAGGGGCTGCCTGGAAGCACAGCAGCCCCCAAGCTGAGCAGTTCCTGTTGNAGCAGCCCCCAAGCTGAGCAGTTCCTGTTGGCAGTCTGAATACTGCCTTCGTTTCATTACACAGTTCTTAGCCGTTTCCCTTTGGCAGGTATCAAAGAAGTGATGCTTCTATGGCAAATCTCTCTCACCTTCCATGATCTATCACAGCGGCCTGGAATAGAGGAAAGGCTGCTTTAAGCAAAAGACCCCTGAAACATATTCAAGGTGATCAAGATAATTTTTTTTCCCCACTTTTCAAGATTTCCTTTCCATAAAGAGTCAGTGTAGTTGCGATTATACTAAAGAGCCCACTGGGGAACATATATTCAGCACATACATGCAGGTATGTGCTGGATGTTTGCCAGCCTAGGCATAACATACTCTAGTCCATCCTTTAGCATAGCAATGAGCATAACAAGTAGAGAAAGTGTGTTCACTCTACTATAAATAGCTAGTTGCATTAAGTATAACATTTACATTTGCTTGTAGTTGTCTGAATTCAGAACCAAATTCGATGCACTACACTCATGCCAGTAGATCCTCTATTCCCCCCGACTTAATTGCACTCTTTTTTGCTAGCTGCTTTTCCTCTTTCAGTCCTCAGCATGCAAATTATGCCCACTTTCACATATTTTCTGACCAATTTAGACCTAAAATTTATGCTGCCGTTCACGTCACTGCTGAAATTGGCTCAGAGCTTTCCAAGGGAGTTGCACTTGTTGACAGCAGGTATGAATATATTTCTTGGATTTGAATGCCTTCATGTGAAAAAAAATTGCAGAGCACTGTCAAAGCTGTGGCTGATATACTGCATAAATGTATAAAGTAAATAACCATACTTACTATGATGAATTCTAGTCTTAGACCCTAATAACCACCTTTTGCGGGTAATAAAGTTGCTGATCTTTTATGTGGAAAATATAAGCCTGGCACCCTAACATTTATGTACAAAAAAGCAAAGGCTGGTTATCAATATGCTCACTTAAATCACAGAATTCAGCACATGGATAGGTGGTTAAAAGATTACCAATTACTACAGTATCATGATGGGCTCCTCCAGTGGGAACATGAAGACGGAAAACCCCCAGGACAGCTTGAGCCTGAGAAGTAAGTTCTATTTTAGACACTTTTTTAGGCAGAAGGTGCTGAGCCTCCTTTCCTAGGATATTGATTTGGTGCCTTGTATGATATATTGACTGGCCTGATATTGACCTTTGTCTGAACTGCAGCTGAACAGTTTTCAACGAATCTGCTTACCAGAACAAAAGTAAACTGCAAAAGCTTATTAGATACAAAGCACTGACCTCTCTAGACTGTTTTTTCCCTTTGTTTGCTTATTTAAACATGAATTTGTAGCCTGAAAGGCAGCTTACTCAGGCTAACAAATTCTCTGAATGAAATGTTAATGTTTTGGTCTCCAAAACTTTTTGGAGAAATTTTACTCTTTAAAAATTGTAGAGACTTTTTACTTTGCTAGCAAATTACATAAGAAATGATTTCTGCTATACAAGAAGTTGGCAAAGACCAAAATCCTTTACCACTTCAACTTCTTGGAATGAAACATTAAGTACTTTGAGAGGTAAATACTGGGGATAAGAAATCAGTATAAACACCAGCCATGCACGTGGCACTTAGACACCCTGACGGAATACGGGGTGGAATAAGGAGATGTAGTTACAGTCATTATTCTTTGAAAGCAGGTAGTCTACAGTACGCCTGAAAGCATGCGATTCTCCTTGTTATTTCATAGTTGATTTTATTAAATATTTAGCTGTGATCCAGCAAAGTACCTAATAATGAACATGGCTTGGAAAAAATATGATGGGTCTTCATGGCTGTGGCCACACTGCAGGCTCGGAAATTGTGCTCAGGAACGCTCTGAACATCGCTCTGGGAGCAAGAGCTGTGTGTCAGTACTGCCACACCGCGCAGCTTGAGGTTGGACTGGCCCAGAAGCTCAGCTCTGGGACAGTGGGTGTTGAAAGCATGATTCCGGGAGAGCTGAAGTCTGACTGCAACACGCACAAACACCACAAACTGGCCCTGAGAGCAAGGAAGACCTAGTAACGTGATTTGCAGTACAGGGTAATAGTCCAAGTGAAAAGCACAGTCCTGAGCAGTTGCAGACAGTGTGGCTGCACCTTTACTGCTGTTGGCACATGAGCTAGACAGCTTAAAGCCTCCACCTTAACTCCGAGAGACCTAACTTTAACATGAAGCACCTGCTTGTATACTTCCCTGAAGCAGCACCTTAGACCTTCAGCAAGACACCACTGCTGAGGCTGTATGGAGGGCTGCGTGGTACCCTCACTCCAGTCCTGCTCCAAAAGGAAGCTGTGGGCTTTGGTGCAGTCTGCAAGACTATTCTTGGAGCATCTTCAAAAAGACCACTGAATATTTTTAAAGAGCCAGTTCTTCCTCTTGAAACTGTTCATGTGGGGGCCTCATAGAACTTGCTATCTTTTTAAAGAGATAACTAGAAAGGAGGGTAGACATGTTTGAAATTAAAAAAAAGGTTCCCGTAAATGTGGGTTTTGCTTATACTGACACTTTTCATAGGAAAAATAAATAGCATTTGAATTTAGAAAATTGAAATAAAAAAGGAATCTCAAAATAGGAAAATACCTATTGGAAATCGGAAAAGGGAAAGATTTTAGCGATAATCTAAATTTCCCATCAAAACTCTACTTTAGAGAACACAGCTTTTCAGTGAAACACCAAATATAATTCCTTGTGAAAACACAATTGGAAGAAAACCCAGCAATAAACGTGTTTCACCCAGTCATTGTTTTCCAACAGGTTTTGACAGGCGCCTAGCTGAATGAGCATCTAGAAGGCCCTGGACCCACTCTAGCAGACAGCAGTAATTATACTCATGGTAAATAGGTATGAGTAAGCACGTACACATGGGCTAATGCCACAGCCCTGTTCATTATTCTCCAGTAGGTAGGAAAGAAAGGCAAAAAAAAAAATAATCAATTGAAGTGGCTGAAGGCATGGGGGCTGGTGCCAGAGCCGGCGTTCAAACGCTTGTAGCACTCTCTCTCCCTGTGCCTTGTGCTGAGCTCGTTTGATTCCTGATTGCTCTTTTCATATTAAGGTTTTCCACAGAGTAGTCAGACAGCACAATGAATATATTGAACGTTGAGGTCAGAAGCAGGCATAGAAAAGACCAAGGATCTTTGCACTTGCTACTGGGCAGAACAACCTCCTGGAGCCGCAAACGATTGCCCCAGCTCCCAGATAATAATGCAGAGACTTCCAGCTGCAGGTTTAAGAGGGTCTAGGGCCAATGAATAACCTGTGGTCCTTAGGAAAAACAGCCCCCACCCCTCAATCAAACAACCCAGCTATTTGTTAGCCTAAGTAGCTGGTTTCCATTTTTATTGAGAAGAGTTAGAGTCAGGCTTGGGTGGGGGAAAGAGGAGGAGAGATGAAGTTAGAGCTAGATTTCAAGGTCACTTGGTCTGGGAGGTAAAGTGAGGCATGGAGGTCTCTATGCAGAGGGTGCTGCTGAGGAGGAAGCAGAGCACCCACAAAAGTCTACAGGTGGTCAACTGGTAAAACCAGTGATGTACAAAAGTGATGCCAATCCTAACCACAGTGAATGGCCCCTGGAGAGCTGTGAGGTTTGTGGGTTACACCCTCTAGCGTTCATTTTATTCCGAAGGAGGAGGGCACAGCGTAGGAAGGGGATATCCAAAGTTTCCTGTGGTTTTGAGAACAAACAGTTATGCAGAATTATGCAGTGATGCCAAGTTTTGTGCCCCAGAAACCTAGCATAACAGAGACCTTCTTAAACCTGAACAAATGCATAAGCAGGCCATTCAGGTGCACGCTGGTCCCATCACCTCAGCCGTGGGCATCAAGACAAACACGAGAGTAAATAACATTTGACACTGAAACAAGACTCCGGAAGAACATTGCCGAGATAGGCCACTTTCCTTGCTCACTCTTCGCAGAAGGTGAGGACCCAGTGCCCGACAAAGTAAAGGACTGATAGTGCATGTATAAACTAAGCTGACAGAAAATAACAAAAAAGGCAGCAGTACAAGTGGGTATGGGTCAGCAAAACTTAGCTGCAAGCAGCCAGCAATTTCTTCGTCCAAGTCTCTGACCTGTATGACACTGATGCACATAAAAGATGAAAAAAGAGATGTGCCTTTGTGTTCAGTTCATTGCGGTTAGCCTCTCATTAGTATGAGCGTGAGTGAGAATTTGCTGTGGAGTCTCATCAAAACAAGTCTTCAAAGGCATCTTAAAAAAAAACAACCCTCAGTACAGCACCACAGAGACTGATAGCTCACCTGCAGAGGTATGATACCATGTCATATGGCAGAACAGAAAATGACAAAATGAGCACTGATCCATTAAACAGATTGTTCCTGACAGGGCACGACATTATGTCAGTCTTTTAAAGAGCAAATTCATGTAATCGTGTCTAATTAATTGGTCTGAAACAAGAGACTAACAAAACTTACGGTTGCAGCTAAGCAAGATCCTCAGTTAGCCACACCGTCAGAATCTATCATTACTCATTGGTCAGCTAAGACCAAGAGCACCACTCCAGAGAGAGCAAATCAAGGACAGTATCTGAGTAACTAGTAGTTGGGTCCAGTGTTTCAAGTGACACACATATTCTGCGATCACAGGGAGATGACAGCAAGGATCACCTGTTTACAATGTACAGGAACAAGGAAGAGTCACATCAGGGCACCACAGAGGCAGTTAAATCCTGGAAGTGTTAACTTATAACAGTGGACACTTCCTTACTAAATTTAAGAATATCCTCTGTCCATCCACTTTCTCTCAGTGCCACATTCAGGACATCTACTTTAAGAAGATTATTTAAGCATCAAAATGCCAGATCCTAGGAATGTGGTTCAGGGCACGCAAAGCTGTCAGGTGGGACAGGTCGGCATCTTCAGTGATCAAGCAGTGCCCCGGCCTGCGAGGTGAGCCACAGCTCACCGACAGAAAACACAAAGCAGCGGATTGCACCTGCACCAACACACAGTCATGAGCAGGAGCGCTGTGGTCCCATTTGGAGCTGCATGTATAGAGATGGCATGAATTCTACCGACAAACCTATGCCTGCTGTTTTCCTGTTGGTACAGGACGCCTTCAGAAATGCCAAGCTGCTAGGAAATGACGTGAAGGGAATTGATCAAGGCCGTCTTGATCGAGATCCCCAACGTGTAGCCTTGTGTCAAAACTACACCCTGAATTTGATGCGATCCAGGGACACAAACTGAGGCAAGAAGAAAGAAAGAAGAGCCACGAACTGGTGAGGCTGGCGAGGAGTTCCTTTCACCTTGCCTGGTGGAAGCGAGAGGAAAACTGCAGATGTCAGAGGAAGGTAGACAAAGAGCCGGAGGAGCAACGCATCGGCAAAGCTCCTGCAGGAGGTGTCTGAGGGAGCGAAAGAGATGGCAACAATGAAGGGAGCTGCGGCGGCAGGAGTAGGCAGCGGATTTGTCTTGACGATTTAGGAGACAAAGGAGATGGGAAGGTATTTATAGAGGCAAGCAGGGTTGGAGAAGGTATTTTCAAAATAGAGGTTGCAAGAACAAGGTTACTGTGCTTGTGTCTCTGCCACTGAGTCATTGCGACAATTTCCCCATCTGTAAAACTGAGATAATAATACTTACCTATCTTACAGAGGGAGGGGAGTGTGTTGTGAGGATTAATTAGCTAAGGTTTGTACAGCACTTTGAACATGTAGAGAGCGATATAAGTGCTCGGTACTAAGATTATTATTAATATGGAAGACATAAGCCAGGGTGGGGGTGGAGAGCGAGTGAGTGAGCTTTTAAAAGATAAGAGGAAGGAAGTAACAAGAGGATGACAGAGAATAGGAAGGGATGGGATTAAGGGACAGTTTCTTAAATTAGAGGTAAACACAGGGAGACTTCACTGGAAGCTTAAATGAAGGAAGAAAGTATTAGGAGCAGAGCTGTTAAGAACTGGAGGCCTATGAGCTCTGATATTATTCTCCTCTCATTTTCTCTTGTTTTGTCAGCTTTACACCACACTGTGGGATTTTTTTTGTCTTCCCAGAAGTCTTTATCTGGAACACTGACTGCAAGTAAAATAAATGCAAACTGTCAGACTCGAGCTTTAGCTCTGGCACTACAACTCCCACTAAATCAATGAGTTGTGGGTCTGAAACCAGAACTTAAAAAATAAGTAGTTTCCCATTTGTGCTATTTATGCAACCTTGTCTCCCCTCCCTCTGGGTAAAACAAGGGCATATAGTGATAGGATGAGGGGTAATGGTTTCAAACTGGAAGAGGGTAGATGTAGAATAGATATTAGGAAGAAATTTTTCACTATGAGGGTTGTGAGGCACTGGAAAGGGTTGCCCAGGGAAGTTGTGGATGTCCAGTCCCTGGAAGTGTTCAAGGCCAGGCTGGATGGGGCTTTGAGCAACCTGGTCTGGTGGGAGGTGTCCCTGCCCATGGCAGGGGGTGTTGGAACTAGATGATCTTTAAGGTCCCTTCCAACCTAAACCATTCTGTGATTCTATAAATCTATGAAAACCATAAGAAAGAAAATCAACCTCCCTCCCAACACTACTGTTAAAGATAGAAAAAAACAGTATTTTTAGCAGGTCTACAAAACACAAAACTAAGTCCTTTTTTTATCTCCTTCTTTCAATGAGGTGAAGCAGATGAAGATATCCTATTTGCCAAGGGATTGTGACAGGTTGTCCAAGACTGGCAATTTTAAACACAGTGAATGTTGGTCAAACAGGGAACAACCCCAGGATGTTCTGTGGTCTGCTTCTCCAAGGCAGTGAGCAACTGCAGTGGTCACTTCGACTTTGCTGAATTTACCATGGAAAACTACATTTCCCTCTGCCAAACGCCCAGCTTCTACTTTGTAACATACAAATTACAAAATAATTTAAATTGTTCTGAAATATATCCAGAATAATCAGACAAAACAGTTGGGGACATGCCCCCTGCTCACCCAGCAAAGGAGATACAGTGCAAAACCTTTTAACTATGATATGCAAAACAGACTTCAAAGTCAGTGCACCTTACAGAGCTTATTTCAGCCTAATAAAAGCAATGTTATTGAAACAGATTATTTTTCTTACAGACCAGTGTGTCTTCAGCCCTTCTTTGGGGATCATGGATCGCAGCTACTGTGGTTCTAGGTGTATCTTTTGATTCTCTTGGTAGTAGCCGCACTGGGAGTGACCTTTTAGTTTATCATCAGGTTCATTACTTTGTACGGTTGACTCCATATGGGCATATGATCCTATTCATAAATAGAAAGAGACACAATTTCAAAGAAGTAGCTCATTTTTTTGCTGTGCCCAGGTCCACAGAAATAATTAGTGGATCAGGACAGGGTAAGTGGTCACTAAAACAATGATTCTTTGCTTACCAAGGGGGCTGGCTGAAGCAGAGAGAGTCTTTTTTATAAAGTTAAGTATTTCTGAAAAATAAGTCTAAAAGCCCAAATATGACTTCCATTTGCTGTGACACCTGATGCTGGTCCTGGTAAGTGAGCTGTCTGAAAGAGCCTGAGAACTCACCTGACTGTGAAGATCCCTGAAGGCTCTCAAGCTGGTTGTCTCCAATATAAAGACCGTTCCCATTTGAAAATATGGTCCAAATTTAACAGAACACATCAGAGCTTTATGTTGGAGCAAATGCACATTTGTCCTTGAAATGTAATGAAATCCAGTAAAGCAGAGAAAAGGGAGGCACTTTGTTGCCAGCGAACTCTCCTGAGAATAGTGTGAAAACACTTTGTACAGTTGTACTGACAGGGTTATATGGGCATTTATTCTAGTTTATTTAGGATGTTGACTATAGAACTTTCTGGCCTTCCCTTTTGGGTCCAGGTTTTTAACCATTTTCTTCCATAGTTAATGATATATTTCAAACTAAGTATGCTTTTAGCAAGGTCATGTTTTGTCTCTTCTTACACTAATAGAACAAAAATTTAAATATTCAAGCAAACAAAATGTCTATCATAGCAACTCTGCATGTTAAGAAGGAGATGAGGGTGCCCGGGCTGTATAGCAAAAATTGTTGAGAGATATTAGTTGTTTAGTTTAAATAAGTTTTAATTCGAATAAATTACTTAGGGTTATAATATGGTGTGATTTAAGTTGTTTGCCTAGCTTTACTTAGCATGAGGGGCTAGATTTGCTGAAGGCTTTAAGCTGCAATAGAGTTAATTTTCTTAGCAATTTTCCTATCAGCTGGTACAGTGCTGTGTTTAGTCTTTTAGTATGAGGAAAATGTTGATAACACACTGATGTTTTGGTAGTGTTTTCCCCAAGTCTGGGGCTTTTCAGTTCCCCATGTTCTGCCAGTGAGCGCAGGCGCACAAGAAGCGTAAACCAGAAGATAAGGAGGCTCCAACCCTCAGCAGAGACTGCAAATTAACAAGATAAGAGCAGTCAATGGCCTGCCTGCCTGGACACAGAGAAAGAATCCAATATGGTATTAGAAGACCCCAGACCAAAAATCACCATTGGACCAAAAGATGCATGAAGAGCGCGTGAGGGGCAGCTGTATAGATCGCAAGGGTACAATTGCCCAGGGATTTCTTTGTTTGAGGTTCCTCTCTGGAAGCACCCAACTAGCTGACCCTGCTGCTTTACCTTTCAATTAAATTATTTATTTTTATAAAATCTGACGGCTGAGGCTCTGCTGCGGGAAACCGAGGGTTGAGCCTGAAGAAGGAGTAAGTGCACCCGAGAGTAAGTGTGTGTGTGTCTGTGTGTGTGTGTGTGAGGAGTCGTAAGGGGCACCCGTCAGCTCACTGGGGTTGCCCGCCGCGAAGGGACCCTGGTCCTGGCAGTGAAAGACTCGGGTGGTGTGTGTGTGTGAATCCTTGAATGGTGTGTGAATGCTCGGGCAGCGGTTCCTCTTTTAACATAAATGAATGCATAGATTCATCATGAAGATTGCATACACTCCTAGTAAAGATGTCCTCCTCCAGTAATTCCAGGCATAGCCTACCACTACCTAAGTCAAACTTACTCATTTGGATAACTACATCAATATTGGCAGTCTCTTAGCCAGTGGTTTGCATGACAGACAGCTTAATCCTTCATGGGTCAAGTGTGTATTGCTGCCCTACTTGGAAGAACAGTAGATCCTGTGTAAATAAGAGTGCTAATGTGGTGCGCTCCGATTACTCTCCTTCCTTTGGGCTGAGGAAGGCATTAATGCAACCTTCCTTACACAGGTCGTAATGTTGTTTTTTCCGAGGAACTGCCAGTCTGGTTATCCAAGCATCATTTCAGCCTTCAGACCCACATTCTTAACTCACACCTTCATTTTGATGTTGCAAACCCCTTACTCTGTTACTTTAATGGGCCTAATGCCTGAAGAGCAATTAGCAGATATACTAATTTTTGCAAAGCGGACTTGCTGCTATTATTAATGCTGTCAGGTCCATCCATCCATCTCAGGGGTTTATAACATCTGCACAGCATTTCAATGACAAAATGCAACCCAGAGAGTGTTTTTTGGACATTATAAAATCTGCACAGTGCTTCAAAGACATGGTGATGTCCGGGAGAGACTCCACAGCTCTTTCAACAATTGAAGTTTTAAAAAGCAATAAATTTTTTTAAAAGAGGCCAGGAACTCATGAAGGTAATCCAGAATAAGAATTCTTGGTGAGACCTTGCAAGTAAAAAATTGAGGGTTTGTCCATGCGAGGAAATTAACTGGCAGAACTATGGCAGTATAATTATAATGCTGCAGCAGCTACTGCTTGTGTAACTCTCTGTGTTCCTGCACAGACACTATTCTGGAATAAAAGTCCTTTTTTTGTCGGTAGACCTTGCACTGCTTTGGAACTGACATAAACTCTTTCTGCCTCATAATCACTCGGCCCCCTACTACTGAAATCAGCCTTCCATTTTCTCTTTTGTGCAAATGCCCCTTCACCAAATTACACTTTCGCAGCACAACCAATGACTACAGAAAATGTCTGCAACTACTAATTATAGGCAAAATAAAAAAAAAAAACAACAAAGAACCTGACATGGTAAGGGAGTGTGTGCAAAAGAGTGACAGAAGGCCGCAGCCAAGGCTACCACGTGTAACATAGGGTAGCAAGGGGAACGGTTAAGGTGATCTCTGAGCAAGAAGAGAAATAGCTGTGCTCCACTAGATGATCCGAAATTTCCTTTCCTTACTTTTCTGGGGTTTGCCAGTTTATTGTGCATAGTACTTGCAGATCAGCCCTAAGAAAGTTTGGTGCAGTGATTTAAAAAGAAAAGCAACACCTGGTTTACAGAGAAAGCGGAGGCAGTTCAACACAGTGCCTCCCGTGAGTGAATTTCAATTGGCTTTCAACTTAGTATTTCAGGAAACTTTAAGAGAAAACGGATTGAAGTATTTAAAGTGCATATAAATCACAATAAAAACGGGAACACTTCTTCAGTTATCTACTTGATGAATAGTGAGAAGGAACAATATTAAGCTGGAAGCTTAAAAATTTAATATGGGATAATGCAGAAGCAGGTTTGGTTCAACTGAGGATCTGATATTGTAATAACCAAACAAAAATGGAACTTGAGTGGTTTCTACGTGTTATCAGAACTCTTCAGGTGAATGGAAGTGTTAGTAAGAGGATATACTTTTTATGTAAACTGTATAGTCTTCTGATAAATGTTTAATATTAAACTTATCTAAAATTCTAATAAAATAAAACATACAAGGACAACATCTACATGAAGCAGTTCAAGTCGCTTTTACTGTGGCTCTAAGAAACAGTTTATATTGTGTTGGATATCACAGAACCCTGTTTAATAAAAAAAAGGGAGTTGGAGTCACATAAATAAAAAAATGGGAGTCAGTGTTACATATATGAAAGATTCTGACTCACTAGATGAAACTGGCCACAATACACTGTGCAGACTGGTCCATCAGTGCACACCTGCCTGAAAAACACACCAGACCGCTGGCTCTGTCTGACAGACATGGCTTTAACAGGAAACTTTTCTCATTTCCAAGTTTGTAGTCCCAAACTTTGTATGCTTGCCAGGAATAGGATAATAATGAAAACTGAACACCATACCTAAAGCAGATGCACACAAATATGCATGTTTTAAGCGATCTTACTTTTGATGGTTTTAGGCTTATATACTTTTTATTCTAAAAATGCTCAAATAATTAAGTTTATTGGTAAGAATGTTAACCAAACAGGACTGTTTAAAAATATACTGAAGAACATTGACTAGAAGTGAGTTCTTAGTAAGCAGCAGTTCACCTCTTCCTAATTCCTTCCCTCTTCCTATCAGGAGACAGAAACATAGTGAATGAATCATGCATCTGAACACAGGGATTTAAGTTCTCAATCAGAAAAGGGCCTGAGCAAAACTCCAAAGAATAAACGGTAACATCTAGTCACACTTTGTGCCTTATGATGTCCCTCTTCTTGTCTGGAGAAAACAAGCAGGATTGAGGCTGGTAGTGAAGTAACTTGCCAGACCAGTAGAAAAACAAGGATTTAGAGCGTTGTGAACCTCTTGCAATACAATGTTCTGAGCATCTTCAAGAAGCCTCAATTAAAAAAACCCCCACATCTGTTATGATGTTGATATTTCTCTCCATTTGTAAGCACAGAGGAGAACAGGATGCTCAAGCATTTCAATCTATTATTAAAGGTGTTCATAGAAACAATATTGTTTATGTTGTGAGATTTGAGAATAGGTAAGTAATCATGAAATTAGGGACTATACTCTAATGTGTATGGAACGTAAGGAAAAATTTAAATTGCAAGGTCATGTGGAGCCCCTCTCAGGATCAGCCCCTCAGAATCAGGAAAGGCAATGAGGATTAAGACCCAACTGAGAACGAAAGGCCTGACTGCCTTTGACTTTTAGTGAGATTTGGGACCCTAGCTGTCCCTTTCCCTAGAAAAAATTCTATCACCATATAATTTCCAGACTTTAAGCATCAATTTAAACGTAATTTAAGCATCATCACGATATTGCTGTAATGTAACTTCTTGGTGTGACTTTTTTTCAAAACGTATTCTAAAATATGGAAAAAATTGAATAGACTTCATGAATATATGCCTCCCTATGCATCATTATACCACCCGTTGAAGATAGCTCCTCTCTTGTAACCTTAAAACCTACTTTCACAATCCTCAAACCAACCGGAGCAAGACATCTCACACCATTTTCTCTCTTTTTTACCTACTGTTGTAGTGTATTTCCATAGAAATACTTAGGATATAGTTACTCGTGACACAACTGTCTCTGTTCTGTGAAGTCTGGGGACCGAGGTCAGGACATTGCTTATTTCAACATCCATGTCTCCACATCTGCAGCTGAGTAAATCAGACAAACAGGGACAGAGCGGTTTTGTCAGCCCTTTCCTTGCTTGTCTCAGAACAGTTATTTAAAAATGCCTACTTGCAAGGTGAAGTGTTTTAAGTCCTATGTTTGACTGAGTACTGGAAAGCAGAGAGGACCAATTTCCTGATTCAACCTTTCAATTGCAGCTACCGCCATAGGGACCTGCCAGGACCCTCTTTTTCAGCCTTTGCTGCCCCCTGAAGACCCGATAAACATGACCAGCTGAGCGTGGCTGGTCCTTTGCCCTGGGTGTCAAAGGAATAATCACACACTAACTGCTTATTATGCCTTTGGCTCCTCTCATGCCTTGCTCCCCTTTCCAGGCTCTGCTTTGCATTGTAATTCCCTGGCTTTCTGACCTTCGCCTCCGACCTTCCTCTTCTTGTGCCCTTCAGCTTGGTAAAACCGTATCTAGTTTCCTGTCCTTTGGCTTGGCTTCTGATCCCAGTTCTTGCCTACGTGCTTGTCTTGTGTATCTTTACTCTTCTATTGCCTGACTTTGACTTGCCTTGCTCTTGCTATTGAATGGGCTCTACACCCAACTCTGGCTACATCCCGACTAAGGTATTGATTACTTGTTAAAGTCCCCAAAGAAGATAAACTTCCTTCTTACTCTCCTTTCTTTTTGATATGTAAGGAATACAACTCTCTGCTTTCAAACTGAGATAGGAATGATCTGTTCTTTGCGTCTGAGAGGAGAATGTTTCTTTCTTTGCAGGATGAAGTTGTATGTCTCATACTCAGCTCTCAAATCTGGAGGGATGAACACGTGCCCAGCCTTTAGCCTTTGACCCACGCTTCTGCCAGAAATTGTCTGGCCAACGGAGCTCAGCATCAAGCACCTTGACAACAGAGAGGTATTAGTTCAAGTGAAGACCTGCATTAATATGTCACCTTATGGTGACTAAGCCAGGAATGGATGCACTGATGACTTGTTACCCTGACAGAGAACTGACATAAACAGCATTCCCAAATTGTGTAACTGTTTTTTGATCGCATGTTCTCAAATGTCTGTTCCAAAGTTTTGAGGAAACTGTTAGCATGCGGAGCAGGACCTACCAAGTAATACAACCGTAAATGTTTCCTGCTTTGAGGCAGTAAGAAGAAACAAGCTCACTGGATCATATTCTACCTTTTTCTGCACCCCAGCAACAGCAGTGATTTCACAAAGTGGCAATCAAGAGAAATGTTATAAATACCATTTATGAATGTACACTTTATCCGTGTGTATATTCTATATCCTCATTCAGGAACACATTTAAGCAAGTGCTTGAGTGCTTTCCTGACAAGGGATAATTTCCAACCAGGGCCTCTGTGCACATCAGCTCTTTTGCTAGGGCAAGAGTGAAAGCTAAGATTATCTTAAAAGTTCACTTTAATTCTTCATTTTCACATTGTCAGTTTTCTGAGGAACCCACCCGATCCCCATTAAGCTACACATTTTCCATCTATGGTTTGTAGTGGCCTTTTTTTTAAACAGCAACACTCTGTTCTTTTTTTTTTTTTTT
>RSEF01000001.1:164885313-164903790 GCA_003993805.1 Himantopus leucocephalus
TTTTTTTTTTTTTTCTGCTTTGAAGAAGGAAAATATATTTTTGTCTTTTCTTTTGTTAAAAAGTTTTTAAAATCTGGGTTTGTATAAGGTCCAGAAAAAGGGGAAATTAAGTGGCATGTCGAACCCTTTTAATTACAAGTTTTGCTACAAATTTAACTTGGTGATTACTGGCACCCAGAAAAAGAACCCCCCAATCACATGCACACATCATGTCTATGACTGGTTGGAATTCTTTTGTTGCCAGATTGACTGACATTTGTCAGACTCTGCAGGATGACTGTCCTTCAAACAAATATCAGGACCTGCTTCTGCTAATGCCATGCTCCTCTCAGAAATGAGCTCTGGTGACATACTGCCTGTCTCGATTAACAAATAAACCTTACAGCAAGGGAAACACTTCTATAATGAAAAGTGCTAGAAAGACCTACAAAACTGCAGGCTGACCATTCTCTCCTCTTCATCTCTGGACTTCATTCTTCCACTGCTAACCCATGTTTAACTCTCTTTTATGTCTTTTGACGTTGCTCCTCAGTTCCCTTTCCCTTCTCTCCCATTTCCAGCTCTGTATCACTGATTTCTTAAGTCCTTCTCTCTTGCCAGGTATTCATGTACAATGTCAGTGGCTTGCACTGATGGAATATGTGCACCCAGCAACACAATTTGGACAGATGTATGAGATCTGCCTTTCAGCAGCAAGAGTTAACAGTTTCTCACTCCATCTATCTAAGTTGTTTTACAAAAACACCTAATGCCTTTCTTACCCAGGAATGCAGCTGATCTCAGCACCCGGATTCACAGCTAGCATGCCCCCCTGCTCAGCTCCCAAATTGCGTACAAACTGGACAAAGAGAAGAAGCCTGTCATCCCTCTGCCCACCCCCAAACTGATCAGTCATCAGCCACAACTTAGTGGAGCAGGTGGAAGACACAAACTGGAACAGAAAACATGATGAAGGAATGTCCCTGACTCAATGATGGCCTGTCTCAGCTGTAATCTCCAAAAAATTCTTTCCAGTTCTGTGTGTCCAAAATGTAGGTCACTCCTCAGCTGGAAAGCCACGGTGTAAGAGACCAAACTTGTGTCTATGCTAATGCATTGAGCAGCACTTTGGGGCTCTTGGTCTGGCTGTGTGCTCTGGCAATATCCAGTTTCATATTGGGGGATATTAGGATGCACCCAAGCCCTGTGCCCTGCCGGCATTTCCACTGAGCAGGAATATGCAATGGATGTTGACAGTGGCCTGTAGATATCCTCAAACATTTAAAAGCCTGGGGTACACCATGGTGTGCACTGAAAGATGTGTCTGGCTGTTCATCAAGGAACTTGCCTTGCTTTGAAAACTGTCAGTGTAGGAACAGAAAGGTTTTATTCTCAAGTAATGAGGGTACACACATGAGCTCTGAAGTAAATGATGACATCAGATGAAAAATTAGACAGGAGCCAGCAATGTGCGCTTGCAGCCCAGAAAACCAGTCACATACTGGGCTGCATCAAAAGAAGCATGGCCAGCAAGTTGCGGGAGGTGATTCTGCCCCTCTACACTGCTCTCGTGAGACTCCACCTGGAGTACTGTGTCCAGCTCTGCGGCCCCCAACATAAGAAGGACATGGACCTGTTGGAGCAGATCCAGAGGAGGGTCATGAAAATGGTCACAAGGCTGCAACACCTCTCCTATGAAGACAGGCTGAGAGAGTTGGGGTTGTTCAGCATGGAGAAGAGAAGGCCTCAGGGAGACCTTATTGCAGCCTTTCAATATATAAAGGGGGCTTATAAGAAAGATGGAAAGAGACTTTTTACCAAGGCCTGAAGTGTCAGGATAAGGGGCAAATGTTTTAAATTGAAAGAGGGTAGGTTTAGATTGGATGTAGGGAAAAAATTGTTGACAATGAGAGTGGTGAGACACTGGAATATGTAGCCCAGAGAAGTTGTGGATGTCCCGTCATTGGAAGCGTTCAAGGTCAGGTTGGATGAGGCTTTGAGCAACCTGATCTAGTGAAAGATGTCCCTGCCCATGGCAGGGGGGTTGGAACTAGATGACCTTTAAAGGTCCCTTCCAACCCAACCCATTCTATGATTCTGTGATTCTATGTGCCTTTGCAAGCAGGAGAGCATTCACACAGGGCTGAATGTGGGTTGATGTCCACACACACCAAAGCAAGGGACAGACCTTGCGATGCTTGCTTGAGTATGCAGAACAAATTCTCCTCACTTCAGCCACCCCAGAATTCGGAGGACGGGTATAAGGTCTATCCACTAATAATCTCCAAAAATATGAAAAATAGAGTACTCGGCTCATGACGGGATATCAAATGTGAAAAGATGAGCAGAAAAAAGAGCTTAGATTTTAAATTGCTTTGTTACACATGGACCTTTTCTACTTTCTACTTTTCTACCACTGAATCCAGAAGAAATATTTTTTAAATGTAACCACCTAATTGGACAACAAACCTTGCTACTGTGGCTGCATATACATAGAAATGGTGAGGTTTTGGCAAAGAACCACAAAACCAAATTCCAGCACCTGGATCCCACTATCTTTTAGAACTTGGAGGTTTCCATGCTTAGAAAAAATAGCCAATTTCTGAATAAAAAGAACTGAAAAGAGGGAATTATTTTATTTTGTTCCTCTTTGTGGAGATAATGAATATTTTACTGAATATGGGAAAGAGATAATCTGTTCCCTTCTACTTTTTGTACTTCATGAAAAGCAATTTTGATAACTCACCGAAGACCACCAGATAATTATAGTGTCCTCCACCCATCCAGCTCTGTTTTTCACTATATCCCGATTTTCTTCTACCTTTCTTTCCAATCTGAAAAGAAGGGGCTGGTGCTAAGCTTCCTCTGTTCTCCAGTCCTCAATAAAAATTCATGATGTGAACACCTAAAGGCCAAACCGCAGAAGACTGTCCTCTGTTCTTACTCAAGCATAACTGTTGTTAACTAAAATTTGACTCATTTTTGTAACATTTTATGTATTTTCCTTTAAAATACTTAAAATAGCTTTCCTCCATGTAGGACATACAGGATATTGGTATTTACCCACTTACGCTGGTAAAAGGTGGTGTGAAAGTGTAGTGATGTTTGAGGTGGCAGAAATATGTCACTGATGGCTTTGTCATGCATGAATAACATAGCCAATCCAACCTAATTTTGATAATATCATTATACTAAACCATGATATATCATTTCTATATATTCTGAGGATAAGTATTTTTTAGCTACATGTGGTATACAGTTGAGCAAAAATACCACCCCTAAATGACATAATGACATTACTGAGGCTGGTTTCTGCGAAAATAGTACTTACAAAGTATAGCACAGTAGTCACTATATATTCATTCCCTCTCCCATCACTTAATTACATCACCCTTTAAGACAGACGTATAATGTAATTAGAGATTTGAACAGTTCACAGCCAGATCACTTAAAGTAACATTGTTAATGGGCTTTAGAAGTTCTCCCTTTAATATTGCCAGTGTTATAACTTCTAATTACCTTAATAATTAAGGCTGTGTCATTCATGATTGAGGTAACAGTTGCTAACACTAATGGGTATTAGAGGTCTCTCACAAGGCATGTTTTGATGTTCTCATCCAGTTGCTTAGGGCAGGCAAGAGCTATTTGTCCTTAGAAACATAGTGGTTGCTATGTGGTGGCCTGGGCAGAGGCATCCTTACTAACCACTTTAATACTGCCTCCACCACTGCTGTTCTCATTGAGGAGTGACTATATAAAACGCATTCACCATGCACTACCCTTGAAATGCAAATGTGGCACCTATGGATGAAATCTGTTGAACTCTAATTGCTATTGTTGTTATTGCTACAAATAACAGCACAAACTTGAATGTCAAACCTGACGGAAATTCAAAGAAATCCATAGGTAACCCTTCCCCATTATCAACCCCATAAATTAGCAATGGTTAAGATTTTCAAAGTTTAAGATGACACATTTGCTTAGACATGCTTCATTGTGTGTGGGTTATTCAGAAGAGTAACTGCAACTACGTTAAAATCAAAAGGAAAGCAATTGGGATTTGCAGCTGTTTTGTCTAGAAATAAGGCTAGTATCACCTTTTCAAGTTTTTTCTAAAGACTTCTGGCATATACTAAAGACAAGTCTTTTATGAAGAGTAAGAGTCAAATGTTCCTCCATACTTGGCTGAAACTAGAAGTCCAGAGATACCAGCCTGCTTGTTGGCCACGCTACTCTTGTGGTCACGGGACAGTGAAGAACTCAGGATGTACTCTACTGTCTTCCATACCCCAAATGAATCAAGACTTGTGTAACTGGAGACCAAAATAAGATTTGGAGAACTATCAAACACAGACAGATAGAAAAAAAAAAAGGCAACTTCATTGGACAGACGAGTATTCAGCAAAGTCGTTTTAAGAATCTAGTCAGTCCCTGAGGACTGAGGACAGAATGAATTCTCTTATTTACTTAGCTTTTTTGAGTTTTACTACACTGTATAATACGACTGTGCTAGAAAATCTTAAACCCCCAGGGATGGGGGGATCATTTATTTCTTAGATTTGTTTGTTTTCCAGACATAGATTCAACTGATTTCCTGAGTCAGGTTAAATTACACCGAACAGGTAAAAGGACAATTCTATGATGCAGCGAAGAATGCCCTGGGGATAAAAAAAGATTGATTCATCCCAGTCCCACTAAAAACCCCAGGAATTTAACATTTATTAGACTGGACATGAAGGACATACTCATATAGATAAGATACACATGGTAAATTAGCCCTTTAAAGTACAACATTGAAATCAATACACTACACAGGCACCACAAAGACACCCCCATTCCTCTTCATCTAAATTAAAATCTAGGTAAAAAACAGAAAAAAAGAAAGAAAATGCATCCCAAACTCACGTATCTACTTGAGCAACAAGTGTGAAAATTTCCCTCCCTCATCAGGTAAATACATAATGCGCTCATGGTTGAATCAGATTTAATTTCTACAGACTTCCAATATTAGTTTGGCAAGTATCCTTGCTCCTTTTGTGTCCCTTTTCAGTGAAAACAAAATAAAGTAATTATAACAGTACTACCTTTGTCTGCCTTCACCTGAAAAAGTATTAGATACACTCCTTCACATACAAATACAACCTCATCAAGGAAAGAATTCCCATTAGGAGTGATAATATTTCCTGTTCACTAGAAGATATCATTCCAGGATTCAGAAATCCCTATATTCAAGTCCTCTTGAACATTTTTAGATCAGCAAGTCACTATATGCATGAATATTCACAAACATATATCTATGTGTTTATATATACATATATATGTATGTATACACACACAAACACACGTTATAGTGACACCAGTGTCAATCAGTTTGATCACACATTCCTAAAAGTTTTCAGAAAATCTTTACTAGCCATTTGGATACAAATCCATTTCATTAAATTTCAGAACTGTCATGATAGAAATTCTACAGCTATGCCCCTAACTAAAAGACAAAAGCTATTAGATCTTAGCTCACATGAAACTATGCCAAGATCGTTTAAGGAGCATGAAGCTACTTGTAATGCAACAGAAACAAACACAAACAGCAAGTAATTCAAACTACTCTATACAATATTTACAAAGATGTCGATCTCAGATGAACAAGCTGAATGAAGAATACCTGTACACATAGTGTCATAGAGGAACTCTGCACCAGATTTCCAGATACACTAACAACATCAGCTATTTATGGGCCTTTCACTCTATATTACATTAAATTCCTAAGCAATTTCTTACATGCATAATCCTATGTCATAACTATATGTATATTAATAAGGGTATGCATACAACAGTACTTCACATTAACTCTTTATGCTTGCATTTTAGAAGAACATTCAATGCAAGTGCTCCTGCTAGACTCAGACAAATGAAAGGAAGTAACCTTGCGACCCCAACAGAGGCCCACACCATATGGAAGAAAAACATCTTCTTGTTCTTGTATTAGGAAAACTTTTATCTGCCTTGTGCTGTAGAAGGGGACAAACCCAGCCATTCCATGCAGCAGAGGACAGCGTACTGAGGCTACCATTCGTCTAACTCCTAGGCACATTCTCTTTTCTGTCATCCCTCATCCACTGACAGCTACCATCTGGGAGAAAGTCCTAGTGCGCTGCCCTGTGCCGTTGGGCTGGCATTGTGTGTGTGATCTCGGGATTACAATGCATATGCTACACAGTACACATATTTTTGTTGCCTGGAAAATGTCTCCCTCAAAAGGGACAGCAGTTAGACGTAAATAATTCACCAGTTTCCATGGTATAGACCTTTGGCGTGGCAAAGAAGAAAAAGCGGGTTACCCATTTGCAACTTTAAAATAAATGATTCCGTGTTTTGGGTAAAAGCTCATGGTTAACCTGGACTGGTTAATTCAATTTTTGATATTGCACCATATGGCTGGAAAGTAATGCAGTATATTATATACATTCTTAAAATTACCTCAGAAGAAAGGACAGGCAAAGGCAAGGAAAAGGAATATGATGAAAGAGAGCCAAATTCAGGCCATATGTATGCTGCCTAAATCCTAGCTTAAGTGACCATTAGGGGCAGGCTTTATTACGTCTAAATCAGATGCCTCCATCTGAATCATCACCTAGGTTTCCTTTATATTCACTGGAGGGGAACGGATACTTCTAAGGGCACAATTCAGCTCATTCTTGGCGGATAGCCCAGAGAGGTTGTGGAGTCTCCATCCTTGGAGATATTAAAAACCTGACTTGAACATGTAAACCCGTTTGAATAGCTCACACGCTAAAACTGTGCCTGTTTCTGTCCTTTGGCAGTGGAGGGAACCTGTGCCTGNAGCTCACACGCTAAAACTGTGCCTATTTCTGTCCATTGGCAGTGGAGGGAACCTGTGCCTACCAGCTCTGCCCTGTAGACTTCTCACCTATAAGGAGAGCTCCTGATGCTGCCCCTTTGCCTGCCTGCCCTCAAACATCACCTAGCAGATGACAGTGCAAAGTCAAGCACTGCCTCTATTTCAGACCACAAACCTCCCTAGACATACTGAGAAGCTCCCAGCTCTGGAAATGGTTCATGTAGCTTTTAAGCATCCTCTTGAATGATTTGGGAGGAATCACTGCTGAACCCAGTGATCATTTTAATTTCAAAAGGACAAGAATGGCGACCACTTTTTCTCACTGCTTACTCTACAAAGGCCAGTATTTTTCCCTAGCTAGTCTGTACCTCAGAAATGGTCTCAGTAGCTTGAATCCCAAATGGATGGTAGAATATAATGAATGAGATGCCTTTGTCTAGTATACCCTATGGGCACGCTCTAAGCTTTTTCTTTTCAAGGTGTGTGAAACTGTCTCACCCTGTGGAGACTCCACACAATAAAAGAGCATTGTCTCACTTTTGCACTCACAGCCTTTGTCCAGCCAGTGGGATGTGTGCTCCGCACTGTACCATACAGTTCTGGTGCCCTCAAGTCATCCATGTAGAGGCCTGGCCAGACCATGGAGTGATTTCCAGCCAGCTGCATGCCTGTCCTTCCTTCCAGTGAAAACCAGGACATGATGGGGATGAGCTACTGATATGAGCTAAGACAATCTCTCTAAATACCTGTTTAAAAAAAAAAAACCCAAGAGTATGATGTTATGTGTCAATATCACACTTTGCCATGTGAGATCAACAGGAGAAATATGTGACCTCACATCAGGTGTGACAACTTCTCACCCACCCCAAGGACTGAGATACAGCCAGAAGGTGCATCCACATGCAGAACCAGAGAAACAACTGCAGGTGTCAAAGCACAGGCTGGGAAAAACTGCCTTTCCCGCCTACTCGTCTCTCAATCAACAAGCTTCCTCTGCATTCAAGCCTTAACCCTGACATACTCATTTCCTCTGGCATCCCAGGTACAGAAATAAACAAAACAAACCCTCATATTTCAAAAGGCTATCAAACTTGTGCTTTCTATCAGAGGTAGCCAAAAAATTCACTGAATTAGAACAATTTTCAACCACTAAAATGTTTTACATACACTATATACAAAACCCACTGAAAACGTTTTACATACATGGAGGATAAACGCTTAAAAAATTCCATCAGTTTTTCAAGGAAGAAGCAGTGTTGGTTAAGAGCTTCCCACTAGGAAAAATGAGGATATCTGAAACTTCCAATTCTGTTGATCAGAGTTGAGCTAAGAAAAATATATTCAAATATATATTTCTTAAAAAGCCCGGCAACACTCCTGTCAATGTTACACTCTGTCACTAGGGAGTAAAAGGAGAATAAAAGCAACCTCACTCCAAGCTCTACTGTCATGTTTTCCCAACTTCTAAAAAGGCACAAGCAATAATATGCCCTTCTGATATTAATATAACCAGACTACCAGTTTTTAATAGTGTTTAAGGTGAAACTACTTCACTCCATTGTCCTCATGCATCAAAAAATCATCACTGGAGTTCCTAGAAGGCTCAACATCTGCATGTTTATGAAGAAAGGAGCGATGATTAAGATAAAGCCATCCCCTTACTGATCTCAGGCTGCTCTTTCAGATTAAAAGAATAAAATTAAATAATATCATAACATTAAAAAACTCAGAGCTTGCTGAGGGCGACATGACAGACACAAACACTGATAGCTACATCCATCCAACACAAGCTTCACTGACAAATGACCATACTACAGGGGCACACATTTAGATTA
Source organism: Himantopus leucocephalus (assembly GCA_003993805.1). Lineage (NCBI taxonomy): Eukaryota > Metazoa > Chordata > Aves > Charadriiformes > Recurvirostridae > Himantopus > Himantopus leucocephalus. The sequence continues at coordinate 164,893,987 of RSEF01000001.1, forward strand.
GCTTAAACATACTGCTATTTGTTATATGTTTTCTATTTTTTTTATTTATATCACTCTTTTGAACACCAATATATTATTTCATTAATAATTTCAAGATCCTTGAAGAATATTGGAGAAGTGAATACTGTATACGCATGCTCATGTGCCATGTGAAAATGGGGTAGAAGTCAACTGCAATTCTACAGGTCTGTTCCCTTGCAAAGTTTCAGCAGTTCATTGCTAAACAAAGCCCCATTTCTGCCCCTCTCTATCACATGCTTTAGCCAGTGCACATTTAAAAACAACGGGAAATTGCATTTCATTCAACCTGCATGCACTGAAGTTAAGCACTGCTTAAGTGTTTGCAGGATTAGGGCTTAAGCTTCCAATTATCCCTATTGCAGCTGTGTGATATATATCCCAATGAATGCATTTCTCATCAGTTTTAATTCACGTTTTCTCATTTGGGGGACTGAAAATAGCAAACATGAGTAGAGGCTGAGTGGTGTTGTTTCTGTTAAGCCTACATACCTAATAAACCATAATATTTACTCTCATTATTATTATCAATAGTTGAGTTAGAGATTCACTATATGACCCAGTGATCATGATATACGTGCTACCTCACTTCAGGAAACAGCCCGGAGTTTTAAATTCAAAACTAGGTAACTTCATCAGATACACACACATATATATATACACCCTGTTTGAATGAAAACAAAGGCTCTCTTTTTTTTTTTTTTCTTCACCAAATAAGTCCTACCAAAAATACTTACAAAATTGTCAATACTACATTTTGTTTTCCACTAGACCCTGGTATGGTGTTATGTATAAATCTGAAGCAAGGAAAAGCAGGCATCCTATTGTAATTTTTGTCACAAGATACTGACATAAATTAAATCAGGATCTTGGCTATACCAACTTGCAAAATGCACAAAATCTTGCTGCTGTCTTACTAGTTGAAATTTAGATCCATCTAAGTAGGAAGCCGAATTTATTGTCAGATGGCAGTGAAACCAGCAGTATGTCCTAAGAGACATCATACAGCCATCAGAAATCACCCATACTTAGCATTCCTTCCTCAAAAAAGCAAATCCTAAGGTTTAAGGATCTGACTATTTTTCTTTGCTTAAGGCTGTGTTTTACATACTTACTGACATAAGCCCTGGAGTCACAGCCCCCTACCAACTAGACAAGGCCATTGTCACCCAGTTGAATGGAAACCTGGATGCAGAGGATAAAGGTAAAGTTTGGTGCGTGTCTAGTTGTCCTCCGGGATGGAGTCAGGATGTGGCCAGCATGAAGATGAAATCCAAGAACCTGAGAATGCTTCAAAGTCTGATAATAAAGACATGGCCAAATTCACTGTAAGGTTTAATGGCCTTTCCTTGTCCTATCTTCCTCTAAGCAGGATTCGGGTCTGGTCTCAATGGGAGGTCACAGGACAATTCCTGAGACTTTTTGGGTTTGTTCTTCACAATGACCAGGGATAGCTGCTGAAGCAAATGTCAGTGAGAACTCTTTTTCAGGTCTCTGCATTACAGATGTGTCAAAGATGCCAAGGGAAGCCAAGTCCAATGCTCTCCCTTCCTAAACAAGCAGCAGATGCTCCAGTGATTAAGTTTCCTGGTGGTGTTGACTTACATGAAGATGATAGAGTTATGACAATAGAATAGAATGTAACATGGTTGAGAATCAAGCTATGAAATTTGGATTCCCATTTCTTTCCTCACTTGCCACATACCAGGCATAGTGTTTTCTGATCTTTATCCCTTTTCTATCCCTTCAGCTCCCAATCATACCTTTATTGCCCAACCATTTTTCAAAACACCCATTTTGTCCCTTTTTGCTTTCCCTGAGTCCCTTCCCACCTCTGTGCAATTTTCTTTTCGCTGACTTTATTCCAACAAACGTCTACATTTCTACTGTATGTGTTCCTCTGTTCTATACTGCTCTACACACATCATCTATATACATCATGTTGATCATTATTCTCACCATTTGACTTCCTGTAGCTTCCAACCTTTTATCTCTCATCTGATTTTCATCTATCGTGTTTTCAAAAAATTGGCCACAATATAGGTAAACAATGTAAGCTACCTTAAATGATAACAAAAAATGTTAAAAATATGCCACAGAAAATTTTCTAAATACTACCTTGATACTTTGAAAAATGCCAGTGTGTTCCATTTTTTTCAATTATAAAAATGCTCCAATCAGTAGGTGTGCCAAAACCATTGTATTTGTCATTACAAGCTTTAAAAGGTTCATAATTAAAATGGAATTTTAACGGCAAACTTTTGAAAATTGTAAATTTGGGGAAATTTTGACCAATACTAATGTAGAGAGTCTTAAAATTAATTACTTGCATGCTATGTTAAAAACAATCCATTAGTCTCAGAACAGGCTGACGAAAGAGAGACTGTTTTAGCGGTGGGAATTTGTGACATTTGACACTTTCCAAAGTGACATCTACAGGTTTACGGGTGCTGGCATTGGGTCACTGTACAGACACTACCTGTTTTCCGAAGACAGATGCTACCATACATTTTTATGGTACATGGTTAGACACTAAAATTTTTTTCTGGAATAGGATTTTGTTTCTACGCATAGACACAGCTATACCAGCAAACCCATCTTTTCTTTAATAAAGTATATTTTGTTTGGGAAATTGGTTTTTGAACACTGGCTAACATAAGCAGCATCTACACTCAGATAGCTTGGCAATAGGACTCACCAGAAGACCCATCCCAGCAGACTCATTCAAGTGTTGGTAAGATTTCTAAACAAACCAACAGTCACATTTTAGAACTCTCATCCAAGTTAAATGGAAAAATAAAAGTTAGAGATTGGAATAAAATCTAACTCTCCTGGCTTTCAGTGGCATTTCTTAACCAAGGTGTCATGTGTTATTGCAGCTCTCCATGCTAAGAAATAAACACACATCACATACCCTGTTATATTCAGTCTCGGCAATGGAATCTAGAACTCAGCTGCTGGAAAGTGAGAAATACGGTCTTAACCCTCCTGATTGTTTTCCATGTAGCACAGAGGAAGGCTGCAGGGAAGAGAAGTGTTTGTCATCACCCCCACCCCCATACTATTCTGTAGGTATAAAAAATCATGGGAGACAACAGAAAAAACCTGAATACATTTTAATACTGAGGTGGAGAGCGGGAGTAGAGGAAATGCATATAACACAACTGATGACCTCTAACAATGTAGTTTTTCAGGCTGCTGCTGGATAGGATGTATTGGACAAGAAAAAAGTCTATCTGTAGGGGTACAAATATGCTAATCCATAACTTGCAGAGGGCTTGTAGGAATATTGATGGCACAGTCCATCCCAACAAAAACACTGTGGAGAAGCTAATAATTAGACAAGGATCTTGGGAAAAAAAAAAGTCTTCATGTGTTCTTTAATTTGGTTGTAAGCTGGAACATAATGGAAACCAAAGCCAAGTAAGTGTTAGTAATTTTACAAAATTTCATCCTTTTAAAAGCAAGTTTTCATGTTTTCTCTGCCTGCTCTAAAGTGTATGCATGCCAAAAGTGCCTGAAGGCAAAGGCATTTTATAGTATGGATCTGACCACATAACTCTTTTACTATTAGAAACAGGTAACTGTAAAATCTCTGTGACACAGTGTATCAACTCAGTGCCATGACACAGCACAGGCGGCCAAGTCTGGCCTCCTTACAAGGCAGGCGAGGCCTTTCTTCTGAAACCAGTTTTATATGCTTTTGTAACGCAATGGACTATTGGGTTAGGAAATGCACACTCTAAAGCTGCACGATAAAGATCCTGACTCTACTGAAAGATGGTGATGCTGCAGTTCTGCTGCACTGCACCTTCTCGCAGCACCTTTTCATAAAGCCATTGGTAATTTTAAATGTGGAAAAGGTGTACAGTTTTTTGAAGGAGGGGTGGGAGAAACAAGGGTGTAGATGGAAAACGTCTATCAACATCAGCAGAGCTAGTCCTACCTGGCTCTCCCGTAGCTTGAAAGAGGAAGGGCATTGCTGGGAGGATGGAAGAGTACTGCAGAGAGCACAGCTTATCTAACTCAAATGGAGGGGGGGAACAGAAAAGCAGCTTTATTTTTCCTCTAATTAGCTATGCTTCTGGAAATGCAGACAAGCAACAAAATGCTGAGTCCTAACAAACAAGCACAATGCTTATGCAGTCATTTGGCCAAAAGGTTTCACCAGTGAGCAACCCCTGGTTTTCTGTCTTCTAGCAGACACCTACGCTAGCCCAACAGTCCCCAGTGGTTCAGTAATGAGCCTGCATTATTTCTCATTTAACAATGTGCGCTTAAATGGTCACAAATAATAAGGGATATCACATTTGGTATAAAAAAAAGAATTATGTCCAAGGGGGTAAAATGTAACTACAACGAATATGCAGATATGACTTTAACTGCAGAGCTGTAATTATGCTAATTGCAATGCTACCACCTATAACCTCTGTTCACTCTTTTTTTTACGATTGTATCAACTTTTTTCCTCTCCATTTAGTTGTTTGGTCAGCCCCACAGTGGACTAATTGTTTGCACCTTAAAAAGGCAGACCATCATCAGACCACTCTAGCTGGCTCCATACTAAGGCCTTATGCTGCTGTTGTACAAGTAAATTCGGTTAATTAGGTATTACTGCAACCACTACTGCACTTTTACAGTAATAGAAAAGGGCAATACAAATCTGTTGTAATTGCTATTTTTAATTCTAGTGTGTTATGTATCTATTTAAACAATGATACTAACAATATTCCAGTAGCTTATCATTTGAGTGGTATGGTCTAAGGAATCTGGTTGAGATAACTTTGATCCTGTTGTGTTTGTTTCTATCACACACATACTCAGTGCACATTGAGCGTTACGGCAGGATCAAACCACAAGGGGAAAAAATGGTACTTACTAATTTAGCAAGCAACAATGTTTTCTGTCTGATCAACACAGTTTTGCATTTTAGGAATTCAATAGAAACACCTGGCTTTACCGAGACAAGAATCTGGATTTAAATCCAAGCATTAAATCCAACCAGAAGGAGACCACACCAGTCCAATTGCCCTGTAAGATGGCGTGTGTCATCTGCCAGCAACAAATATTGGAAGATGTCCTGCCACTCTGTCTCCTGCATGATTAGCAACATGTAAGAACTGGATCCATGAAGCTTTTTTTTAATTTTCTTTTCCAAAATGCTGTGATACAAATTCACCTTCAGTCTACAGTTTGAAACAGCCCTTTGAGAACCTCTCCACAGCAAATGCTCCGAAACATTTCTTTTGTAGATTTTCTTCTCATTTTATAAAAACTAGTCTCAAAAAGAAAATCATTTGTGAAACAGAGCTAGATTTTTCTTCATTGTCAGTAAGAGGGTACAAGTATTGCCTCAATTTTCCAGTTATTCTATAAATAGGCATTTTCTTTAGGAGTATATAAAAATTCCTAGCTTTAGTATCTTAACGCACACAGTACATTCTGTAACGAGACCAAGCCAAATTGATCCCAATGTCCCTATCTTCAAATTCTCAAATGCTTTAGGTAAATGCCTGTTACAAATATTTGGGGGTTAGAAGTGCACACAGAAATTACCAGTAACATTTCCCCTTTGATTACCATCATTATGAATAACAAACACTGTCACAGTAGAAAGAGAGCAAGATGACATGACACCATATAAAATGACACTACCAAAAACATACCTGTAAATGAAAGCTTTGAGAAACTGCTATCTTTTTAATAGGAAATATAGCTCACTTGAATGAATATGCAATATTCTCTGAGGGTTTGAATTAAAAACAGACCTTAATAATTACCCTAATTACTTCTGTTGTGATTCTACCTTTGAGTCTACATGAAACAAACATCTAACAATTAGTTACACTTTCATTTAATCAACTGGTTTTGAATAAATGGGTGTTAGTATTTCTTTTAACAAACCTGTTCTTTTAGAAAGACCAAAGATAAAATTGTTTGTTTCAATTTAGCATTCAACATGTCATTAGTTTGGACTAAAATATTTATTTGGGTTTTTTTGCCCAGCAGCTGAAGTCCTCTATCTAGCCACAAAAGAAATGCAACAAAAGCTACAGCAGAAGGTGGAACACACTATTTGGTAACACATCTCAAAGACAGCCTTGGACAAACCACCTCTGAGGGTAAAAACATACATCACGTTTCAGCTTCAAAGCCCAATTTAGTCTTCAGTCTCTCAACTGAGCCTGTCAATTAGGGTGTCAATTAGGCCTTGATCCAGCAGAGCACCGAAGCATGTGTGTAATCTAAGCATGTGAATAACCCTGTTGCTCACTGCAAATCAGTATGATGGTGACGGGGGACAAATGAACAGGGCCACCAGTTCATTCTCACATACAGCAATTACACCACACTTTAAAATATTTTCTTGATGAAGCAACATACTGGAAAATTGTGGCATTTGTCATCTCTGCTGCTTTTGGAGCCAGTATAAAAACGGGCTGCTGTTCATCTTGTTTTGGTTGGCAGAAAGAAGCTAGGTATTCTCTCCTCTAAAACTGAGAAATCACCTCGTCTCCAAAACACACCTGATTTAAAGCGGCATCTCTCTTTATAAAGCTATACAATAATAAAATAGCTTCTTATGTATAGTGCAAACACTGGATGTTTGATACTTGACTTTTTCGTAGACTCAGCACTTGCAAGGCTGCTGCTCCTAGATATATAACTTGAGTTGATTCACTGTTTCATGCCTGAGCTTGCCTGTATCTAAAATGGAGAGTGTGATCCCTTTTTCCAAAATACAGAGGTCTCCCAATTACAGAAATATTCCTTTAGAATAACTTTTTGCTGTTGTTGCATAGTCATACATGCTGTGGCTCCTGAGGCAAGTCAGTAACCATTGCAAACTGATGTGTATTCCTCTCCAGGAAAGTAAAAAGCGTAGCTACAGCATGAGATTGCCCAGTTGGAGAATCACACAGAACCGCACAACGACGCACCTGCAGAAGTACTAGCTGAGGGAGGGCTGGGAACCCCAAACCTCAGTCCATTTTGGCAAAGGACTCCACTGGGCTGTGGCAATAGTTTTACTCTCTGGATGCTGCCTTAGTGACTAGATGAGAAATAAGAAATGTCATCTTTAAGAACTTTCACCTGACCTCTTCAAAGTTTATTCCCATGCCAGTTTTGAAATATCAGGAATCTCTGAGTTAAGCTATGCAACACGGAGCTTGCTAATGACAGAGACAAGCCAGCACTTGCAGACACCCTTTCAATGCTAGGCAAATGCAAAATAAAATACCATGATAGAACTGATGCACATTTTACTCCCCAGATCTGACCCTTAGCCTGAGATACTGACACCCTGCAAATTCTTCTATCTTAACTGTAGAGCAAGTGCTGCAACAAGGAATACAAAACCAGGCTTGGGGTTTTGCCATGCTCAGTTACAAAATGATTCCACACTGGGTAATACCACTCACAAAGGAAAACGATCCAGTAAGAGCCTAATCTTGCTCCCACTGGAGTTTGTAGCAAAACTTATGCAGAAACAGAACAAAATCAAAATTTGACACCAATGTTAAAATTGATGGACTCCTTTCTATAACCTGTCAAGTTAGTGATAGCTTGTTTGTACCTTTGATTATTACAGGGAAATTATCAGATCAGAATTCTGAATCCCTATAATAAATGAACTTCTAAAAACGTAACTCTTGCTTCTCAAACACTAAGCCGCATGTTTTGTCAGGATACTATAATACAAAAGGTTGTGATATATACATTAAGATTTAAATGCACTCTCTGTGGAAGTGACATGAGATGTGCAGCCTTTCCAGCAATTTTTACACATGAAAATTAACTCATTATTTCTATCTCGAGAGTCAGCCTTGGAAGTATCTGAAAAGCAATGTTTTTTAGCTTCTGAAAACTGCTGATCCAGCAATGTTTTTGCAGTTTTCTACTGCGGGGGAAAAAAGAGTTTAAATAAAAAGACTGGTATCGGCAAAAACTCTTCTGCCCAATGTATCAGCATGTTTACTCATCCACACATGGCCACAGTTCACCTAAACATCATTTCTCTGTTGAACAAAACATCTTGCCCAGATTCTGGGGTTATGCAGAAGAAAACACATGGTGGAAGCTGTGCACAATCTATCACAGGAAAAAGCCACTGAGCCAGAAAACAATTCTAAAATGCGTACAGGGCTACAACAGTTAAATCTCAAAGCTGCTGAGAAATTGCTTGGATGCTATGAGCAAAAAGTGTGGTTCCAGAGTATAATCCTAGTGATACACTATGTTCTTTGCAAAAGGTTGTGAGGCCTTGGCCTAATAAGCATAATCTCATTACACTGCAAATAAAAGTTTCCTATTTATCTCCAGATTTCAAATGAATCTAATAAGGCTTATGATACAGTCACCCAATACCCTAATCATATTTCTGCCTATCTAAAAGCAATCAGTAATTGTGTTATAGCAGAACGTGCTGACAATACCTCTGACACAGAAAGGAGAATGAGAGCCCAGCTGTACTAATTAAATTAAATGCTAGGCTGATGGAATACATTTGCTGAAGCTTGGAGAGTATGGGTGCAGAATTAATAAGCATTACAGCTTAGAGCAGGAGATGATATCATAATGGATGCAAGGTTTTGATGTGGAGAGCCTCATTCAGATTCAATGTACCATAATGTACGGATGTGACAGCTGCTTAGAGAGGTGCAGAACCTTGAACAAAGTGCACAGGAACTTTCTCTCCCCCCTCCTTCTTTTTCTTTCCCCTCCCCTCTCCAGCCCTCCTCCCCCCATCTTTTCTGTTACTCGCTTAGGAACTGTATTTTAATATCATCCATCAGTTCAAAAAAATACTCCGTTGGGGCCACAGTTTACTATATATTACGATCCTACTGGTTTGCACTGCAGTTTCTTTTCTTCCCACCTTCTCCTCCTCTCTGCCGTTTTAAACCTACCAGCCCCGTAAATCAAGAGAAACGCCCTTTGAAAACCAGTCTGTAACGCAACACGTACACGGTTAGTCGTGATTTTACCTCTCTTCCCCCTTTCTTATTATTTTTAATGCCAGAAAGCCCGAGCGCAGGGCAACTCCGGCAAGCGCAAGGGAAGGAGAGGACAACCCAACCTCGGCCCAGCGACCGCAGGCGGAGTTGGGAGGGTTCGGGAATGAGCGAGAACCGCTTTAAGCCGGCCCAGCCCCGAGGGCTTCCCCCGGCAGGGAGGCGGCAGGGCCCCGCCACCGGGCCCCTCTGCCTGCGGGGCGGGCGCCGCTCGGCCCCCGGCAGGGCCGCGCAGCCTCCGCCTCAGGCATGGCGGGCTGGGAGCGGCCGGGCCCGCGGGCCGCTGCGCCGGCGAGGCCTCATTACCATGAGAATTTTGACAGGATATTAAATTGACTAATCCTGAACTTTCCGGACTGACCCCTCGCTCGCCCGCAGACAATACCGCTGTCTGCCGGCGAGGCCCCTCCGCCTGCCCTCAGCGTGTTTTACACCCCCCCCGCCGCACCCCCGCCACACGCACAACCCACACACGGCCACCCCCCCCCCCGCCGCCCCGCCCCGGGGGGCTCGTTCGGCGGTTGGTGTCCGTCCGGGCGGCCGCAACCGCCACCCCTCCCCGCCCACCACGGCCCGGCCCGGCCCGGCCGTCCTCCCTCCCCTCAGCCGCCGCCTTCCCGCGCTCCCCGCCGCCCCCGCCCGGGCAGCCGGGTCTCGCCGCCTTCTCGTTCTCCCCCGGCCCGAGGCTGGGGGCTGCCTGGAGAAAGTTGAGCCCCGTGAGGAAGCGGGCGCCGCTTGAGGGGCCGCCCCGGGGGCGCCGAGACCCCGC
>RSEF01000001.1:164904154-164921495 GCA_003993805.1 Himantopus leucocephalus
CCCCCCCCCCCCCCCGCCGTTTGTTTTTTTTTTTTAAAAGTCTTCCTTTAGCGATAAAAGAGGGGCCGAGGGGGGGCCCTGCCGGGGGCTGTCCCAGCCCTGTGCCGCAGCCCGCCGGCCTCGGAGGGCGGGCTGGGGGCTTCAAAGCCCACGGCTGGCAATTTCAGGAGGAAGCTGACCGCTTCTAAGATCCCCTAAAACAAACACAAACCCGCCGCCCCCCCCCCCCCCAAAAAAAANCGTAATAAAAATGTAATTTCTCTCCCTAGCTCGGGCTCCCGCCCGTAGTCCATCTGCTTTGTGAGGAGAGGAGGGGAAGGCTCGTCCTGCGTTATTCACAGGCTGCTCGCCCAGGAGTACAGGAGGAGCTTTCAGACCTAATCCGGGCAATGCTGCGCTCATTTACTCGGAGCTGGTGTGGGAAAATAACGCCGTTCATTTGACGGTATTTTCGAGAATACTGGACTACACGGACAAGCCTTTATAAACCGCGTACATCCCCACCGCCCCGCCAGCGCTTGCGGATGCGGAGGACGGCCTTTTGCGTCCGATCTGCGCACAAGCAGACCCGCCACAAATCGCTCCCCGGCTCTCCTCTCTGTTTACTGCCTGCTCGTGAAAAGAGCCAAAAGTAAGAAAGCACCGTGACACAGCTATAGGTGACATTGCCACTTTCTCCGCAGTTTCTCAGATCTCTCTTTATGAGACTCTCTCTGTCTCTCCATGTGAGCCTATAGCCAAAGTACAAATCAACACCTTTTTCCACCTATCCACCTACCTATCAATAAATATACACCTGTAAGCAGCTAGACCTGCCCTCGCCATCCGGCACGCTTTCCTCAGCGCTCCCCCACCTGCCCTTATTTCTGTGCGCTGAACAGCATGCGGACGAGACGCCTCGCAAACCAGAGCTGTGCCTGCCGCAGGGGCGGTAAACTCCCACGTTGCGTGGAAAGTTTGCTGCGGGAGTTTGCGAGCTGCTCGCCGGGAGCCTCTGCCACGCACCCTTGTCTGCGCCACACCACGCTGCCCGTAACTCACCAAGTCACTCTCCCAGAGGCCCCACAGCCGGAACGGACTTGCAGCGCTTCTAAGTAGTGGAGCACTAAAAAAGCAGGCTCGTTACCTGGACACTTGGCTTCTTATTACTCCATTGCTCCAGATGCCACATCCCTTGGTGCTGCAGATCGGCTCAAAAATTTGAAGTACTCCTTCCTTTTTTTTCCCCCTTTCCCTCTTTCTTTCTTTCACGCGTTCATTCTTAAAAAAAAAAAAAAAAAAAAAGATGCTTGAATAAAGTTAGCTTAAATTTGTTAAGAATAAAACCGGCATAAATGTTTATTTCAACTTCCTAGTGCGGCAGTGTACCGAAGCCCAGCCCGCCCAAGCCTCTTTAGCAATGGAGTGGTTTATTTAATTTGTCAGTATAATAGAAGCAGCTGAGTGAGAGACAGAGAATGCAGTGTGGTATAAAAGAAACAAAGGCTAAAAGTACCACTATTTTGATTCCCTTTTTAAAATTACTTCCAAAGTGTGGTATCTATTGTGAAGAATAATGCTGAACAAAGCACAGTGTCTTGGCAATATTCACAGAGCTCATTCACAGAGCCAGTTCTGTCTGTACATTCAGAGGTAGAATACACTTATAAATGATGCATTGGAAGGACTATAGTTCCTATTGTATTCCCAGTGTAAACAAAAAGACAGACAGAAGCTGAATGGCATATGGGCAGCGGGGCCACACTTTATTCAACCATTCCAGCACCATTGTGAAGGTAAAATGCAACAGGAGTTCTCTCCCCCTCTGACTTCAAATCCACTGAACACGTTTTGGGTTAGGCTAACAATTTTTTTGTATACATGTATTTATACATATATATGTGAAAAACACAGATCTGGTGGTAATTTTGTATGCTTCTGTGCAAAAGTGATATTTAAAGCAATCCGCAACAGGGGAAGGCTGTCAAGTTTTGGAGGTCATTCCCAATGGGAGTAAGGAGCCTCTGGAGAAGACTGGCTGAAAGAGGGTCTGTGCAGCGGCTGTGCAGGCGGGTGCTTGATGCATCGAGCTAAAATGGTCTAAAAGAGCAGTCGCAAAAGCTGGGAAGGAGACTGAGGCGCTCAGGATCTGACCTACCTGGACAAAGATGTGTTATTGGAAGGGACAGTCTTCGTATGGACTGGAGTCTCCCCTGATTTTCCCACCATTGCCCCCTGTTTGTTAGCTAGTACAGACTGTCTGAGCCTGCAAAGGCAGATTGGCAACTTTGCCAGATGAGCATAAATCGCCTTTACTAAGTCAGCTGGTGTCCCTGCTGAACAGTTTATGGCCAGAGAGAGCATCTTCACTGTGTTTGAGGGGAAGGAAAAACCACTCACGTGGAGGAAAGATTAAAATTAGATACGTCCTTTCTGCCCTTGCTCTGTCAGCTGGTGCCAGGAAGTTTTATGATCACTAGCTCCTCTCCCTCCCTTTATATTTTCTGCTCTCGCATAAAGGCTCACGTGCTGAAACTCTGCTCACTGGATTCAGTCTTTCTGATTCACGCAGGCATGCCTGTGTCTGTGCGATACAGCGTATCTACTGCACATCACACCCCTCGTCGCATTTGGAGGGATTTGTGCGAGTAGTGCTGAGGGACCAGTCCGCCTTTTCCTTTGCTTTTATATCTGTTGGTCCTGTTGCCTTTGCTCCTTGCTCACCACGGGTGATCGCTGACTGACTTCCAGCAACCAGATTAGGAACTGCGTGTTCGGTTTTGTCTGACGGCTGTTTTATACTCCCTACAGGTGGGGCCAGGCAGGATTTCACACCTGTTTGAAGTCTCCAGAGAATGCTGTCCTTTGGGAGCCGAGGCGGGGTTCCAGCTGGTACTGGAGTCATCCGGAGATGAGCCTGCCTGACCTGTTCTGGTATTAAAAAGCCTGGCAGAATGTGCTTTGTACTAATGTGATGGAGATTTTGCAAGTTTCTGCCTTAGATAAGTCACAGTCTTATCAAGATTTAACACGATCATATAAATGGAAGCAAGCTTCAGATGAGGATTACTCAGCTTGATCCCTAAAGCTGAGTGCCAGCCTCTCTTTATGAGTATTTATAGCCTTTAATTAAAATCGAATCTGGAAACTCTGTGTCCCTGAGTACTTTCCTAAATTCTTTGATTCTATTCACAAGAATATAGTACTTGGATTAAAGTATGCTTGATGTTTCCAGGAAAAAAAAATAATAATACTGTGTTTTCACTGTGAGCTGCTGCCTCCCAGAGCTGATGCCAAGAAACCCAGAATGTTATAGTGACTGCGCTTAGATGTCACCGTTGATTACAGGTGTTTGTGTCCTCCCACTAGGGTTTTTCTCCACAGGGATCAAGTCAGCAGAAGGGGCAGTCGGAAGAGGGTCTGCAGCTGCTGTAGTACCATGGTCAGAGCTTGATCCAAAGTCTGTGGATGGACTTCATGAACACACTCCCTCACACACCACCAGGCGCTGGGCAGAGCCCTGGGCAGAATAGCCAGTGGCGTGGCATATGGCTAAAGGGTGAGGAAAAAACAATGACTGTGCCAACAAAATGAACGGGCGAGTGACCGACAGAAAAGAGCTTGGANAACAGAAAAGAGCTTGGAACTTGGAAGAAGACTCGGGCAAACTCACTGCTATTCAGAAGGTTGGAAGTTGTTTTTCCTCTGTTCAACTTGACAGAAATTATGTCATTTTGTGCTCTGAATTTGAGATGCAGGTGGATGAGTTTTGCCTGTTAGAGACCTATTTTAAATGGCATTCAAAAACACAGCCATGACATGAATGTGGGAATTAATAATTTTTGAATGTTCTTTACTCTGTGTCTCAGGTAGGCACACATATTTTCATTCCTGAGACATTATTAAAGATGCACAGATGCCAGCTGGACACCACTAACCGAGGGCCAAAAAAGTATTGCTGAAGACANATTTTGAATGTTCTTTACTCTGTGTCTCAGGTAGGCACACATGTTTTCATTCCTGAGACATTATTAAAGATGCAGACATGCCAGCTGGACACCACTAACCGAGGGCCAAAAAAGTATTGCTGAAGACACAGCAATAGGTGTATCTCTAGAGGTTCATAGAGTTTGGACAGATAATTTTGGTAATACAGACTTACCAGACACTTATCATAATCAGTGATGAAAAATTGAGTTTCACAATGAGCCAGCCTTTGACAGTATTTTCCAAATCAGTAAGACTCCTTCACCTCTAGATATTTCAGAAAAGGCTGCTGGATCTTCACATGGAAGGCACCTCTGCACCTCTCTTCACACTGGAGGGAGTTGTATGAGCTAAGTGTCTGTAAAAATATGTTGGGTTTACGTGGCATGTCAGTATAGATTGGTTCTGTGACTATGACATGAAAATTAAAAATCATCTCTTTTTCAGTCACTCATATTATGGCTGCAGGATTCCAATGCAGGTATGGTCATCGCTATTATAACTTAAAGTATTAGAAGTAAAGATAAAGTCAACTCACAGTATCTAAGAAGTGTCAGTGGGGTACAAGATATTATTTGGTGTGCTGGAAAGAGGAATGAGAATTTTTGGTTTTGTCTTTACATATAGGGACAACCAAAGATTCCCGTTAAGGTAATTGTGAGTTATTTATAGCTTGATACAGGAAAAAAAAAAAGCCTGATCAGCTACTACACCGCTACCATTAGATGTGTTGCAAAAGAAAATATTCTTTTTATGACTTTCCAACACTTAAATTCTTCAAGAGGTGAGTGAACACCCATAGCAGAAGTTCTTCTTTTAGGAAGAAAAAAATGTGCCAAGAAGAGTCAGGAGACTCTAGGTGTTGAATTTCAGTGACTGCCTGCCGCACATTGTATTAGGGTGCTGGTGGAAATGGAATGCTTAAAAAAAAATACTAGAGGAAGAGATTTCATGGTTAAAAGTTTAATGCCGTATAGGTAATGTGATTCTTAGAAATGTGTTTGTGAGGGAACAGAGACAGAAATTCCTACTCTGTGTGTCCTATTAAAAACAAACTAATTTAATTCAAACTTCATCTACTTTCAATCCACAAAAAGACCAAGAAAAATTTAGAGAAATAATTTTTTGGAGAAATTGCATGGGGAGTACTTTTGAATTACAAATACATTCAAGAAAATTATAAGATGATTGAAGATAATTCATTAATAGATAAAGACAGAAATAATTTAATACATTATTCATGATATATTATTCTCTCAGCTCCCTTGTTGATGACCTTCTGGTTACTTTTTTTTAAAGTGCTAGTGGAAGCTATTCTTTACAAATGAATATTCAGAATTCCTGACATAGCTAAAATAATAAAATGTGGACATCATTGTACAACATGGGCATGTTTTATCTTTTGCCAATGATTATAAAACTTCTTCTCGCATCAGGTCAGCTTGGTGTTACTTTTGATTTATACAAGCATAACTAACATTAGAAAAGTATCTTTTCATCTCAGAGGCGATACAGCATCCCCTTGTTTTCCTTTACGAATTTGTACTTTATGAACAATTCACTCAAACACTGTTCTGAGTGCCTGTAAGCATTTAATAGTCTAACAGCATGTCATCCTATATAGTTTTTACCAAAACACTAGTGAAGTCACTAAATGTACTGAGGAAACAAATAGTTTCAGGAGGAGTGGATGAGCGAAAGCCTGGCTTCCCATGGACTCGCATCCTACATTCCTCCAGCACCATGTAGTGAGGGCTCCACTTCTCCTCCCTGCGTCCTGTGACTTCACCTCCACAATAGCCTTAGCCCCTTCACAGGTCCTCAAGGGATCTCCTTCCCCAGGTCCCCACGCTGCAGTTCTTCTCCACTAATTCACTTTTACTGTATTTTGACCTCCCTCCAGCATTTCTTACAATGCCCCACAACTTCCCAGATTTTTTAAGGTCACTGATGAGCTTTCTACAGATTACCAGTTTCCTCAGTTCCCTCTTCTGTCTTCAACTACCAGCTGAACAGGAGGCTACATGTATTGTGGGTGATTCTGTGCTGCATCTGTGCTGATTAACTGCATGGTGTTTATGTACTAGTTGCAGGAGAGAGCACATCTGTGCATGTACTGCAATCTTCTGTCATTGGTGGGTAGGGATTGCTTTGGATTTCTTGCCTTTTCATAGCAGCTACTTTCCTTGAAACAAGTAAACATTCAGTATCTCCAAGATACTCTTTGTTGGACTTGGCAAAGGCTAGTAAGGATGGGAGAGGGCTGGATAGTTGAAGAGCAAAAATGCATAAGGCTAATCTTTTTAGGAATCTAGGCTAAATGCTTAATGGATAGATAGCATTTTCAGGCTACTAGGCATACTGACTTCTAGCCATTTGTTTCTCACCTGGTTTCAGGTCCGTGTTTACCATTTCTTGTCATCCAGTAAAACAGAAGATTAGGAAAACCAAACTGTATTTTATTTATTATTCAATCCTTTGTCATTCAGTGGACTGCTTAGTAAATGGACATATGCCATCCATTTTTTTGTTTTCAGTGTTCACATTTTCTCTCTCCTGTTTCTTCTGTTTGCCGCTGTTTTATACTTTACCGTTTTTTACAGTCTTCTTTCCCGACTACATTATATTAAAGCTTCTCTGTTCTAATTCTTTCTCTTGCTGCCTCAATTAGTCACTTCTTTATTACAGAACTTGGATTCTTGCCCTTCTATTCACTAACTAGCTGTTACCTTGCTTTCATTTTGTATCCTTGCAAAACATTTTTCTCCTTTAACCATCTCTTTTCTCCCCTTGCTCCTGTTTTTCTCCATTTGTTATTGCTTTCCTTTATCCTTTAGTTTTCTGTATTCTCTCCTCATCATCCAAGCCCCATTTCCTGTAGTAAAAGTCTGACAGGTAAAACATTATTGCTACATTGTGTGCTCTATTTTCTAAATACTTGTTTGAAAGAACATTAGGTTTGTTTCCAAAAGGTCTGAATGTTACCAGCTGCTGAATTAACATGAGCAAGTTTTCAAAGTTCTCTCTTCCACAAGAAGGTTGATTGCATACTTCCTACAATCCGAAAGTGAAGCAAATTAACAACTGTAAATTAAACTGAGGATGGTAGCAACACTTTGCACTTACAAGATACTTTTTACCCGGGTATTACATGTAGATGGGTAAAGGTAATGCTGTAAGTATTACCTTTCTTGACATGAAAACTTAGGTTGTCTAAGAGCCTAACAGGAGGGAATTTTCTTTCCTAAATTCCTGTTCTAACAGCATTTGACCCCACACAGATCTTAAAAAAAGCCCAATCTGCCACAGGTAGCAGCTCCTTAGCCTGATACACTTTTGCATCCTTCTGCTGGTTTTACATGCAGCTACAGGCGAGCTGAAGATTTGGTCTTATGGGAGATGTCGCTAGGCCTAGGCAGGCTGGTCTGCAGGAGCAGATACCTAATATTGGGACCTGCAGTGATTGTAGACAGATTGGACTTGCTGTACAGATTGGACTTGCTGTACAGATTGCTATTCAGTGCCTGAGGGCAGTGGGTAGCATGCTTACATCTATGTGTTTCACGGAAGCTTGGAATGGTGCATTTTTTTTAATGAATGCTGTTGTTATTTTTTCCATAACTTCCTTTGCTCTTTATGTTAGTTATCTTTTCTGGAATAAAGACTTTCTCTTTCACAGACCATCTACTCTAGTGCTACAATAATAGAAAATCGAAGGAAAAAATGCTAACAGATGTTTTCATGGGAAAGCAGACCAATCGTATAATTTTCCATCTCCTTAAACTATATTTACTTTGGGAAAAATAATCACTTAACAGCATTAGAAGTATTACATTGTTAAATACAGTCCCAAAGGAATCTGCTGAGGCAAAGCCCATCAGTCTTGCACTGGACAAATGTGATGGCAGGTTGCACTTCCCTGAGGCTGTATTAGATGGTAATAGTCAAAGAAAGAAAGGCAGCAAAAGCGTTCTTCCTTGATGTAGAAGTCAGTTTGATCCTAATGCATCTAAGGATTTGACTGCAATTAATCAGTGTACACACTGAAGCAGCAATGTGATGCTGATGGCTTTAGCAAGGCCATCGCCTGTTATGCTGACACTGTGCGGACAGTTTAAGGTCGCTGTGGTGCATTTAGAATGGAGTCTTGCAGAGAAAACACACGGTTTGCTTTCTGACCGTGGTCTGACTTGTCTTTGCCTTGTCTTACCTTTGCACAGAAAAGAAAGCAAGCATCCCTTTCAAAGCAAGGATATGTTTTCAGGACATACATTGTTTTTCCCCTTATGTGCGTGGAAGAGAGTTGTTACCTTCAAGCTGTGGGGCTTCAACCTCTGCAACATATGCTGCTTGGAATTCCCTCTGTAAGACTGTTGGATGTGCTAGAGATGTACATTCTTGCTTTTAAATCTTGCAGACTTCCCCGAGTTATTGCTATTCTTTCTGGCACGCCCCTTGGCAGCTGCCTTTAGTGGTTAGTTGCCAAGAGCAGTGAAGGCCAAGGGTTCCTGTAAAGGTGGCCTACAGAACAGAGGTTTTGCTGAGTAAGAACCAGTGGACAAATCACCCAGAACATTCATAGGGACTTTGTGCCATTGACGCGCCGTGGGCTTGCTGCACTTCTCTCCCTTTGTGCTGCCACGTTGGCAGTGGCTGGAGATTATTTAACGCAGCTTATCCAGGAGAGGCACCAGAACCATTATTTCCACTGTATTATCTTAAAGCTGGACTTTGAAAAGAAAAACCTGCATTAGCACCATTTACTATGCAACAGTGCCTCAGTATACCAGTGGCTGTTGTCGGTACAGAACTGAACTTTAAAAACCAAGGACAAGTGATGGCAATAAAAGATTTCTAAAAAAAAAGAAGTTATGTAGTTGCTTTTTTCTTCTAGAATAGGTTTTGTAAAGTTTTCCTTTGCTTCAATTAATTTATCACTGATTAGAGGTGTCATATGTTGTAAAGCCAGAATGAGCTATTACAGTCAGCTGTTGCGACTATTGGTGTAACACAGGCCATAGGCTTTGTAGAATAAGTTTTATTTGGTATTAGGCATAGTATTTCGTAAAACATTGAGTGTCAAGTGAAAATACCCAGCAATGGAGAATCAACTGTAGCTACAGATTGTTTGAGGGGCTGATTAAATTTACTGTTAAGGACAAATATGTTATTCCTAAACTCTATTTGTCACCTTTTAACTTCGTACCCTGGTTCTTTCACTTGTTTGTATTCTAGTCAGAAGAGCCCTCCATTAGCCTATTTTTGCTCCTTGTGTTTATACTTTCAAGCTGCCATCAAGCCGCTGCTTAAACTTCTCTTTTTTTCAGTTAAACAGGTTGAATTTCTCTTGCTCTAAATCATGTTTCCAACTTTTTAACCATTCTTGTGGTTCTTCTTTAAATTCCCTCTAATTTATTATCCTTGTTCTTGAACTGGGGGTATGACAAGCAGGAAGAGGATCTGAAAAGCAGTCCCAGAAGTCCCTCTTTCTACTCCTGTTTCTTTATGAATTGAGGAGCTGTACTAGTACTTTACCACAGTAGTAGACAGAGAGTTCATGGCCCTTAAGTCTTTTCCAGGGTAGTTTTTCCAACTATGGGGGATTCTAGTCTTCAAATGATCTTCCAGCTCTATCTTTTGGAGTAAATGTCATTTGCTACTAACCCATCTGATCCTTCAAAGCAGACTTCTTACAATTGAAAGACAGCCAGTAGTTTTCGGCTGCCATGAATTGTCCTGGCCAGACTACGTTGTAAAGGAATCCTGCTACTTGAAAGCCTTTGGAAAATGTCATTCTTATTTGATGCACTGTCCTAAGCTTGAGGAAGGACATGTGCTCACTGACAGACATATTAAGAAAGCATTTGACTGAGAGTTGAGCATCTTTAATCGGGGATTGGCCAATAGTTTATTAGCGGCTTCTGCGACATGTAGTCATCCTTTTCAATGACTCATTGCCCATAAAAGCTATCCCTTTTCTGACAGTTTCTAGCACTTCTGCCCATATGTAAAAGCTCAAGACCTGCCAAATGACTTTTCCACTCAGTTCTTCCAAGCCCAAAGAATAATTTCGCCAAACATCTACTTCGTAACTAACCCTTTCTTCGTACATTGCTTTTTGTCCTAGCTGTTCTCCATTCCTTTTGTCTTCTGTCTTGAGTGCCATCCCACCAAGGACTTCCTCTGCTTCCTCTCCTCACTTCCCTCTTAGTCTGACAGCATCATGGTCTGGGGGAGGACTGAGTGGAGAGAGGGTATATAGTCAAGGAATGGAAGATGGAGAGCATGGACAGATGTCTTTTCTGGACCCAGCTGAAGTGGCTGATCACATCAGTGCTTTCAGCAACTTGTCACCACCAGCTGAAATGCAGCTCAGGAGAAGAGCTCAGTGGATGCTCCCTGCCCTGCTTCAGGCAAAGAAAACTGAGTTAGCTCAAGTCACAACTAGCATTGGCTAAAATAACCTATCTTAGTTTGCCCGGGATTGGGGTGCACATAAATCTGTTACTTTATTCCACTGTGTAACCTCCAGTGCTGGCGTGGGAACAAATGATTGGGGATGGCAATTTCTAAAACTGGTGTGGCTGCTAGCAAAGTGCAGCTGGATGAATTTCGTCAATCTGAACTGGTTTGCACACAATACCTTTACGATTCAACCCTTATGTCTCTTTGTGCAAATGTTCCCTTAGTGGCTTAAATGCATTTGTACTTTCCATTTATCTTCGAGTTAAATGTACAGATTCAGCCAGTAAGCTCTAGTGCGCTCTCAAATTAAATTGCTGCATTTGATACAAAATCCTGCAGTGTTGTAAATAAATAAAGAAAGAATAACAAAAAGATTACATGACTGAAAGTATGAATGAGTGAGGGAGTGAAATGCAACAACTTTTCCCCTTTAACAAAACGATTGATTTAAAATTCATGTGGTGAAATTTGTGCCATTCTTGTAAATGTAGATCTGTACCAATTTCATCAAAGGGGTTGTTCACAATTTCTCTTTAAAGGAAGGACTTAAGCTTGTGTGTGAATGCATGCTTACTTTCAAGCGTGCAAGCATTGCCGTTGCTTGCGTGCTTACGTTAAGCATATTCTTACACGCTGGATCACAGCTGAAGCTTGCAGCAAAGGGCCTAGAGTTACAGCCTGACGTTGCCATAACTTTATGTTGTCCTCATGTTATTACAATGTGATAAAATAATAGAGAGGTTATTAGTTTGAATAACACAGCTCTAAGCATTTTAATAAAATAAAATTGCTATCTCTTCAAACCAAATGAAGTTAAATTGATTGTTTAAAGAACATCTGACTGGATTTTTGTATTTGATAAAAATAACTGATATTATAAAATATTTCACATTCTTTGTATTTTTAAGGACAAAAGGAATTCTTACCCTATAGATGAAGCAGCAGATGATTTAGCCAGAATGCAAACCAACCAAAATCGCCACAGAAGACAGGAACCCAAATAATCAAATTGTCAAATAAACAAAAGTAAAGAGCTAAAAGCATGAGGTTACTATAAGCTATTTTCTATAATAACCCTCCCACTCCATGAAGGAAGAGAGAAAAATCGCTAGTCTCTTTATGGAGTACATCAAATCTCATTTTGTTCTAATGTGTTAAAGTGCACACTGAAAAAGGCAGAGTTAACTCCTGGGGAAATAATGTTAAATCAGTTCGGAAAAACGAAGTTTGGAAAAATACTTTCATTTTCCTTTTAGTATTGCAACAAATCTATTCATCTGCCTAGATAATCTGGCATTTAAAATAACTTCACGCTTAAGCTCTGTCAATTTGATCTCCCAAGGTTAATTGATTATTTCTACAACAGTCTTGCCAGAAAAGATCAGAGCGCTTACATCTTTCCATTAATCCTTGCTGTTCAGGGAGAGGGTGCAAAATGAGAGTACCACGATTGGCTTAAATCTTTCCAGGTCTCTTATTTCCCCCCCTCTAAAGTTGTCTCATGTCTGATTAGTTTCACATCACGGCACTCCATTTCATTAGTTTCACTGACATGGCATTTCAAGTATGGTCTAATGATGGGAACATCACGTCTACTTTCAAGCATCCATCGCCGGTTACCACCCAAGAGCCCTAACCCCCTTATTAAAGAGGGTGATCGAGTCAAGGGTAGTAAAGGAACGGTGAGAAATCGAACTGATTTACTGGGAGAAAAGGCAAAAAGTTTCGAAACATCGCTTTCCTAAAACTGACATTCAGCATTTTGCTGTGGTAAACAACCATCAGCATGCGGCTCAGCCTCTCGGGGCTTTTCGAGAAGAGACAAGCTTTATCAGCAATTGCATATTTGTCGTTTCCGTCCTTCTTTGCGGTGGCATAGGCGACACAATGGGGGATTAACCCTCACGCAAGGCAGTGTGACAACTCATCAGTTGAAAAACAGAACCTGGTCAAATGGCAGGTTTTTAACCAGCATTAAAATCGCTGGCATAGAGGATCCCTTAAAAACAACTAGACAAAAGCCCCGCTGTGGTTTGTGGGGAACCTTCATTTATTTGAAATGATGGCAAATTGTGTTTTCCTGTCTGGAAACAAAAATATTTCCAGCCCGTCAAAAGGCTGGAAATAAGCAGAAGAGAGAGGTTCTTTTCTGTTATCAGCCTCTTCTCCCGCATTTCGCCTCCCCTCTTCTCTCCCCTTCAATTCAGCTGGCAGTTACACCTATTAGTGGTTTCCTCTTCCTTTTGTTTTGAATGTAAATGAAGATCTGACTAGTTTAAAGAGATGTTGGTTTAAGACACTCTTAGCAGTGGGGGTAAAAGTCTCGCTGTCGGTGGCACTCCTGTGAATTAAAAATGCAATGGGTAAAATTCCCAGCCCGGGGCTGGCTGCAGAATTTTGCCCTTTGAGAACGTGGGAGGGCTGGCAAGGTGTGCCAGGCTCTCCCCTCCTCTTCACTTCTAGGTAAAATCACCACTGCCTTGAAATCTGAAGGAAAAGGCCACAGCTTTGCTTAAGTTACCCTGGAGGTAACACCATCAGCAGGATTTTATCACGTTTAGTGTATTAAATGATGCAATGAGACAGTAGTGACCATCTCCCTTTGCAGCGGTTTACACTTAGATTAGCAACAGCCAAGGCATTTAGAAAGATCCAGGGCACCAAAATTAAAACATGTGTAAATTAAACACATGTGAAGTGCACAATATGTGGCAAATTAGTACAGAAAATACTGAGAAATGTGCATCTTCAGGGTTTGCCTGCACACCATGATGTGACAGGTATTATTGCCCTTTGTACAATTATTTAAACCCTGTAGGAATTCCCAGTGTCAGAGTATGTCAGCATACTGTTATTAGACAAGTTTAATTAGGATCTACCCTGCTGCTCCTAACAAGTATTTAATTAACTTCTAGGCAGGGTAATTAGCTTTAGATTGTGGCTGATTTTCTGCCTCACCTTCTGTTGACACTTGGCCTACAGTGAGGCAGCTTGCTTTGCTGACAGTGTAATGGATAGTAGCTTTGGGAAGACTAATATCAAGGCTGACTCGTCTAATAAAGAAAAAGAAGGAAAAATAAAGGGGAAAGAAGATGAAGATAAAAGACAAAATAATGACTACCAGGTCACGGTCCGAAGGAATACAGAAAAAAAAGCCACCCACCAGACAGGCAGACACAAAAGCCTGGTAATGGGAAAGAAACAACCTGACTTGAAGCATTTCAGAAGAATAGAGTGAAAAGTGTGACATTGAAAAATCAAGCAAAGCAAAAGGATTTGAAAAGTATTTATTTCATGTATTTCCTTAAACTGGATAAATGATGAAGCTTAATTACTATTTACATAGTACTATTGAGGTGTGCCTGTACTTTTCTGAAAAAGTCTTTCCAATATAAATGTATCCTTGAATCCCTGCTCTAAAGAAATATGCCTCACTTCCCATCAGCACAGTAAAGAATATGCCACAAAGTGAGCATTTAAAACAATTAGCATAGACCAAATGAACCATAGCAAATTGGTCAGGTCACCGTTTAACCCGTTGGTGGCTTCTTGAAGAGCTCTGTGATTTCCAAGGGTGTTGCTTTTGATATATGGTACGCTATTCTTCTACCCACTCCTGATATATCATTAAAAATAATGGGACTGCATTCAGTGCCGCAGCTACAAAAATTTTGGGGCTAGAGGGAGGGAACACTCAGGAATTTAAAACCCTTTCCCTATCATTAGGACAAAAGGGTTATAATTCTC
This sequence comes from Himantopus leucocephalus, assembly GCA_003993805.1. Taxonomy (NCBI): domain Eukaryota; kingdom Metazoa; phylum Chordata; class Aves; order Charadriiformes; family Recurvirostridae; genus Himantopus; species Himantopus leucocephalus. Next base: position 164,918,333 of record RSEF01000001.1, read on the forward strand.
TTTCATTTTGAAAGAAGAATAATTTTTTTAAGAAGTCTTTTAATTTTTGCAGAGTGCCCCAGGTATCAAAGTACTGGTTCTCCCAAACCTGCCTTAGTAACAAAAAATACGCCAGCATTGCTCCAAAGCATTCACTTTTGCAGAAATACTACTGCTGGGATTTGCACCATTGTTATGGAGTAGGGGAATGTTCTTCCAGTCAGGCTCAGCCTGATCCTGGCTACTTAGAGTAGCCTGGAGAGATTCGAATAATCACAAAATATTGTTTGAAGGGGGACTTACGTTTTTCACATACCTTTACATTATAACATTTCAGGTGACCTATAGAGGTTCGTGTTTGTTTCACATTTCAGCAGCAGCTCTGCTCCGTGAAGAGGCAGCACCACCCTTGAGCTGAGTGGGGAGAAAACCAGACTTAGGGCTGCAGTACTGCTCCGTAGGTGTCCGCTGAAGAGCAACAGAGGATGGTGTGCTGGAAATCCCTCCATAAAGTTTAAAAACATCCATCCCATAAGCTGACCATCCCCTTTAGAAGGAGGCCAAGGATTGGATTGCAGTTGTAGTGACATGGTTAAAACAGTATGCCTGCACCCCATTTGGTCGCAGCCATGAAGCACACTCTGGGACCGCTAAAAGCAACCACCAGATCTAGGTGCTTTTAGCAGTCACTTAATCTAACAAGCATCATTTTGGATAATCTTAACAACAAATAAATTCCTATTTGGTGAATAATGACATTAAAATAAATTCTGAAAACTGAAATAGATATTCTGGTTGTGGGTTTGTTTTTTCTTTTGGTTGGCTAGTGTTTTTTTTTATTGTTTGTTTTGTTTTGTTTTTTTCTTTGATATTGCAAGGTTAATAACCCCGTCACCAGCAGAGAAATCAGATCTCCTGCATAGGGTTAACCAGGAGACGCCTCAGCTGACTGCAGCCTTCTTTTGACCCAGAACTCTGATTTTATGCTGTTGTATGCTGTTCTGTAAAACAAGAGTGAAACTGTAGTTAGGTCCAGGACCCTGGGAGAAACCTATGTGGCATTTTGTATGTGTTAAAGAAATCTTTGTGGAGTAAATCATTATCTATCCTTCTCCTCTCTCACACAGCCAGATCTATTAAGAAGAATGGAAGAACAGGAAAAACTAGTGAAAGTGTTCAAGAAATACTAAGAGTATGCAGATCACGCTTTCCCTTTCCCAGGCTGGATGAGTAGTGTTCAAGTGCACTAACTAAAAAGATTTGAGGGGTGTCAGATGAGACTTTGACAACTGAAATTGCCACGACAGCCGAGGGAATTTTAATATCTATTTACTATCCTGAGGATGCTTGCAGCACTGCAGCCTGAGGAGTTGGAAACGCAGACTGTCTGCCTGGAGGCTCCTATGTCATTCTGCAGAGACAGCAAACCTCAAAGACACCCCTGAAAGTTTTGCAGGGTTTGCACCCTGACAGAGCTGCCCTCTGCATGCCTCCACATCCCAACTGCCCAGGGAGGCGCTTTGAACTATCTGNACTTTGAACTACCTGACTGTCAGGTCCAGCATGGGCCAACTGAGCCACACACAATAGTGGAAACTTGGTTTGTCGCAGAAGAATGCAGTGGGTCATTTTACACATGCAATAGTCAAATATACCTTTTCATCTTTCCAATCTTAATTTAAAGTCCTCTTTGTAAACCTGGGTACACTGCCCTTGCCCTCAGAAACAAGCACGACACCTGTACCATTCCTGATACTGGTACTCGTATCTTCAGACTCCTGTATTTGGTTTAGGTGGCAAGGTTTTGGTAGTGGGGGGTGCTGCAGGGGTGGCTTCTGTGAGAAGACACCAGGAGCTGCCACTGTGTCGGACAGACCCAGTTCCAGCCCAGCTCCAAGATGGCTTTTCTTTGATAAATTGCCTTTATCTCGACCCATGAGTTGTGGGGTTTTTTTCCACTCTATTTTCTCCCCCCTGTCCTGCTGAGGAGGGGGAGTGATAGAGCAACTTGGTGGGCACCTGGCAGCCAGCCAAGGTCAAGCCACCACAAGTCCCCAGGACAATAACTACTTGTGGAGGTGCAGAAGAGGATCTCAAGGGTGCGCCATCATTACTTCAGTCAAGACTTCAGGAGAAGGAGAAAGAAGCAGCAAGAGGAATCAATCACACAGCATTGACATAGACTCTTTCATATGCCAGTGCCAATGATAAAGGAATATTGGGTTAATCTTCAGAATGATCATAAAAATGGTTCTTTAAAAATATTTCACTTTAAAAATAAATTAGTGTTCCTCAGTGAACCTTTTAGAACTCAGCAGGACAAAGTACACTACAGACAACAATACTGGAGGATGGAAACGAGCAATATGACCTAACATCATAATACCATATGATCATTAATTCTGTAATTTCTGTCCTCCATGATGCAGTTGTCTGTCTGCCAAATACCCATTATATGTTTTCTAGTGAAAGCATTGTGCTACCCATTATATGTTTCCTAGTGGAAGCATCATATATGAGAGATGAATGGACCTTCCATAGCAAACATTGGTATTAGATAAGCCTTTAATGAAATTGATTAGCAGGGCTACCCATAACAGCTAAGAAAAAGGCAGACTTCTTGCTACTGGGATCCAGTTAGTTTGTATAGACATGCATGTACAGACTGCATGCCCAGAGGAGCTCTTGGATAGCATGATGATGGATTCCTGCTTATAAGGCTTGTAGATGGATGGGCAGCTATATGCTATACCTTCTCTGTGTAGTATAATTCTGGATCCAAATGACTACTATTGTCTGTCAAACATTTTCAAGTAGACAAATATATATGGATCAGTGTTCATTATCATACATATCTATAATCAAGATGAATTACAGAACTCAAATGAGGCTGGTTAAACATTTAACTTTAATTTAATTCTTTTTCTAGAACATGAAATGCACAATTTATCTCATAACCTCCTTGGCTGTAGCTATCAGGAGCACTAATCACACCACTGTGGGATTAGAGAGAATTGGCTGTTTCTCCTTGCCTCATAAGACCCCAGAGGTGTGATTATCTCATGGTTACCACACCCCTGTTGTGTCTCACTGCTTCAATGAAATAAATGAACTGTTAAATTGACAGTTATAAATGAAGTTCCTGCTGGCCAGCTGACTGTATGGCATTTTGAAAAAAAAAAAA
>RSEF01000001.1:164921595-165063608 GCA_003993805.1 Himantopus leucocephalus
AAAAAGGAGGGAAAAAAAAAGAGATACTAGGGAACAGTTATTTTAAAAAATTGTTTTCTAATTCTTTTGTGGCTTGTTTCCTCCTGAACTCGTGGTGTGGAACTAGAATGACAGAGAACTGTCCTCCTGCCCAGTACTCCTTGCCAAGCAGTCTGATACCTAGGAACTCAGAAAGCTCAGCATGAACAAGCAGAAAAACTAAGCAAAAAAAAAAAAAAAGACTGCTAGCTGTCAGAAAAAAGGCATTTATATAGAGTGTATTAGTAGTTCAAATGCGTCAGTCACAGGAGACTGTTTGTCAGGTTACATCTCACCCAGAGCAATGTATTTGGCTTTTATCCTCGTGACAAATGATTTCTCAACTTCTGCACCGCTGGCAACCAGCCAAGAGACTAAAGTGAGCGCTCTAATACGCCACCCCCTCCCACTGCCGTCTCAACCCGCCAGCCAGTTTTCACAGCTAGAAAGCTCACTCTCCCCGTCACGCGCGCACACCTACGTGTCCTGGCCACGCAAATTCCACAGCCTGGCCCCAAATTCCACAGCCTGGCCCCGGGGGACAGAGCACCGGCTCCCACCGGAATCCTCCAATCGTGCTGTTAACTAAAAAAAATGTGCGTAGCAAGGGTAAGAAGAGACCTGTGCTGCTATCCGTCAGTTTTGTACTTTTTTCCCCCAGGTGCTGTAGGTAACTGAAGGACAGTTTGCAAGAGGAGACGTTTTCTCTTTTGGTCCTCACGCACAGGGCCTGTGCCTGCAGCTCAGTCACTGCTCCCTTTGGAGTCAGGAGGAGTTGCACCTTGTCAGGGGAGGCACATTAAGGGCACTTTTGGATGGAGATTCTCACTGTTAAGATGTGTTTTTCACCTTTTGAGTGGTTCTTGTGCTTCTTCTGAGAACCGCTCCTCGAATCACAAGGGGCAGAATTGGGCATGGCATCCCAGGGGAGGCAAACTAGTGCCAGCTTCAGTAATAACCTGCTCTATGGACTCCTACCTGGTTTTGAAAAGACGACACTGGGTGGTTTCAGCGATACGCTGGGAGCTCATTTTGGTCTCATTACCCATCCTGCCCTACAACTGTTTTCCACTTTTTTTTTTTTTCCTGATGACTCTTTCCAGGTCATCATCTCCGACACCACCTCTAGTATGGCCTTGTAATTGTTGTTTAGGGACCAGACTGCTTTCTGCCCGGGAACCACCGCTGAAATGTCATTTGACAGAGTTAGGTCAGTTCCTCCTTTAGTTCATAACAGAATTGCCGCCTTGTATGGACAAATCCTTTCCTCCTTTAATAGACAGATGCTCATTTACTCATGGCATCTGCCTGCCACTTGCAGAAAGTAATCTTCAAATGAGAGGGAATGGTAACCATTCCATGAGTATTTTATGCTGACAAAGCGGTGTAAAAAGGTTTTTGCTGTAAATCATAAGGTGGAGTCGTGTCTGCTCTATAATTGGTTGTGTGTGCACCTTTCAGCAAGGCCGAGAAGCTGCTATAGTGTACAGAAAGGCGTATCTGTCTATGGAGCTGTGATTCTCAAAAAAAAAAATCTTCCAGGATGGTATCTAGGCAGTCCCTGGGATTTACTATGCAAAACAGACCTCAGGAGGTCCCGTGAAGGGGAACAGACATTGCATAAAAACTTGCAGTTCTCAATTTCCATTTGAAGGTTATGTCCTACTGTTATTTTTTCCCTTTCTCCTGCAAAGCTGGTTGCTTTTGCTTGGGTTCTCGTTTGGACTCTGTCCCCACAGTAAAAATGTAAANATTTTTTTTTTTTTTTTTTTTTTGAGAAGCAAAGAAGAAGGAATAGGGCAGGGAGGAAAGGACAGCAAACAACTTGGCAATTTACCTCAAGCTGAAATGTATTTACTGTTTTTTTGTAGTAAAAACTGTATTATATGTCTTTTGGTAGCACACAAGAAGCACTGCCACGTACATTCATGAACTCTCTATACACATGCTTTTTTTTGAGCAGTGACAAATGTATCTAGCACCAGTTATGGCATTGTGCTGAATGCTAAAATATTTAAGTGCAGCTTCTGCTTGTTGACATGTCTCTAAAATATGAAAAAGATTGCACTGTTGAAGCAGAAAATGCCAATATTATTCATTTTTAAACAGAAAAAGAAAGATATGTCTGTAAGAATTACAGTTTACTACTACCATGATTTTTAAAATAAGATACTCATTTTAAAGACTTGTTAGTGATCAAAATCTGATTGAAATGCAATAGAAAAAATAACATTTTGCTGTTCATTGTGAGAGATAAATATTGTGCATAAAGTGCTTTTTTGATTTCTTTCTCTTCCCTCTGGTTTGCCTCTTTTGTACATCAGTAATCTGAAAAAAAATGGGGAAAATTATAAAGTTTTCCTATTGGAAACGGAACAGCTGTTTTCCTTATCTGCACATCTTTATCCCATCCCAGTCAGCCAAAGTCTGAAATACTCCTCCAAGTTCTGCCAATCTTATGACAATATCTTCCTGACAGACAGGTACCAAAATGCCGCTGATCCAAATTTATTGCAGCTAAAATTAGGCTGTGATCTCTGGAAGTCTCTAAAGCAAGCTGAAGGAGAGGGGCTTTACCAGGCTAAATGGTCCTTTTTGAATGTTACTTTTTCTTTCTTATATTTCTACTTTTTTTTTTTTCTTACTATAAGATAAAATGATATTCTCGGGTCATCTCATGACTCCAAGAGTTAGAATACGAGAAGACTCCTCGGTATCAGAAGGCACGTGAGAACATTGTAAAAGCTGTTGGTGCTCAGTCAGTTTAGAAACTGCTAGTGGGAGTGGAAGTGGGTTGGCAGAGGAAAACCCTGCAGAAGGTAGTTTCTTCTCTTTCCTGTCCAGATCTTGACTAACTCTTAACTACTGGGATGATATTATGTCTGCGTGAAAGAACATCCCTGGACTTGGGAAAGGTGGAAGCAACATTGTTTTGATGCTGTGATTCCTACTCTGGATACTGGCCCTCCTCTGCTAACATTTAATTTCTGCTCCTGAAATGCTACCCAGTCAAAGGGGTCTGATGCCTGAACTGGCCTATTAAAAAAATGTCTGAATGAAATGAAAAGCAACATTTTTCTTAGAAGTGTTCTCACGTCTCTGTGTGAAGACATACATGAGTGTGTATGTGAATGTGCACACTATATTTAATGTCTTTTAAGCATGCCAGTATTTAAATCTTCAGATGAGAAATTGGAACAGTTTACTGAAGCAGAAGGCTCTCTGCCAGCTTCTTTCTGGAAGTTAAGAAAGTGAATTCTCTGCTGAATACTTGCTTTTGTAGGTTTTCCCCATGGATGCAATAATCTCTGATCTTGCCAGGGACTGTGCCTGCCAAAAAGCTCATGGGACTGACAGGTAGGAACATGCCTAACTCCCACATGGCTCATCCTTGAACAGCTCATCCAGAGGTTGGAACTGCGAATGTTGCAGGAGGCCTCGCTTGAAGCTGCAGAAGAAAACTGGCAGTAAAGCTGTCAAGCCTGCCAATCTCTTTGGAGCTTACCAAGTGGTGGAGCGAAGCAATTCACAGACACAGTGAGAAACAAAAAGGAGCCTTCCTTGGCTTACCAAAAGGAAAAGAAGAAGGAAAATGAAAAAAACTTCTTTCCATGAAGGTGGCACCCACTGAATGAGAAGAAAAATAAATTTGGATTGGTGGTACATTTTGGTAACCTTTGCCATCAAGGTATTGTTATAAGATTGGATTTTGAATATGTGTGTGTATGTGGTCTGCTGAACAGTGAAATTGTTATCACTGTGATTATTGGTTGCAACAATACAGTTTTCTCTCTTTGCTCCTCAGACTTCTCCAGCATTACCTTAGGCATAGCACTTTACACCCACTCTGTGCAGGTAGGAACGACTGCAATATTAAGTACCAGTTGGACAATAAATCTGCAGCTGTGTGTGGCAGAGAGTTCACAGTAATGCCATCAGTAACAGCCTTTTAGCTTATCTCGGAGAGGGTTAGGCACAACCTCCCATGGTGTCCTACTGAAGAAATGCCACTGTCTTGGGGAAGTTTCTTTCAGAGGTAATGCATGGATGAAATATAGACCAGGCAGGGGACCTGGCAGAGACGAGAACACTGGAGCAAGCGGGGTTTGAGAAGACCTCTCTGGCAGCTGTTGAAGGCAGGTTCTGCTCTCAGGAGCTGCCCGAGGGATGTGGGAGGCTGGGCTGATTGCATGGTTCCAGTTTACGCTGTGCAAACCATTCTAGAGATGGTCTAAACGGGCCCAACTGATGCTGCTTACACCTCTGCTAAGCGCTGCAGCTCCATTTTAACCATAAGAACTAGTCAGCAGAAACCCCATCCTTTCTTGGAGTATATTTGCTTTACTGTTGGGAATTAGCACCAGGACAGAAAGACCAGAAGGCTGTGCAATTATCTTCTTTTTTTCTTTAGCTTAAAAAAAAAAAAAATTAGAAGGAGCAAGTTATCAAATCCTACATGAGGCCCTCACTCTGTGGAAGATGGCAGTAGCTTTGCCATTGACATCACCGTGATAAGATCTTCTTGTTAATATCTAGTCATTATTTTATAATTCTACTTTGATATAACTTGTGGAAGTGAATTGTATGGTTATTTGGATAAAATTACAACTTTTCCAATTACAGCAGTATTTTAGGATATGTAGCTATCTTGGCCTACTTATCACTATGTTTTCTGAGGGTAATTATGCCTTGATGAGTTAATTAGAAGTTTACCCCCACGTATTCACACATATGTATATGCAGCTAAGCTGGTTTTCTGTATATCTATAGCATTTTGGTGAGCAATGCAGCAGTAGAAAAGCATTTTTTTTAAAAGCTGGTCATTTTATCAAAAAAAGCTTTCAGTGTTTTTAGTTGGTATTTAATTGGTGTTGCCTGATAAGTACTGAAGAGTAAAGGATTATGTGAAAATTTGGAGCAATTTTGAAATCTTTGAGTGATCTCACTGATACAATAATTTAAACATGAGATTTCTGTGAAACCACTCTATAGGGTCTCGGAGAAGCTACAAGCTTGATATTTTACTGTTACTGACATTTTCATTTCAGCAAGCCTGCTTTTTATAGATCTCATAGCACAGCTACTACAAAAGAAGCGCAATGAAGTGGTATCTCATTTTTGTGTACTTTACTAAATTTACAGGGAGACAGAGAACTCAACTCAGGGCAAAATATGTAAAAAATGCTTATGACAAAATTGCTTAATATCTTCCCCCCTGCCTCCCCCACAGGTAGAGACAATGGTCTAAGAATAAAGTTAATGATAAGATTTCTCACTGGATAATATAAACTATGTCTTCCATATCTTCTATGTAAGAAACTCTCCAGGTGACTCTTCTGAAATGAATCAACCTGTATGCCATGTTCACAGCTCTCCTGATTTAGGTATTGCAGCCCATGGAAAATTAAACTACCATCAAATGTATAAGTTTCTCTAACCAACCATTTCAAATTCCATGAATTGGTGCATTCTACATAAATAAAAAGACCTGATTTTGTGCTTTGAAATCAGTCCTTTGCCTTCTGTTTGCTGCACAATGCCATCTGACTTCTTAAAAATTGGCTGATCCTTTTTCCTCATCTGCACCTGCTCTCCTTCAGAAATATCATTTAGGGAAATCTTGGAGTAGTTCTGTCTGCTCTGACGTTAGCTTTGCCATCAAGAGCAAGGAAGATGTGAGGTGAGAAAAAAAAAAAGAATGTGTAATCCAAAACAAGGAGAGGGAAATGATTCATCTAAACAATCAGTGCATTTCAATTTCATTTGAAAAAAGAATGAAAAGGCTTCTAGACCAGCGTGTTGGCAAATTTCTCACAGATAGACACATTAGCTCATATTATCAGCCTACAGAGGCTGTAGACTTGTACTACCAAACCACTGAAGTGCGTGCTTTACGTTCGGTATCTTGTTGTTTTACCTACTTTGTTGAGACAATTCAGATGTATAAGTTTAATGCTCTGTGTAATTGCTTTGGACTGGAGTCCTATAAAGAGGTTTTATTTCCTGTGATATAATGAGACTCAGCCTGCATCATGCCCAACAGCTTCCCTCCTCTTTAGCTGGAGTGAGATTTGAAAATAGCTATGCCAAGGAAGAACTAGTGATTACAAAATCGTGAAGAGTAATGGATGGACAGGCACAAAGACAAAGGGAAAGGTGCTGTTAGGTGACAGTTAAGATCTGGTCATGCCTTAGGGTCTCTCCAGGTCTCCATGTAGGCAGCCTGAATCACCTCCCCTTCTAATTTTGAAAGACAGTTAACCATGGCAAATTCCCAGGTAGCTCACTTAAGTGAAGTTTCTCTAACTGATGGGAACTTATTATTTGGAGTTTAAGATAAACTTGCCACATAGTTTTCCACTTTTTAATAATGTTGTAAGGTGTTAGCTTCACAGGTAAACTGTTTTGCCATGATTTTTCCTTCACTTTTTTTTTTCTAGAAATCATCTCACTGTAATAAATGGTTTGGTCGGTGTCTGTGTTTAGTCTCTGCTTCCTTGAATTGCTCAGATAAAGTCTGCTGTGGCAGAACCGAGACAGGCATCTGGGTTGCCTCAGACTCCTGAGGTTCCACCTGGGAGGGAGAGGGGGACTCCGGTCTTTCAGCGAGACTGACATCTCCAAAGTGTTTAGACTTGACCAGCCATGCTCATCATGGCTGAGATCAAACTGTATGACTGTCTCCTAGGAGATTCCAGGACTAAGGACTTCGCACTCCAGACCTTTCCTTGAAAGGCAGATCTCAAGAGGTTAGAGAAGTGAACAGGGAAACCAAATGAAGAGACAGAACTGCCTTTGTGTAATGTACGAGCAGTGAAGAACTGCTTTCCCAAAGGATCTTGCAGGAGTAGGAAAGAGAGAAGGTGGACAAGGATGACAGGAGCACGGTTCTGTACAAGGAGAGGTTAAATAGACCAGAGCTGTTTTGCTTGAGAAAGAGATGACTGAAGAGGTTTATAGAACCTGAGTGGAATACAGAAGCTGAACAGAAAATGATTATTCTCCCTATACAAGAACTAGGAGGAATCAATTAGGAGGTCAGGGAATAAGTTCAAGTAAGCAAGAAGGAAATTCATTTTCATGCAGTAGATGGAAAAAGTGGGATGCACTGCCAGAAGATGCGGTTATGCAAAACGTTTTTGGCTTCAAGGATCAGCCAAGACCATGAGAGAATCTTTTGACAAGGGGAATTACATATGAGGATCCCTCTTCTGGTTTCGGGTATCCCTGAGCCTGTGATTTCTGAGAGGTATGAGGGCCTGGGCCTTGTGTATGTTTCCTTGGCCTTAGGAAGAAAGGGCTGCAGGAAAAGGAAGACGAGGAGAAAACAGTGGGAGTGACAGATGAGAAAAGGGAAGGTCACAGGATCAAAAGTGTGTAACTGGGGAGCTAGAGGGGATGCTGAGCTCCCAGTGCTCCCTAGGCATGTCTGAGGTGCCGATAGATGTTGCCCTGTCCAGAGGCATGGTAGGAAAAGGGAACAGAAACTCTCAAAATTCCTCCTGCTGGTGGTGTGAAAGACCAGCTTGGCTGGGGCCAGGAGGAGGTGATGAGATGGTTCTGGGGACTTGGTGGGTCTCTGACGGGGAGAAGGGTAAGAGCTTCAGGAAGACAGTCACTGTTGGAGGCAAGGTCCTGGATCTGAGGGGCCTCAGGCTGATCCAGTACAGCTGTTCTTAACCTCTGCACCACTGTGCCTGCACAGACACTGCTCTGACTGAGGGGCTTTTGGTATAGTGATGGGGTATCTTCAGGAAAACAGGAAAGCCGTCATGAAAGTTTGTCAGAAAAGACAAAGAATCAAAGGAAATAAGGAGTACAGCTGAAAGTTGGCACTATTCCTTTAAACATGGTTTTATATTCTCTAAATAATACATTCATAATTTTATTTATGAATAGGTTATGAATGTAACACTAGGTGTTACAATGTAGGCTTAACCTGGTATTAAAATGACGTCTGTGCTCTACTCTGATTTGTATTTTTTTATTGTTTCACAGTATCATTTACCTCTGCTTCCCCTGAGTTAGTTCTCAAGGCCCCATTCTTCTGGCCAAAGATGAGTAGATAAAATATTTTTTTTTTCTCACGTGTGGAAACAGGTGTTCCTGTTGCTGTCCTGAGGAAGAACGACTTGCTCAGAACTTCTGCATCTTCCTGTCGTCAGAGATCAAACCAGGGGCAAAAAGAAATACGGAGCTGTACTGCCATGCATGTTAAAAATGATTTTACTTGATAAGTGTGAAATTACATCTAATTACAAAGTTAATGTAACTGAATGTAATCAGATAATTACAATGGGTAATGACATGATATTTACAACTTATAATGATCTTGTTATTATACTGTATATAATGACATTATCAAAATTCTTTCTGAAGTTTTCTCCCTCTTTAATTGGCCTTTTCATATAAAACAAATTATTTTAAATGTTTTATAATTTTCTGTCTGAATCCTTTACGTTCTAACATATAGGTTCGAAGTGTTCATAGGTGGTTTGATAATATTATGGCTATTTAATTATTTTTTTTTTTACAAAAATAAAAAAATGCAGCAGCTCTTTTTAAGGCGTGGTGCAAGAAAGCTTTTGAAAAAGTCTAATTTCCATTCTTTTTATTGCACACTACTGGAAGAAGTGAGCAGAATTGTTAATAGGAGGCAGCATGTGGGCAAAGACCTACCTTAGGTAGCAAGTGACCTTGAGGCTATTCTCTTGGGCAAGTAATTTAACTTTTTTATGCCTTGGTTTCCCTATCTGTAAACAGGGAATGATGATATTTCATCTCATCTGTGAAGTACGTTGTAATATACAGATGAAAATTGACACATACCACAAGGAAAGGAAATTAAGAATTCACAGAAGGAATGAAGACAGACTTTAATTGGAATGAAGGCCCTCCACTTCAGTAAACACCAGGCTTGCCTAATTTATGAATATTGGTGCATGTCCCCTACCCCCTTCACACAAAGCTCAGATAATTGGTCTTTGTTCAGGGAGCTGCCTATGGGTTGGAATAACAGCAGGAGCTCCCTTTGTGAGTGCTTTGGGCCCAGCTCCAAAGGTCCTCTCAATACTGGTATATTCAAGCCTGCTGCAAACACGAGGCCTGATTCATGTCACCCACGTTACACCACTTTTATGCCAGTGTAATTGCAGTTAAAGTGATGGAGCTGCTCATGCAACATAATACTGAAGTAATTCACCTGTTTTCAGTGAAATTGCTCTGGCATGGAACTGAAGTTAAACAAGGACTGATTGGAGTCTGTAGGGCTTGAATCTTAATTGCTTCTGAAGTCTACTGGGTATAAAATACTAATATTCTGACCTATGAGCATTTGACACCTTCTGTGCACAGAAGCAAATGATCCCACCAAGAAGGCCAGTGCTTTAATCCTTCTCACCACTGCCTCATGATCCCTTTTTATGTTAGGATGAAAATGCCCCAAAAGAGGATTCTAACCTTGCTGACAGCACAAGAGATCCCTCCTTTTTCTTTGCTCTGGCTAGATGAATCCAGGGCAGTTAGAACATAGTTGAGGCTACATCAGAATGGCTCCAACCAAGCCAAAGACTGTGCTGACCAGCAAACAGCTGTCCTTCGGGCCCAGAGGTGGAGTTCTTCTAAGTCCATGGTAAGCATCGCTGTCCCTCAGCGCCTTCCCATTATTAATGACAAGGATTAGTCATACAGAAGCTCTGCCTTTTTAACTTGCATTAATCATTTTGCATCTTTACTATATGTGTATTAATGAATATAGCCTGTGCTGGAGCTCCCAGCAGCTCAGCCAGGCAAATAGAAAGCAACATAAAGAAAGAGGCTAGAGAAAGCAGAAGTGCTTGGCTTAACCTGTGCTGGATGTCCAAAGCAGAGGTGGTTACCCATGAATATGAAGAGATACCACTGACTTGGTATGGCTGACTGGCACTGACTGGCATATGGCTGACATTGCCCATGTAAAGCCTGAGTGGATGCAGCATTAAAAGGAAGGAGATGAAGTGGGTCCAGATCTGGCAATTACCATTCTGGGGCTGCTGCCTGGGTGACCATTAGTTTTCCTCATCCATTAGGGCTTTTACAGCAAAGAAGAAAGCATGCTTAAGAGTATGGAAGGACTGGAAGTTACAGACTTAAATCCTTGCAGAAGCTAGGAAGCAGAGATCATTTCTACATATGGAACTGGATATGAAGGATGAGATTGAGGAAAAGAAGGTATAGGTGTTTTATCATCACAAGAGGGGAGAAGGTAAAATGTGAGACAGTCATGCTCAGCAGGAATAGCATTTGAAACACTGGGCCTGCTTGTTTGCTTGGGTTTTTTTTTACGATAAACTGAGAGCAGCAGCCAAAGAAAAAGATATTTAATTGGATTCTGAAGACAGAACACTTTAGAAAAAGGCTGCAATTTTGCAGGTATTCTGTTACGTCAAACACCAGTTTGAATCCAGGTAAATTGTGGAGTTAGCTGTAGTAGAAACCCAGAAATACCAGACTAGAAAAATGTGATCTCATGTTGCTGATGTACAAGGAAACAGTATTAATTCTAATGAATAACAGAAGAGTGCTTGTATGCAACTCAGGGAACACAAGACCTCCTGGAATTCATAATTTCCCCCCCAGCTGTAAACTGTAGTTTCTATAGTTTTGCACTCACAGCAGGTTATTAAAGTGGCAGGCTCCATGGATTTGATCACCATATGCCTTCTTATATGGAAGGCAGGAGAACAGGCAATGCTGTCCTTATTCAGCAGTCCAGCATAAGAAATACCTGAAAAAAGAATATACCAAGAAAACAAGGTGTGTTTGATATTGACTTCCCATACTCTGGGACTACCGACGTGCAGACCTGGTCACTGAAAACAAGACAGTGCCTTCTTCAATGACCAAGGGATATATGATGAGGTTAATCCATTGTGCAAGTATCCACTGGTATGATATCCAAAATGGTTTCCAGCACAGGAAGCTAAACAAGCTTCTCCACATCTTAGAGTGGATGTAGAAGGCACTGACATGGGAGCCATTAAGAAACATGCAGAAGAAAGGGTGAAAAAGAATACAGTAATTCACAGGAACGGTCATTCCAGATTTTCTGCACATCTGTGGGAAGCCTGAGCACCTTTGAAACATTTAGCACACCAAGGTGTGGTGTACTGAGTTGGACCAGAGATGAGACATTGAAAAAGAAAGATTAAAACAAACCTGAAGGAGAGCCATACCCATCCTAAAGGTCTGTTATCTTAGATCATGAACCGTGTTAGAAAAGAGCTAAAGCCAGCACTATTTCCAAATCAGAAGTTCACACCACTTGACAAAATCTGACAGGTCTGCAAAGGAAATACACTCAGCTGGAAAGCCAGTTCAGTCCGGGAACACAAATGGTCTCACCAGTTCATTTGTGGACACAATATGAGCATCCAGTTTGACCAGAAATACGGTCACATGACTGAGGGTGCAAACTGTTATCAGCAGACTAGCCAGAGCGCCTCTCTATGTGTTTATTTACCTGCTCCTTAGGTGGGGTATGGAACATTAAAGATAGCAGTTCCATCAGTCAGGAAGATAAGCACTGGTGCTGGCTCTAGCTATCAAATCAAGTACAACTGAGAACTGAGGGGGTGTTGCTCCTAAGGCAGTTATGGAGGTAACAGATGTGGAGAAGGAAAAGATCACCATACTGGAGGCTGAAGGATGGCCCAACAGAAGACCATGCAGGGTGCTCTTTGAAGAGTAGCTTGAACTCTCAGTGTGACTTTCAGGAAAGTCTTTCAAGAAATGGAGATAATAGAAAAGGAGACAAAATACAGAGAGAGACAGTGCCTAACACAGTACCCTTCTTTGACAAGATTCTCTACCTAAGAAAATGGCCCTAACCCACTCAGAATTATGAGGCTGAAGAGAACTTATGGGTGGAATTCCTCAGGATAGACCTAATAATCACTTGTTCAGTATTTTCTTTGATGAACAATCACAAGAAGTGGGAGCAAGTTGTCCACATTTATTGACACAAAAGTGTGTGGAATCAATGTCAGGGAGAAAGCTTATATGAGAGTTTTCAGAATAAATCTGATTAATGCCTAGGAATGGGATGAAGCCTAACTGGAAAAGTGCAAGACCATGCACACAATACCTACTATACACCAGATGTTATTAGCTATATAGCAAGGAGTCAGACCTTTTACCTTACCACTTATGTAAAAGGGAGGATGTAGGAGAGAGGGTGGTATGGAAAGCCTCTAAGCTACCATTATGATGCAGTCAAAGAAAAGACAAATGTTATTCTAGCTGTTAGGTTATGTGTTCCCAGTAGAGATGGAAATTATGAATGTTGTTGAACAAGATACTTCTATGATAAAGAACCTACGTTAAAATGAGGTGAATTCAAGTTTTAGTACCTACAGAGAAGGTTTTCTATGGTAACCAGGGGAAAGAACAGTCCATTTTGCAAGAGGAAACGAAGAGCTTCGTTTGTTTAGCCAAAGAAAACAAAGGTTGAGAGAGGGAATTATTGTGCTCTACAGATATGTCAAGAGAATAAGCATCAGAGAAGAGGAAAAGTATTTAACTAAAGAACAATATTGACATAAGAATAAAAGGCTGTAAACTAGCTAGGAATACACTTAGAGGAGAAATTAGAAAACGCTTGCAGACATTACAGCTTTAGGGCTTGGGAACAATCTTCCAAAGGAGCTGTATGGGCAAAAAATGCCCATCACTTTCCAGACAGAAACAGATCAGATCATGAAATAAAATCTGCAACACAATCATCCATGAGAATGGGGAATTGAATTTGATGGTTCTGAAGGTATCTTTGAATCCAGTGCTAAAACACAGGTGCCCTGTGTTAATATCTGACCCTGTGGCTCACCTTTATAATTTGATAAATGGGGATGACACTATTAACTTAGACCACATGATTATTTTGAATCATGTCTAGAGTACCAAGCATAGAAATTTGTAAGCGTTAGTATTGCAATTAATTACGGAGTTCCAAAGAGGCACCAAACATTCAGAGAAAGAATGAGTTGTGTGTGTATAAATATAAATATATTTTTGTATTCATATATTGTATATATTTTATATTTTATTTAACTACAATTTTAATATACTTCATATTTTTCTGTTTATATATAATATATGATTTTGTGCATATGCTATAGTAGTTATAATATAAATATATAATTGCTTATAACAGCTGTTTTTAAACCACTGTCTCCTTTATGCCCCACAAATACTTATCTTGTCTACAGTTTCCAGAACCCCTGAAAATCTGTTATAATGCTTTGTTCACACCTACAGTATGCAGTTAAAAATAATGGGTTTAGCACTAAAAATCACTACAGCAAGAATAAAGATTGACAGGCTGATGTCACTCAACATTCGATGTCTTCAATATCATATTGTTCAGGACACAAAGCTTGCAGGTGGCAGATACAAAAAACAAATCCAAAGCAAAAGGCAGCTATCTTCACAGACAGTTTTAGTTTATTCTGAGCAAATAAAGCTTGCCTCTAACCCTTTATAACAGTCGTGTGTAAGTCGAGACTGGCTGATATTGGCCAGAAAGGACAGACTTGGCCATTTACCACAAATCTATGCTTTTCTGGCTGCATTATTTATGAAAATATTAATTATAAATGAGAAACCTGCCGAGCATGGACAGAGAGCAGTGAGAAATGGAGAAATGCCTGAAGGAGGAACGTGATCAGTTTGAGCGCTCCTTGCTACAGAGCGTGGCTCAGTGCTGAAAGGTGAATACCGGTGATTGCTCTCGGTTCAGACCTGCAAGCTTTGCTCTGTCAGGGAAGAGAAAGGAGCTTATCAGTTTCCTGTTGCTCCCAGGTATGTTTCCTCCTGGCAGGGGGGTTATGCATCAGGCCCTCTCTGCATTCTCCTCTGACAGCTCTCCGTTTTGTTTCCAACGTCTCTATTAGTGGCAGGATTTTTTCCCTGCGCAGTTTTAGTTTCAACAGGTGCCAGGATTTGAACTGGTCAAAGTACAAAGATGCATTCATTCCTAAATTGTCACTATCACAGCCATAACTATCAAAGTGTTGCCATGCCACTTCCTAGGTCAATTTATGGCATAAATACCCTGTCAAAGGCACAATGATTTATTCATTCCCCTCAAAGATAAGTATCATATGGTGGGAGTCATTATATGATTGATTTCAGCTTATTTGAATGATTGCATTGCTGATGGTGGACGCGAAGGGAGGCATCAGAGTTCTGGGAACTAGACACATAACACCAGTGTGTTTTTCATGGGAGCACTTTCAGTCACACGCTAAATCTCAGGCTTCAGCTGGGTAATACATGTCAGCTCCAGTAAGGTTGTCAGAGCCCCTTTAAAAAAAAAATAAAAATCAAAGCCAGTTTTGCTTAAAATCCACATGAGACTTGTAAGGATCCTTGGAAATTTGTGCCTGTCACTCCTGATCTCTCTGATGGCAGTTTCACTAAGTGCCTGCCTCAGAGAGATAGCAAACCTCAGGGAACAGAGCAGCCGGGGAGGAACAAAACTTGCGCGGTTCTCTCTGGCTGTTGTCACATCGCAGGTCTTTACTGATGGCAGGTGGAAAAGCCAGTGGATGACATTGGCTCTGCTGAACAATCACAGTGCCCCTCTGTGGTTCCACACACCAGCAGTTGTTTCAGTGCTCGTGGAGACTTGTGAAGATGCAAGTGAAGTTAAACTTGGGATTGAAATGGAAAGATTCTTTGGAGACAAGTGGAAACTTTGTCTTGAAAGGTGTACCTGTATGACACGTGCAACTTTACTGTATAAATATCAGGATTTGGTTTCCCTCCAGTAATGAGTGGTGTTTTGAAAAATCTGTTTTAATGAGCTGTTCTGTAGCAGGAAGCTAAGAACAGACTTATTAATGACCTTATGAATTGGCTATTTAAATAAGTCCCACAACCTACATACCATTTCAGGACTTCACAACATCTAGCCGTTCAGAGAGTACCTTCGTCTTGGATGATGAGGGCACATCTACATTCACATTTGAGTTCAGAGCAGGAGTGTGTTACTGAAGTACCTCTCCCAGTTGCCTCCACTTGCACTTTGTTTTGCATCATGGAACAGTCTCAGAGTAAATGAACTGGATTCCTTTCAAATGAAACTAAACTGGAAGATCTGCTCCAGATGTGCACCTAGTGGTCTGTAGCCACAGACTGAAGACAGCGAGTCTAAAGTGATCCCCTGCCCAACCCCCCTCAGAAACATGCACTGTGAGAATATCGGGTCCTCAGCACTAATTGCTTTACTCCACAGAGACCCCCTCCCACTCATCCACACCGCCTGATGATGGGGACATGACCTGTATGAGGCTGGTCCTGTGGACAACACGGTCTAAAAGATTGGTGTGACAAAAAGGCCCCACAACCCAACCCTTTGTGAACATTGCACGCAGCATTTTCTCAGCTTTTCACACAAACACCATACTGCAAACACACTGCCATAATTGAAGTTTTGGGTAAGTATATTCCCTGGCCTATTCTTAGAGCTGGAGCTGAACTGAGTTTTGAATACAGGTATTGGTAACAGGTTTGCCTTTGTCCTTTCTGCCTTCATAAAAAAACCTTGCAAAATTTGGTGTTTTTTAAAGCTGCTTCCCAGTTTGGAGAATCAGTAAAATGCCACAGAGGTGAAGTTCAGTTAAAAAATTCCTTTTTTAAACTTTACATGTGCACAGAAAAAAAAAAAAGTAAACTCTAAAGAACCAATAGCAAATAAAAGACTGTATTTTTATTTTCTTTTATATTTAGTGTTCTGGGCCTGTTTTCTTAACATTTCAGTATTACAAAATGGAACAGTAAACGTATATCATTTACCAGCTCACAAGCAGTTTCTCTTTCATGCCCAGTCTCTTCCCAGGTCCCCCCCCTGCATGGAGGCACTGTTCTGTTTGTACTTAGAGCAGGATTTCAGTAGATTCCCTAGAAATAACTGGGTTCCGCTAAGTGTGAAATATTTTGCAGAATCACATTTTCTCAAGTTTAGAGGGATACCTGCTTAAGCATGGTGACTTGCAAAGCTACCTGTTGGGTCTGATGTGAAGAGACTTACCCCCTGACGCATGCAGCAGGCGACAGGTTGCTTTATGCTTGCTGTTCTCTGGACCTTCTGATGACACTGGTTTATTTTCATCCCTCTTCCCCCAGAGCGATTGTAAAATACAGCTTTAACTCATGGATAGATATATGCAGGATTGATGTGTTTTACCTCATGGACCATACAGAAATATTGATGTGGTTTTATCTGTTCGATCTTGAACCAGTTATTATAGCTCCAGAGAACCCTGATATTAAGCTGCTCTTTGAGTCTTATCCAGGCATAATGTGCTGTTCAATTGAAAGGCTGGCACTGTGAAGAAGATGCAGAGGGTGTAATCACAGCCATTACAGAGAGCCATCAGTGGAGCCAAACCTACACTTTCCACAGTCAGCAGTAGGCAGCTAGATGAAAAGGAACTATTAGAAACCAAACCTAGCACTCGATGTGTAATAAACGGCCGAGAGAAAGCCTATTAGGGAACTGTTTCCACAAAAAGGCAAAATGCTGTCATATAGAAAAAGAAAAGATTCAGTGCTAGTTTAAAAAGGTCAAATTTTCAGGATAAACTGACAACATTGATATTGGAAAGCTGCCACCTTTACTATCACCACTCGTATCTTCAAATTCTGCCCTCCAGCCTTTGTAAGGGGGCAGAGTTTATCAAAGGGATGTCTTCATAATCCTCCCTTCTCCCTGCTTGTCTCATTTTTTAAATTTTTTTTTTGGAGGTGGATTATCTTTAGGGTCATTTTTAGGTCATTTTTATCCAGTGATTAAAAGGAGCTGGAGCAGTCTAGGTATTTTTGATGCTCCCAGTGGACTTTTTCTCTCTCTTTCCTCCTCCCTGCCAACAGTGCTCAGGGAAAGTGCAATTCCTCCCTCCTTCTCAGCATGGGGAAACATCAGTGACTTCCTGAGCAGAGTCTCCATGGGGAACAGAGGAGGTCAAGAGCAGTGCTAATAGTCACCTGTGACAAAGACGAGCAACAGCCAGTGAGGCCAAGCATCATTTAAAGTCAATGTTTCCGAGAAGTTTGTATTCATTCACATCCTCTGTATGAGAACCGGTCCTTCTCAACAAATCGTGGAATCACAGGCCTGGGAAATATTTCATCAGATATTTAGCCCAACCATCTGTGTCAGGCATATTTACGTTAAACAGAGAAGCATTTTATTTAATGTGTTCTTTGATGCTGAGGTCTCTGTGAGCTCTATAGGGGACTGAATTTATTATAGTTGTCCCTGTAAAGAGATTTCTGCCAGTTTTAAACAGTTGATGGATGTAAACAAAACACCTTCATAGTTGAGAAATCCTTAGAGTCGTAAACCTTCCCACTGGCTGGATCCTAAAAATCTGGTTCAGTATGAAGGCTTAGGGTGGGATACAGAGAAGAAGAGAAAAGGGACAAGATGGGAGGTGTTGAGGGAAAACCCTGCTTTTGTGATTCTGGAGCAGCACTGACAAGGCAGGTACTGCCCAAGTTGCTTTTTGCTGACATAACATATCATCGCCCTCAGCCCATACATGATACCATGCGAGGCTTACAAATTATTTTTTTATTTTTTAATCACTCCTATGTCTCTCTTATTTTATTTTTTTTTTTGGTAGTGTGATTCAAGACTGAGCTCCAAGCAAGTGCCTATATGCACAATGTATTTCAAGAGCTGATCTTAGGACTGCAGGTATAATTAAAGCTGGGATTCTCCAATGGCCTGTGTTATGTAACCTATTTTCATTGAAATTCATTGGTATTTGGATAACCACCTCCCTCAGGCTTTTTAAAAAATCCCAGCACAACTATGACTGATCGTCAGAAAAGAGCACCCTTTGAATTCTAATAAAATTAATCTAATCTTCATTAAACAACTGGAAAAAAATTAGTGGCTTAGGGTTGATATTGCTCAAAATATTGTAAACAGAACACATAGTTATTAAGAGGATTATGGTAAGCTTATGTGAGAAGAGTAAAAGCAGGAGTAGAAACTGGAGTCTTGGGCTGAAATAATGACTGACTTATTTCTACAGATTTATGCATAGTGAAATAATAGATATTACAAATAACACCCCAGATACCCAAAGGAGCTCACCCCAAAGGATTTTAACCCAATTTCTGTAATGAGTTCATTCCAGTAAGCTGAAGACCCCTTGAAGTTGTCTGAAACGTTTCATAATGTAACTCAGATAAGTGATTTTTATGTACAGTGGCATTCCCTGTACATGCAGACACATTGTTTGACACTGTCATAACCTTTAATATAAACCCAAATGAAATTGTTGCTAATTCAGGTTCACAAAGTGAAGCTTCACTTGCTTTTGCAGGCTGAGACTTTGATAAAATTTTCATTTTCTGAAGTTTCAGCTTGTTTATGAATTTTCAAAAGCAAGCAGTTTATCGCTTCTTCTATGCATAAACCCTACTGGCTCTTTAAATATGCATATATTCACTCACAAGGCATTGTGGGCTGGCGTGGGCAATCTCAAGGCTGGTGTTGGCTCCACACAAAACCTTGCAGCCTCTAAAGAAGGAGGTGATGCACCTGAGTAGTTTGAGGGTTGGGACAACAATCAGTTCCCGAAAAGGGTGCCTGAAGCACTTGAAACCCAGTTATCCTTCTGGGGTGCTCTCTTCATTGAACCAGTGAGGTGTGGCTGTTTCACTTCCCTCCCTCTCCCATCCAGATTATCTGAAGCTGTTCTTTGCACGGAGGACCTTCTCGGCTAGACAGAAGGAATGGGACTGAGCGTGGCTTTCTCACCTAGTGGGTACAGCTTGCTCTTGAGCAGGCTAAATCCCAAGGCCCCAAGGTTTGCTGGTGTCTCTTCTCCAATGCCCATTGTAGGTAAAATACAAGAGTGTGTGTAAGAAAATATAAAAGCAGGGACTAGCAACCACCTTTTCTTCCTCCTGGAAAATTCCCTGTTCACTCCCACACTCCTTCTCAGCAAATCTTTTTAATATCATGTGTACAAAGGAGCTGCTTCAACTGAAAAACTACAGGAAACTCCTCCCACTTCCTATATGCACTCCAGAGATACTTGTATTCCCATGGTGTGGCCTTTTTCAGAGAGGTTGGTTTTTGCCATCTTTTGGGGTGCATGCTCTAACCACCGCTGTTTTTCATATTGTGGTGGCAATGACAGCATCTTTTGGCTCCACATTGTAAAGAATGAGGGTGATTCTTTCTTCTCTGTTTTTGAAAGGAAAGGTTCAGACCTCTTTTCATGGAGAAAAGCAATATGGGCACTGACTGAGCTGGTAAGGATGCGAGTTTCCGATCACGGCACTCCAAAACTTATGCCTACTTGTTCTTGAAGTGGGGGTGAGGAACATGGCATTAGAGGGGAGCCTTCCAAATGTGGGGATGGGTAAGGGATGATGCTGGAAAGAGAATCGGTGGGAAATGTGGTTGTGGTGGTTGTGGTGGCAAGACATTTCTAGCAGGTGGTTCCAGTGTAGTGAGCCAGACTCTCACCAGCACCGCTTTGTTGGGGATGATGCATCCTGCCTGTGTTTGAGGAGACTGATATTCCAGGGGAACAAACTTGTTCTCACTTGTTTTTGTGAGCTACTGAGAAGCTTTACTGACTCCTTACAGGCGGCTGTCCCTGGCAGGCTTTTTCAGTCATGTAGGGCTGGTATGTAGTTGCAGCATGTTACTAGTTAGGGGGCAAAAAGGAATTGGGGAACGAAGCAGGTATAGCAGCCAAGGACATGAGTAAAATATTGTGATATGCAGCATGAGCACAACATGTGCCTTTGTACTGGATTTTCTTGGCAGAATCCTGCACTCCAGCCTCATCATCCTGCTGCATGCCAAACAAGTCACTATAATTTGCATTTTTTTATTCTGCATGGTGCATACACAGCTCACACATGCTAGTTATGCACGGGGTCAGGGAAAACAAAACTCTCCAAACCCTTATGCCCTCCCTGCTATAGTAGGCGTTAGGGAGAACTGTTGATGGTGTTAGGTACCCTCCGTTAAGAAACACCTAATCTGTCTTGGGAGGATTTGGAGCTGGCACATAATATGCTTTCACTAGGCCCTGTTTACACACACAAAATCCAGCCTCTGCTCATACTGTCCACGGGGCTCCACGTAACTTCAGGCACAGGATGAGATGAGGGGAAAGAACAGCAGGTATGACCCACGGGCGGACCTCAGTCTGCACAGTTCATTCTGCCTGTATTGTTCTCCTAAGGATTGGGTGAATCTTATGCTAAAGGTTTTACCTTGAAACTGAGGTCAAATATGCCCTGCCTCTCATTTAAGGTAAACATATAAAAGCTGCATGCGATGGAGTGCGAACAAACTGGGTCTGATTTAGCAGGCCGTGCACCAACCAGTTAGGAGTCAAGCTATGCAGCTGACCAGCGGTGGAAAGAAAATGCAAGAGGCCAGGCCTCCTCTGAGGGAGCTGTGTGTCAGAAAAAAATAGTGGGGAGGCCAAAGAAACCCAGAGAAAATGTGAAAAGAGAAGCCAAAGACATCAAAGAGAAGTATTTGTAGCAATACCCTAAGAAAACCCACCCCTCAGAGCAAGGACAAAAGAGCATGTGTGTTTTTAGGAATGAGGACAACTGGTCTTGGAATAGCAAGCAAAGGCATTGCCTCCGGATGCTCAGTGCCGCTTATGTTTACTGAAACAAGACTTTGTATTCCTATTCTTTGTAGTTAGATCTGACATTACTGAAGATATCTGTTTACTTGATAATTAGCTTGGTGGAAACAGCCTGTGAAGTCATAACGTTGGTCAAGGATTCAAGTCCAAAGAGGAGATTCAATTCAGTTTTACTGACTGACTTACTGTTGTGTATTGAAAAGTTCACTTTGCTTAGCACTTGATGAACTTTTCCTCTAATTACTGCAAGTCATTAAGGTAATACTACCTCTTTATCCTAAGGAGAAATCACTAATGACAATGCAAGCTTCACCTGCTACGCGGGTCACTAAGTCATTGGATAGCATAATCTTTAGGTAATTTAATGCCTGAATTGGCTTGGGTCTAACCTTAGGCATTTTTACTACTTAGGCAGGGCTAGTTTATAACTCGTGTACGCTATGTGCAAAGAGCACTAGGATGTGATACACATGTGTTTCTGTTTGAAAAACGAAAAGTAATCTGACCTTATTAAGGCTGATGGCCTCTAGGTTCATTATCCACTGGACATGTTTGAATTTGATATTTAAACTATGCTTCACAGTCTCCTGATCTCTTTGCTGCACACAATGGTAGATGGAGTAAGTTCAGCAGTACCAGGCGGAACAGATTGCAGGGAACAGTCACCCACCAATGGTGATGATAAACAACCTTTTACAACAATTATCTAGTTAAAACACCATTAACAATTAATGACATACATCACAGAACTTACTGAACCCATTTAAGACTAATTTACTGGCTATAAAAATATGGCATTAAGAATTTATGGATCATTAGCTTTTATTCCAGAATGAAATATTGCTGACTGAAACTCTCAAAAACTGTTGAAAACAATCACTCATTAAAACCACATGAAATTAAGTGAAATAATGGCAGAAGGAAAGGAAATGGAGGCAAGGTTTGTAAATGTTTGGGTGGAGGAAACTAACTTCTTATGTGACTGAATGGATGAAGATTGCGTTTTCAGACAAGATTGAAATCTACAATTAAATAATTCAAACAAAATTTTAATGTGTAATAAATTCTTCCTTTTTTAACCAAGAAACATTAGATCACAACTGATCAAAATTCTTATCATGGTCTATTAATCACAGTCAGTTATTTTGAAACACTGTTAAAGAGACTATAACAATGTTAAAGTTAATTAACTAATTCCTCCAAACAGTTAATACATAAATTCAAATTTAGCAGCTGCTCCAGCCTTATATATTAGAATTTCAATTATGCCTTGAGGCCAACACAAGGCTATTATAAATGGATTAGAACTAACTATAATTTCCAGTTCACTGTTGCCCAATGAGACTAACTCAGAGTGGAGCTCCACTTGTTTGTAATAGGAAAATTGTGAATGTCATATACTCCAAAATTCTACGGAGAGCTTTTACGATAAGGTGGAATACTTGCATAACTCTGCACTGTTTCTGTAGGAAACATGTTTTTACCCACACTGAGAGTGTAAGGCTTGACATTCACACTTGAATGGTCAACTCCCTTAACATTCACAACAGTTTTGTTCTGTACCTTCAGTAATATTCTTTAAGCTACCGCTGAAGTAGAGCAGCACAACAAAAACATTGGGCTTTAACTAGTTTGGGAACAATGTATTCAAGTTTGATTTATGAAGTAAAAAGAAAGGACTTGAACTGTATTTAGTGTATCTAGTATTTTCTATTGTAAAGGTTTATCTCCTTTTCCACAACAGTTCAAGTGTCCCCATGATTTGCAGAAACACTTTGATCTTTGACAGTGGAAGAATCAAGTCTCAGGATAAACTAGTGCACTATTTAAATTTCGATTGCAAAGTTTCCAAATCAGAAACCAAACTGCAGTGCAGAGTATGGAGGTAGTTCAGAAAGTCAGCATCAGCTGCAAGAAGTCAAGACAAACCAGCCTGAAGGTTGTATTGGAACTGCACACTGTCAGGAGCTCAAGTCACTGTTTTTAGAGCAGAGACTGATTCTTCTGTCCACTGAAGAGCCTCATAGTAGATACTGCAACAGACTGAGAGGCTTCTGTCTCTCCCCACTGACCCTTTAGGTAAGTGCCCTCAGCACCTATAGCTGAAATGGACGGAGGGAAAGGAGGAAGGAGAAATGGTGCAGTGCTCGTGCAACCACTGTGTAGGAAAGAACGCAAAGTTCACTGCCCCAGAAAAAAGCAACACACAGCAATGAAATAACTCAGCGTGACTCTGTACCTTTAAAATTTGTGCAATTAGTTAAGAACAGTTGTATCACAACCATAAACTTTGAGCCATAGCCAAGTAAGTCTCCATTGCATATGTAGCTGATACTTCCAGGACACTAGGTGTCCACCAAGAATTCAGATTTGGCAGTGACTCCCTTCCTTTCCAAGTACAGCCCACCAGCAGGTTCTGCAATGTTGCAAAATCTTCACAACAAGCCAAATTGGAAAGTTTTTATGATATCAGTTTTGGATCTGAAAACATGATGGTAAGCTTGATAAAGACATCATCAAAAGGAGCATATTTTATGGTTATATTTAATTTACCAACCCAGCACAAACTTCAGCAAAATATCTCCCTCAGCACTGTCTATGCTACTGCAACATCAGCAGGACTAAGTACAGCATTTCTTAGGACACCTTCCCATTCTTATTGGGGCCCTTGCCAGAGCATCAAAAGATTTAGAGACACAGATTTCCATTTTTTTAATTAATATGCTGTTCTTTCTGTCTATCATCTAATTTTCAAAACACTATATATTGTATGCTTACATCTTTTTTTTTTTTTCATGAAGGTGAAACACTTATCTCCTGGTTGCTCCAACGCTGGGATAATGGGGCTGATACCATAGACTTAGATGGCAGAGAAGCTAGGCAATTGGGAAACCTAGCCAGAGATGGAGGTATCAATAAAGGGATCGGGAGAAAGACCATGTCCTGGTTGGTGGTGTCCTAAACCATGACACAAGGTTTTGGTTTTATCTACACTTAAGCCAAAAACCTTCCTCAGAGCTCACAGACTGATCACTTCCAGACCACTTTACAGTGTGCAAAATTGTTGTCTTGACTTCACTCCAGTGACTCTCTGTCACTGAGTACATCAAGAAGGCAATACTCATCTTATAATGAAATCTAGTCTATTTTCTTTAGAACATTTCCCACTTATATATTGATTTCCAAGAACCATCCATGGTCTTCTTAAATTTTTATTAAATAATGAAGACATGAACTGAACCATGCAACGTTTTCTTCTAGGAAAGACTGCACTAAGCTTAAATTAGTAAAGGCTGTATGATTAGAGATATTGCCACCTCATGATATGCAAGGTAAATATAGTGAAACAATATTTATGTGATGGACAGATCCTCAATGTAACTGTACATATCTACATCATTATTTAAAATTAATATCTGTGTCTGCATGTGCATATATAAACTCTATGTTACTGTATCTGCTTAGGTACAACTGGTGCAGAAAGACACATTAATTTTTAGAGAAGCAAGTTTACACAGTAAAGCATACATCTTAAATTCCATTGCTATATGTTTTGCAAAATACAGTCTTTATGCTTCAGAACTTTTCATACATATTCTTTCTTTGGTTCCAATATTTGCAGGATTCACCTGTCTTCTCCATTATTACCCAGATTTCTCTAAATTCAAAATCAAGTGAAAAAATTAGCTGGAACCATTTAGTTTTACCTAAATACGTATTTAAATGTGAAACCAGAAATTTATCAAGCTTATAATGCAAAATTATCCCATAACCTAGTCTTCTTCAAAAATGCCTGTAAATGCATCCCCTCCAGAGTATTTCAAACTTCTATAGATCATGTACAACATCAGCCTTTACTTCCATTCAACAGCATAATTTCATGTCTTGTGAGAGTGCAAATATAATTTGCAATACCAATGTTGCTCTAGTTTGCTGTTTTAGGTATTTACTTCAGTACTGGTTGTCATATTTTCAAAATTTACTCTTAGTTGCTTCTTCTCAAAATTATTCTTTGGAAGTGTGGTAAACACTTTCTTATAGGACAGGGAAGGACCATTTAATTATTTAAATCTTTGGGCAAAATTCTCCTCCTACAGTCGCACTATGAAAACCTGAAATAAACCACTCAGATGTGAACAGATGTGAATTAGAAATAATTATCTTAGGGATATGTATATAACTTGCTGCATAAAGTGCGTGTTCTACTTGACCAAAAAGTTAAAAATCCATCCCCTGTAACTCTTCTTTTGGATACAACGTTTAATGAACGAGACTCTGGCTCTTTCCTTTGGTTTCGGCAGGACCTGATTCTCTCTCTGCCTAACTCTGAGGTTATGTGAATATAATTGTGTGGCAGTCAAGAGAATTAGCTCAGTGTAAGAAAATGAGCAATGAGGACTCTATTATCTTTCTCTACTTGCGCTTCCTGGCAGTTTTCCTCGACAAAAATGGGGTATGGGAGAGGGAGAAGAAATGACGTTTCTTTGAGAAGTTTAGAAGAGAGGAGCTGCCATCACCTCTTCGTTCAGGTTCGTGTTCTGAGACCACACGTTCAGTCTCCCTGCTAGTTCACAGGGAGGATGGAAGACATATGTTCCCAGGTTATTATTAATCTAGTCTGAGATGTGATCCTTCCTGTGGATGGCAGAACATGTATTGCTTCTCATCCCTTCATAGCATTTGTAATAATTCTGTGAGGCCTTCAGTAGGTGATGAAATTGGGATTCATTTAATTTGTTTGTGTGTGTGTGTGCGCGCACCCATGGTTTATACTTTTAGTTTGGGTTATCAGATACCAGGGAGATAAGAACCATAGAAAATCATATTAAAATTTATCTTCCTACTTGTTCATCTCTGTCTTTTTTTTTTCTCTTTTTATATACACAATGAAGTTTATTATAATAAATTGAGGTTACTTCCTGTTTGTGAAGTAATAATTTTCCTCTTTGCTGAATAAATTGATTCTGAGGGCCATGTTGGTATCATTTCATTAACTCAAAGGCCAAAGACCTTCTAGTATATTAGCATAGGGTGTAATTATTACTAAATTAAAAGGAAGTACCCTTGAGATATTGTGGGCCAAATCCTCAGTTGGTTTAACTCGGCATTACTCCACTGAAGTAATAGCAAGGAGATGTGCATATTCACTGAGAAACAATCCAGCATTGATTATAAAGAGCCCTAGGAATGATTACTAATAGCTTAGTTATTGAGAAATAACTTCCAAGCGGTTAACTCCATCTACTTTAAATTATTTTAACTAATTTGGAGCACATAAATTGAGGAGTTTAATTTACCTATACAGCAGTAATGGAGACAAGGAGGCTTCTTCAGAGGGTAACTGAGAATGGTTATCCATTTATAATAAATGGTTATCCATTTATACCAGGGCCGAAATTAGTTGATTATGTTCTCTGTCAGGAGATAATAATGTGATTGCATTCCCAAACAGATGTATGACTTAGCACTTGCTCACTGATGCCAGAGAGCGAAGCCAGAAACAATTTCTATGGGCTGATGTCACACACCATATAATCCTAGCTGAAAATGATACTGAACCTTATCCTACCAGTCATTTGTCCCAGGGCTGTGAAGAAGGGCTCTGAAAGTTGCACGGAGTCCAATGTGCTGCTTTCACAGTTTTTCCCGGTAAAACGTGGAGACATAGTGAAATGTTATTAATCAGAAATGTGAAAATGGAAAGGGTCCTCAGGAGGTCTCTTTTTTTTCTTCCTTGCCAGAGAGACAACAAACACACCTGCTTACACACACTAATATATATTTTCCCTAACGGTTATTCATCCCTCCAGTGAAGGATATTCCATAATGTTCTGGGCAATGATTTCCACTGCTTCTCTTTAGGACTTTTCCCCTAGTATCTATGCTAAACCTGTTCTGCTGTAAAGCTATTAAATTCTTGTTATCCTTCACTGGATGGACATCAAGAGCCAATTTCCATACTTTCTATACACACCTTCTTCTACAGCGCAGCTCAAAAACTCTCAATGGTGTAGGCAAGACTGAAAGTGGACGGTCAACTTTCAAGGACTAAGGCTGAATCCAGACTGTACTTGCAAGCGGAAAGACATGGAAAACAGAACTTGTTGCTCCTGTCCCAATCACAGACAATTACTTTTGCTTCTGGGATCTCCTCTTCCTCCCCAGAATAGCCCTAGCTGTACCCATCCAACCCCCTTTCTTGGCAGCGGCAACAGCAGCAGGCAACCTGGTTTTCCAGGGCTCTGGCGTTGCGCTGTGAGTAACCCACAGCTGCTTAGCTGCCTCCAGCAGTCTGCCACAGCTGCCTCTGTTTACCCCTCATAGAGCTCTCTCTGCTTTTACATGTTAAAGGATCACTGTGTCTCCTCCTCAGCTTGATTTTTTTTTTCCTTCAGACATTTATCGTGTTTCTAAATGCTTTGTCTGTTTTCCCATGCTGAGCAAAGGGGGCATTGCGGTGCGGTGGATGCCTGAATGACTGGAAGCAGAGCAGAATCAGTGTGTTGTGTTTCTTACCTGTGACACGCCTCTGAGTTTCATCCAGAATTAGATTTGCCTTATTTTTTTCCCCAGGAGTGTCACAACTTCTACTCGTCTTCACTCAGCAAACTGCTGTAACAGCAGGTCCCTTTCTGATGGATTGCTGCCTCTTCACTTTTTCATTTTGTAATTGTGTATCTGATGTCTCTTTTTGGTGTAGTGCTCTGCATTTGTCTTTATTGAATTTCAAGTTTGACGTCCAATGTATCAAGATCAATTAGATTTCTGATATTGTCTTCCCTTGTGTGCTTAACATTATGTCACCACAAATGTCTTAAGCATATTCTCTGTTCTGTCACCCAAGTCATTCATGAACACATTGAATCAAACTGGGTCTAGGACAATTCAGTGCAGAATCCAGCTTGAATCATTCCGATGCTGATAATGCATTTGGGGAATTTGTGGCTTAAATGCATTTTCAGCCAGTTTTGCATCTGTTTTCTGGTGATGTTATCTAGACCATATTTCTGTGATTTGTATATACCAAGATATGGAAAGCGAACTCAAAAACCTTATCAAAATATAGGTATATTGCAGGTATTACTGTGTCTTTTTCAATCACCAGAGCAGCTGTCCTTCTGCAAGGGGAGAGTAGATTGATTTGACATGATTTACTCTTGACAAATCTATGTTGGCAGTTTTAATCACCTTAATATCCTAAAGATGCTTATACATTGATTATTTAATTTTTTGTCTAATATTGTTTCTGACACTGAATTAGGCTATGGTCCTATTCCCCCCTTTTAATGATAGGTACTATGCTGACTCCTCGGCAGTCTTTTGAATCCTTTCCCTCCCTCCTCAAGTTGTCAAAGGTAGTTCTAGTGCCCCAGGGATTGCTTTGGATGATTCTTTAAGTGCTCAGTAGTGAATTTCATCAGGAACCACTAACTTAAATACATTTGAATTAACTAAATATTACTGAACCAACCCTTTCTCTGTTCTGGCCTCCATACTGTTCTCTTTTAAAGGAATTGCAGTAACATTTGCTTTCAGTTAATCTTTTTCATGAGGACTGAAGCAAAATAAACATTGGAAGCTTCATCTTTCTTTGTGTCTGTTATTTGCTCTCCTCCCCCATTAAATGATGAACTTATATTTTCTTTTGTCTTCCCCTGATTTCAAATGCATGTCCTTATTGATATTAATTACTTTTGCACTTTAACACTTCTAATTTTACCCTCCATGCTTACAGTGTCTCATTATATACATCCTATAGGTATAGATGGAGGTGCTCTACTTTATCTTACCGGAGTGGTTGAAAGAGCCCCTTACGGTTCATTACCGTCCCGCTGCTAGAGGTTACTGCCTCCACAGCTGAGGTGTTCCTAATCCATTGCAATGGTGTATTGGGTGTGTTAGTGTAAATCATTGCTACAGTGAAATACAAAAGCTGCTCTGTGATACCCTTAGTCATATATTGCTTTTCCTACTAGTCTTTTGATTTTCAAAGGACTATATATATTCATCTTGTTCTGCTTCCTACTTCCTTCCACATTGGCATATTTTGCTGTTGTGCTTTTCATATAACCCTTTTCAATACCTGCCAGGTCTTTTGCGCTTCTATTCTCAGCAGTTGCTTACCCGGGGGAACTTTCAAGGAGGTTCCCTGGCTTTATGAAAAAACGCCTGTTTTTAAAAGCGTGATTAGTTATAGAAAAATTAGATATAGATATTGACAAAGCCTAAAGTGCACAAAATAATTATTTTTTAAAAGAAGACTAAAATATTTCTCCCAGAGGCCTGTAAAGCATATGTCTTTTATATGAATCAAGAAGGCTGATGACTTTTTTGTGGTTAGAAAACCTTTCAGACATTTAACTCAGAGTGCCTTTGGTTCACATGCATGATTCTGATTTTGACATACATTCTAAATGATCAGGCATGTAAAGTAGTAAAGATTGTCTTAGAAGCAATGTATTTCATTCTTATATTAGTTTCTGCTTGTCCTCTTTAAGCCCCAATTTGCATAGCAAAACTGAGTGGCAGTGAAAGGTTTAAAGTAAAAGAGTAACCTTTGTTCTTGCAGAGCTCTCAAACTTGAGTGTGAAGCTTGGGTGGTCTCATTTGCTATTCTCAGCTTTTTCCTTGTCTTGTGAACCAGTTGTCAGAGAACTTTTCACCATTGCCGTGAGATGGTTAGTATAGCTACAGTCCTGAAGCAAAAAATATTTGATGAGATGTTGCTAACAACATAGAAGGAATTGGTATATTGGAGGGACCCAATCAATTATACATCTAAAACAAACTAATAGTAGATGCTTCAGAGGAAGATACCTGCCGTCTGTAATCTGCCACATCCTTGTATACTGAATAGCTTTGGACTTACTGGTTCAGAGGATAGCACTGTTCCGTGCTTAAACCAAATAATTGTATATCATCCTGTTGATATATAGATAAGAGTTGTACTGTGAGTGCTCTAATTGCTAACTTGTTTTTGGCTGGGAAAAAGGAAATTCTTTTACCTACAAGACAAAGTGAGATGAAGTTCAAGAAAAAAATCACTGCAGATTGAAGGATAAAGAATTAAAAGGGGAAAATGTTCATTTGTTCATTTCCCAAGATTTTTCCACTTGACCTCGGGGAAAATGCTTTTAGCTCTAATGCCTGTGACATCAGCACTTAAGTATTAGAGATTCCTTCTAGGAAAATACACTGAAATAAGTTTTTCGATATTGCCCTTCATTAAAGAGGTCAGTTTTGAGGTGGCAAGTAGTACACTAATTCCAGCTGCAAAAGGGTAAGCAAGATCTCAGCCTCTTAAAGAGAAGGAACATAAATGGGAGATTTTCAGTCAGCTAAGCCTGATGAATTTCCTCTGAGGGTACTTAAAGAACTGACTGATGAAATCTTAATGGCTGTTCACAGTTATCCTTGAGGACTTGGGAAGGGTGGATGAACTGCCAGGAAATTGTCTCTGGACAACCGTGGTTTCTGTCTTTAAAAGAAATGGTGCTGAAAAATTATAGACCACCTGACTAACTTCAATTTCTAAAAAGAAATGAGCTATCAAATAAAATATTTCTAAGCACCTGAAAAGTAAGGAGATGAGGAAAAATCACCGTTGATTTGCCAAGAACAAACAACATGAAACAAATATAATTTCTTTCTCAAAGTGGGTAACAGACCTTGCCCACTGAGGAGAAGCAGCAGATGTTGTTTTTCTTCATCTTAGTAAAACTTCTGATACTCTCTCACATGACATTTACGTAAGCAAGCAAAGGGAAAAATTGTATAGACAAAAAAATTAATGGGTATGTATAAAATGAGTTTGAAAACTGTACTTAGAGAGTAGTTAGTGATGTTTCACTGTCAAAATGGAAGGTTAAATTGTACGGACTTTCACAGGAGTCTATCCTGGTTATTGTACTATCTGATACTGTCATTAATAATCTGGACAGTGCAAGAGAGGGATGTCCATTTTAGCACTGCAAGGGATGCAAATCCTTTTGTTGAGTCAGTGCCAGAGTCACTTAGATATGAATAGCTCTGTTTTTTCTGCCTTCTTGCTGCAGCCAAGTAGTTAGAAATCCAATTATGCTAGCTTGCCCACTTAAGAGACCTTTCCTTCTAAATATGTATCCTGCCTTATTCTAGAAGGGATTGTGCAACACCAGGCTGGGCTCCCAGAGTCAGCTGCAGAGTCACTGTTCATCCAGCAATGATTCCCTCCCCACTCCCCTGCAATGAAGCTCCCCATACTCAATGAGCATGATTGTACATTCACCAAATTAATGTAAATACTGTTGTTTGTGTGCTGAGTGTGCGGACAGAGCAGAGGCATGCACACTGTTCAATGGTTGTGTTAATGTCAATCATAAAAAATGAGTAGGCTGCAGGACTGATGAGCATTTTCAAACTGTGACATTGCAGCCAATTGAATCAGTTGTCTGACTGCCAAAGACATCATTAATTTAGACATAATGGCAGTGAAACAAGCAGCAAGTAAAGGGGGATGGGCCTGAAAGACAAGAGCCAACAGGTTTCACTAAAAAAAAAAAATATCCAAAGCAAAAAAAGATTTTGTTTGGCTTTGTTTGCTCTCATTTGCTGATATGTTGAACTCTACTAATTGATTCCATTAACAGGAGACCTGTCTTTGTGAGGAGACTGGAGTTCTAAGGACAAATGCTTTTACAGATTGAGTATATTAAGAAGTTGATGTATTTGGCCTCTTAGGCAAGATGCAAAACAACATCCTTGAAGTTCCATTAGCCGAATGCAGTGTTCACATCTAATGATCCCCATAATGACTTCCTTATCAGCATACTTTAAAAAATAACCAGAAGTTGAGAAAATTGCGAGTAGGGTCCCTAGGGGAAGGACATCTTCATGAGGATTCCTTCCAGTTCAAGGGATCTCTGGCTAGATTTCATTATATAAAAAGTTGGCATCAGTTATATCTTGCTTGCAATCTCAAATCTTTTCAAAGTCAAAAAAAGACATTCTGGTCCTTTGAAGACCCTCCCTGTATATCTATATGCAATCTAGATGATAAAAAATACATCAGTGTGACCAAATTATAAGGAGAGATGGCCTAGCACCGATAGAAACAATTGACTCAATAATATATCCTGTCATTTCAGAACTTGTCTCCATTAAGGACTGTGATGGTCAAAAGGATCACCTGTTCGTTCGAAAATAAAAAGAAGGTTCCACAAGCTCCTGAAGTTCCTAACAAAAGTGATTTTGGAAATTACTATCTATAACCTATCAGTGATATTTTTTAGTGCTGATAGAGTGGATGACCAAAAAGGAACTTGTAATTGGAGGGCATTTGTGGGGGCAGTGACAGAATGCAATGGCTGTATTCACCTTACCTGGCTTTTGGCCCGGAGTGATAATGGTTGCAAGTGAACATTTGTCTAATTGATCAAGGAAACATGGCTCATCTAGAACTCTATTTCCAATAGATAGTAATATCACATTTAATACTAAATAAAAAAAAGCCCAAAACTTTTAAATGGGTTTTTGAGAGAAAGACTCTATCTTTTGTTAAAAAACCAACTTACTATTAAGGAACATCTCTTAAAATCAATAGATTCTGATATTCCACAAGTAACATGAACAAGGAAGGGGTTATATGCATAAAAATGAAGGTATCCATACCTGCATGAACGGAATGTTCTAAAAACTGCTCACGAGGTGGCCTTTCATAAAGTAAGACTGTTTTAATAAGACTACATTTTTTTAAGTTGATTTCATTACTTTTTTTCAGTTCTGTTACTATTACTTAAATGACAGAACCTTATTACTGGGGAAAAAACCCTCACTGTTTAATAACATAAAGCTGAAAATATGTGCAGCAGTTTCTGACAATTTTCTTGTACGATTTTAAACTTTTGTTTTGTTTTGAAAGATAGCACTTCTACTAGAAAGAAAACCTTCTAAAATGTGGATGCTGCAGTGCTATTTTCATGAATCTACAGGCATCCAGTCTGAATCAATAGTTCTAAGAGGAGCGCAAACTGTACCATTCATCTTAATGGAGTGTTTACTTTGAAGCCTATTTATAACCTTGTAAACATTATTTTTATTATTTATTGATTTACTTGCTTACTAGAATGGAAGTTCAGGCTTCTTTCTGTAACAAATGGAGTTTTTTGAGTCTAGTTTTTAGGCTGTGCTCCCTACTTTATCTGGTCTCCCCACCCTGGCAATTTCACCAACACACAGAAAAAAAAAAAAAAAAAGGCTAATTTTCAACTCAAACCCACACTTCTAAAAGAAAAGATCTTCCTGAAGCATCAGGTAGGAAATCAGGTATCTCCAGAAACCAGTGGCCGTGAGAAATTCTGGGAAAGGAAGGAATTACCAGCTGTCATGGTAAGTACCATTGCCGAAGCTGACAACTGAGAATTAAGATCTCGCAGCTTGTTTCCACCAGAGTCAGAATGAGGCGTGGTGGTATTTGACATGATTTAGTCCCAATGGTAATTCATAGGCTGCTTTACAAAGCTGTCAGTTGATGTGAGGAAACAAGGATGCCCATAGCTTCAAAAGCTCTGAACTATCAGCAGAGAGTAAACAGCAGCAGCACCAATGGTGAAGAAGACATAAGAAACTTATTTCTGCACATAGGTGCAAATTTTGACAGAGGAAAGATCAATGAAACAAACCTGACTGTCACTGCTGAACGCTCTTGTAGGATGCTCGAGTTATTCAGACTAGAGAGTGAATTTCTTTTTTTTTTACATACTACAGACCTCCACTAATGTTTATTTCTGTAACACAGTCAGATACATATCTGTATCAATTTGCTTCACATGGACTTGCTCTGTAATTAATTTTATTTCAGTATTGGAAATTTCAGGACCTTTCACAGAAATGAGGAATATAGAAAGATTACGCAACCCTTAAAAAAAATCCAGCATCTTAAAATGATAAAACATAATTTCTGCTGAAAATTCGGACATCAGATTTGCATACATTGCCAGTCAAAGGAAATGGTTCCCACCGTGGGCAGACAACTGTTTTGTCATGTGCACTGACGAAGCAAGCATGGGCTTTTTGTTTAACGAAGAAGAGGGAGAGGTGAAATACATGAACTGAAGGAGAGACTCTGCTGCCAGAGTCACCTTTGAAAGGATCTCCCAATGATCAGCTTCACAAGAGCAAGCAGACACACTGATGGCAAAAACGAGACGACACAGTGAAAACAATCCCAGGCCCTGAATGCTTCCTCCCTCTCTCTGATAGAGAAGTAACGAACCTGTATCCATCACCTCCTTACAAATCAAGAGGAAGGAGACTCCACCAGGGGTGCATGTTAACAAAATAAAAATGTGTGGTGGGACCCGGCTCTGCAGTGGGCTCAGACCCCCCGGGAGGAACTGAGCACCCTCCTCTCCCACTGATGTCAAGGCACCAGAGAGCTTGTGCCCAGCTCCTCCTCTCGCCAAGCTGACACAGACAAAGAATAAACAGGATTTGTTTATTCAATAAGAAACAGCAGCCTAGCTTTTATGCTGTTTGAATTCACGCTGGAGTGAATTAAACTGGAAGCACCGGGAGCAGCAGGGGTTTTTATAGTCTAATCTGAAATGGACGTGCCAGATTCTGAATTGCTAAAATCCCTGATTAGCCTTGAGATGGTTCTGCAGATGAGTCTGATATTGAGTAGGCGTCCCTCAGTCTACATACTTTTCTGAACTGCTTCTGTCTCAAAAAAATCTCATGACATGTCTCTCTCATGGGCTGAAAGCTCGTCCTAGTGTCAGTCAATCAGATAGTACAAAAATAGAGCTTCCCCTTGACATATCAGAAGAACAGACACATTTCCTTAATAGTCTAACCACAGTCCTGGTGGCCCATGCTGCCTGAAAGTCTGTCTTGGAGTGGCCCATGCAAGGTTGTATTTGGAAGCAGGAGCAAAGGGTCTGTGAGGGGTCATCAGGGAACAACTTTCTCATAAAAAGCATGGCCAAGCACCGAGGACCTCAGCATGCTCAGGATCAGGGAGTTACCTTGCACTATACCCAGGGGCCTGAGCACACCCCCTGGATCAAAGCTGCAAGGGTCTCAAGTTTGGACTACTTTTTCATGAGAGTGGTGTTAAAGCAGCAATTAAATACCACTAATGCCCTCAAGAATCACATCTTGGTTCTTTGGTGGCTGAAGACTAATCAAACTATTTTGTTCTAGAAGCTCTCAAAGAAAATCTCAAAAGCTTTAATTTCTGGCTGTGCCCCTTCTTTATATCATGAGAACAGATATTTTCTCTGACAAGCTTGAAGCAAACAGAACATTTAACAGGTGTGGTGTCGCCATCCCCATTTATTGCTCCTTTCATTACCTGAGAGCCCAGTAGAACCACTGGTTCTCTTGAAACCATCCTGCTCCACAGGTATTTACATAATGTGTTATTTTGTGTCTTTCTATATCTGCTCCTCAAATTCCCTCAAAGCTTTCCTAATTCCTATCCTATCTTTTACCTCTCATAAATTGTGCTATTCGCTTCAACTGGGTTTGAATTCCGTCCTCCAAAGGACATGACCCTGATAGAATGACAATCTTGAAGTCTGCCATCAAAATGTGGGTTTTTTTAAAAAAAAACACCTTTCCTTTTTAGTTTCTTTTTTGTTTAGCTATCTGTGCTTCCTGTTAATCAATTGTAACATATCTA
The DNA here is from genome assembly GCA_003993805.1 of Himantopus leucocephalus. Lineage (NCBI taxonomy): Eukaryota > Metazoa > Chordata > Aves > Charadriiformes > Recurvirostridae > Himantopus > Himantopus leucocephalus. Next base: position 164,956,960 of record RSEF01000001.1, read on the forward strand.
AGTGGTTACCATGCTGATTCTACGTGTCTGCTCACTCTTACCATACAGCATGAAATTAGGTCAGAATTAAATGTGAATAAGCGTAGGTTTGTTTTTTAAAAATATTGTAATCTCAGTTTTAAATCTAAGTAAAGCTTGGGTGAGTGTAGCTCTAGGTCAGCACGAGTTAAATGTTCTGTCCAAAGCAGATAGTCCAATCCTGTCCAAAATTGCAGAGGCAGGAACGGTATGTACGAGCACTAGTGTATGTTTATTTAAATAGCAATCCCTCCTGCTTTGCAGTTTTCATTAGTTTCCTATATTTAAGTGAAGAGCCTGTGAGTAGTGACTAAAGTAGAGAAAATGGGCTGTTTATGTCTTTGAAAGCATTCCAATGTTCTTCTATTTGCTATGAATAAAGAAGTCAAATATAGCATATCTAGTGATTCAGAGATCTTACAGTGATTAACATTGCTTGGATGATCTGAAACACATCTTGATTTCAAGACTGGCTTGACTGCATGACTGCAAAAACTTTAGGTGGGGAATAGTATCATTTTATTAAGACATTTACAGCAAAAACATTTGGATAAATGCATTAGCATCATTAGTTATGAAAACTCCTTTCATGCCTAACCCTGTCTCTTTTCATGTTTTTTTTTTTTTAATGATTCTGTGATATCAGAACCTTTAAAAACAAATTCTCTTGCACTGTCTGCCAATGTTCAGAGATGTATGTAGGCTAAACTTCCCAATTTAACTGCATGCATTCAGGGTTCTCAGAATCATTCTTTCGGTGTGTCTTTTCACTGTCATAAATGAGGAGAATCACTGCTTTATGAAAATATTTCTAATCACAGAGCATTAGAATTCTCCCTTACAGCTGTATGTTAAAATCTGTGAAAAGGCAAGGGTGTGTTAGTGTTGATTGCCAAGGCCAGCAGGTTGCCCTTCAGCCCAGTATTGTTCCTCAAGGTAGCCAGGCTACTGCAGCAATGGGGGGAGAGCGCAAGGGTCCTACAGAGCCCTGTGGGCAGGGCCTCATCTGCTCAGAAATCTGCAAGAAAAGCTGTTCAGTGGAAGAATGGAGAATCATCCATGACTCTGCTCTTGGCAATAAATATTTTTTGCTCCCTCAGCATATTTGCTTTCATTTGGTGTCCTTCAAAGGATCTGAGCTGTGTACCTTTTTGAGCCAGAGGGTGACATGGCCATACTTTATTGCAGAAGTAGATGAATTGATCAAGAAGCGACCTAAGCTGGAAACTGAAAAAAGCTGAGGTGAAAGAGCTGCTTAAAAAGCCTGCAGTTCTCAAGAAGGCTCAAAGTTGTGCTGCAAAGAAGTGCTCCCTAAGTCTCTACTGTGAATCTGCTCCTGAAATCAAGTGTCTGCAGCAACTTCACCTTTTCCTGTCTTTCGCCTTTCCCCTCCTCCCCTGCAAATAATAATCAACTCAATGACAGTGACCAACTGCTTACCAAATAGTTTGGGAGAATAAGAGAGGAGATCACTCCAATCTCTTCTCTGCCTGCTGAAGCTTGAACCCCCACCAACTATGGCAGCATCTGGGCACTGACTTCAAGGTTGTCATGTCCCATCCTCTTCTCATGAGATCTTTCCATTTCGCATATAATGCTTCAGCACACTGAGGCATTAGATGGATTCCACATCCCTCTTTCTGGGCCAGTGCCAAAATTACTAAGCTAGTGAGATTTTATCTGGCTTTCTCTCAAAAAAATCTCAGTAACTTCCAAATTACCGAAATGTTTAGTAGGAAAGGACAGATGGAGGGGTACCCCAGTTCCCAGAATACCTTGCCTTTTAGAGGGCAGTCAATTTCTGGGATCTGAAACATACATACCCTTGTCTCTTTACGCAAGGGAAGGAGCTGAAGCTTGCTTTCCATACAGAGAATTGTTCAGATGAGAGGGGAAAAGGGTGCTGTTTATCTGTTTTGTGCCACTGCCAGACCAGTGGCGTTCCTTTGGAAATTCATCTGGGTTTGGGCCTTGTGGGTGAGATAGGTATCTATTTTGCAAAGCCCACAAGGGCTCAGACAGAATCATGATGCCTAGCTGCTCCATGCTACTCATGGCTTGGCTGCACAGATGTATGTGTAGTCACAGGGGTGAAGATAACTTTGGGACTTCTCTGGTGTGTGTACATAATTGTAATGCTTCTGTGATGCTTTTGAGCATCAGTATTTTGAATCCAACCTATACGCTATAAACTTGTGCTTGCAACATGGACAAGCAAAGTCCTGTCTCAATGCTTTCAATTAAATTAGTGCCTTCAGAAACAGAATTCACACATTAAATGATGCATGACTGAAAATAGAGTGAAGTAAATGAAGACATTCAATGTATGATTATTCACTTAAATGGTTATATTATTATAATGCAGAAATATGCCAAATCCCAGTTTCATTCTCAGTGTCATGAATCCTGTGCCACTGAGCCCAACGCTAAAAGCTGATTGTACTAAGCCATGCAGCACTCACAATGTATGTCTTTACTTCTGTTATGTTTCTTCACTTTTCCCAAATATTTTGTGGTGTATCTGGGTCCTAAAAGAGATAATTTTAGCCAGTAAATACAGCAAATAGCTGTATTTATTTTTTTTAGACCTGATGAGAGATAATAAATGTGCTGTCATTGAGTTTTGTGTCCCATTCTCTCCACATGGATGAGCACTGCAAATAACAACCATGTTGTCATACTGTAGTGTCATTATCTGGAGTCATCTCCCCTGCTTGAATATTATACTATGACCTAGTCCTCTCCCAATACTTCTCACCTGCTTTTGTCTCTACTATCGACTGCAACATTTCTGAGGCAAATACTGCCTGAGTGATGAATATATGAACCTCTTGTGTGTTTTGGTCACCTCAGAGGTATAAACAAATATAGTACTGCTATTTTATTTCATGTCGGGGGGGGGAGGGATTTATTCCACATATCTGAAAAAAAACCAAACCCAAATTCCCTTCTTCTAGCACGTCAGATAATCATAACAATAATTCAGGTGGACAATGATGTCTGGAGGCCATTTCGTCAGTCCTGAGTTCAAAGCAGGGCGAACTGAGTAGTTAGATCTGGTTGCTCGGGGGTTTGTCCAGCAGTGTACTGAGTATCTCCAAGGGGGGAGATTCCACAGCCTCTGTGGGCACCTCTGCCAGTGCCTACCCATTGCCTCCCTGACAATTATTTTCCTTGCCTTCTGTCAGAATTTCCCTTATTGCCTCTTGTCTGTCCTATCATTATCTATTCCCCTTGCCCCGCTCTCCAAGTCCTGTTATCTGATGATTTGGTTTCTTACAAGAGGACTTACCCACAGCACAGATATCTAGCTCATATTATTCTATGTAAGAAAATGGCAGTTGCAAACTCCGTTCCTGCTGTGCCTTTCTCCAGCACTGGGAACGAGAAGACTTCTAAGAGCTCGTGTGTGTGTGTATGTATATAAGAAAGTATTTCCCAAAAGCCCGTGTTCTTTGCTCTGATGTCTCTTAACTCTCTGAAGACTTAAGATCTAAGCCAGAATTTCTATAAAAGTGAATTCTGTTCCAGGACACGTAGGCTGCCGTGCAGCCCTAAGGGCACACGGCTCTTACAAGCTTATGGCTGTGCTGGGGGGTCCCAAGGCATGGGTCCACACCACAGGGCAGCGTGCCAGAGGCCTCGACTCATGGTGGTGGTGTCTCGATGCTGCTTAAGCCCAGCTGCATCAAGACCTTTCAAGTTCAAACATGGGCCTGGCTTAGAGACCATCTCCAGGGATAGGTGACTTACCAGCAGGTAACAACAAAATATAGACAAGGACCAGAGACAAATGGAACCTTAAAAGCTACTTTTGAGCACATCCTTTTTACTGTTACAAAACAATAAAGTAGGCAAGGTGCATTTAGCCATTCATCATTCCTTTCATTAAAATGCACATAAGGCTTTTCAATAGGACACTATAATGGTGTTGACACTTCTCTATGATTGTAGCACTATGTCAAAATCACTCTCCAGTGAAGAACTGCAGGGGATTTGGAAGGCTTGAGGGGGCTTTTTAATTTCATACTTCATTTTTTCTGTTTCATAATGCTAAAAATGGAGGAAGAAAATCAGGTCTGTGACCTTCTCCAGTTATCCAAGTAGAGTCAGTTCTAATTTTCTATTTTTTATGTATTTATTCATGATAATGTCTGAATGGGTACTATTTTAATTTGCTTCTCTTGCACTTCTTTCCTTTATAGTTATGTTAGTTAATGCTACTTTATGAAACACACTCATCTCAATATACAGAAATCTGACAATTGTAATCTTTTGGTGATAATGGGAAATATATTTGTATGCCTGTAATACTCTGAATTAAGATATTACTCATTAACAGTTTTTCTTCCCCTCTGTTTTCTCTAGATATGGGTGTAGACTTTGTCCCTGCCAGGACTTCTTTGTCTCAAACTGTGATGCAAGCTTTGTTTTAAAATAACCTCACTGTGTTTTTAAACAGCAACTGTTCCATGTTCTGTATTTTTTTTCCGATTAACTTCCCTTGCATTTGTGTTTTTCACTCTACACAGAAATAAGCTGTAGAAAGTATCTCTTTCTCTCTCTGTGTATATACAATACATAAGATATATCTATAGTATTTGTAAAGGCATATTTGTATAGGCTGAAGAGGTATCTTGTGGAATATTTCTCTGGGATATATTAAGGGATCTTGAGAGGGGAGGGTTTGTAGTACGCTTTATAAAAAGACAAACAGCAATATTTCTGCATACTCATTACTCCACACTGCAGATGGTCAAATGTGGAGGAATCTCCCTGTGGACCTTGGATTTGGTAAAAGCAGAAGTTACACAGGCTAGAAAGCTGTTGTCAGTAAGTGTGCTTTGGAAGTCATGTCTCAAAGCTATTCTTCCCTCTTTAGAAACAATCCAGTTTGTTCACATGCATAAACGGTGTGTTCTAGTGAGTTCTCAGGAATCATTGATTTGAAAGGTGGCTCCCACTACTACCTTTTGAAGCAACTTGTAAAGTATTATAGCCTACCTTCTCTTTAACAGGAATGATTTGTATCTGCCAAAAAGCGTGCCTTTATTTTTTCCCTTGGAATAAATGGTGAGCACGAATCCAAGATTTTAAGATTTCAGCTACAACAGAAGCATCCTGTTTTTTAACAATCAGGAGGTTGAACTGTATTATAGAAGTTTTGTTTGTAGTGGTATATGGTGCTGGAAAATAATTTGTGAATCATTCTGCTGGCTTCTAGTTGGATAGTGCTGAGCTTCACAGCACCTCAATATAAATGAACCACAGATACATTCCTTGTAACCAAAAAATCTTATGTATGTGTAGGAAGAACAAAATCTGGAAAAACTTTATTTTATATAAAATGATTAGAGCTATTTTATAAGCCAACGTGTATTTATGACCAATAGTCAGCAGCTGGGTAATAAAAATACCTCCAGTACAACTACATGGATTGCAATGAAAATGTGAGACCTGCTAATTATTGATGCCGTAGGTCTGTACCTAGTCTCAGTGACAGCATAGTGGCACTGCTCCTCACTGTCATGATCTGTGTGTCTGCAGGACTGTCCTGCAGTCCTTGGTAGAGGTTTAAGATCAGCATCTGCCTTCACCTCACCTGCATGACAGTAGTGCTTCCATGCCTGGATAAATATGTATGTGCCTGATTGCCTTTGGACTGCCCAGTGACTGAAGGACAGACTGGAGATGGAGGCAGTAATATGTAAGGAGGAATCGTAGCTGTAGCCTCCTGGCATGCGGGTCTACGGTAAGCCTTGCTGCAGGGTTCANGGACTGCCCAGTGACTGAAGGACAGACTGGAGATGGAGGCAGTAGTATGTAAGGAGGAATCGTAGCTGTAGCCTCCTGGCATGCAGGTCTACGGTAAGCCTTGCTGCAGGGTTCGTGGGTTAGGTGATGAAAGTGAGAGGTGTGCCAAAGTATTTCTTTCAAAAAATATCAGGGAGGTACTGGAAAACTGAGTTCAGGTGGTTTCTAGGAACAGGTTGAGAGAGTTCCACTAAGGTCAAGTGCCCACAAACTATTCCAACGGCTGGGGAAGGGACATTTCCTCATTCCTGAGACCAGGGCGCTGCTGTCAGCACTAACTAGCAACCTTTATTCTCTTTGTGGTTCCAATGCCTAAGATATAGCTCTCTGCTGTGCAGTGCTCTTACAACATGTAAGAGCAACCTCTGTGCTTTTAAGGTGAACATAAGCCATGCTGGCAAATATGTTTATTTTATTCAAGTCCTAGACACATATTTTACAGAAAAATATGATCTTCTTCCCTTTACTTCCACTTCTGTTCATACCTCTGGTATTTACCAATACAGAAAAAGAGTATGCATACAAAAATGTAATATTTATAAACTGGTAAACAGTTAAAGTGGTAGAAAATATAATCGTTTCAGTCCAATTTGAAAGAGCTCAAATAAGCAGGCAACAGAGATAAAATTAAAGTTACTAAAGAGAGCAGTCACATGAAAAATATGGAGAAGCGGATGTGGCTTGCAATGAAAATGAAACCCAGTGAGCATCTCCCGTCAACTGTAAGCCACAAGAGGCTGCTGGCAACAAGACTTTGGAAAATAATGGCTGTTTAGCTCCAGCGGTTTTCTACTGTTTTTCTCCCCAGATGTTATCATGAAATCAAACCCCTTCCTAAAAGCTATTACACCTAACGTATGTTCAGAATTATTTCTGAAACTAGCTGTTGTCCCTGTTCTGATTTCAGTAGTTGGGTGTCTACATCAAAATCACTGCTATTTTAATTGGCATATGCTGACAGATTTTTGGCGCACTTTATAGATAAATATGGAAAGTCAATTTCCCTCTCAGCACTACGCTTCATCCAAGTGACAATTGCAAGTCATTTTTAAGAGCAGATTAAAAAAAAATAATTTCAGGATAGATGATCATGCAGTCCTGCAGGACGTAACTTTTTTGTTGAACTGTGCTAGTGAGCAATGCAAGCTGGCAGTCTAATATTACCTGAAAGCTGTGTATTTGTCTATGCAGAGTACTTTTTGTAACTGCTTACTGTAGAGAAAGCATATGACACACAGGGCCCAGAGGAGAATCCAGAGTCACAGCTGGAGCATACTGGCAGTGAAGGCTGCTTGGGGGAGTTTACAGTTCATCTGTTTTTTGCAGAGGGAACTTGAATTTCTAGCGGTTGCACTCCGGACAGCCCCTTCCTCCTGTGCACCACAATGCTGTCAGAGTTTGTCATTGATGAATCCTTAGAGACAGTTCAAGGTTTCACAAGGCCAAAGCCAAATTAAACGCATCTGAGGCATGAAAAAAAAAGAATAATTTCAGGGCACCATCTTTCCAAAGTTGGGGAACTGAGGCTGAGTGAGTGTTTCTGCCCCCGACGCAAGCAGCCACTGCTCTGCTGCCTAGGCAGCCTGTGTCACTCCGTGCCTGGCTGCAAACAGCCTCCCCAGCAGCCCTGGGTGAGCGTGTCTGCCCCTCAGGCACTGTGAGGTGCTCCCAGGCAACTGGAAGGGGGGTACCATGGCCGCTTTCCACTATCCAGCTTCCCTTGTCTCCTTCCCTGCTCTTGGAACATCTACCAGCTGCACAGCCAGGCCCCTCAGCAGCAGGAGCAGCATGACACACGTGGAGGCAAGCACCAAACAGGGCACAGCAGGACAGCCTCGGTGGTCTGCTACTTCAGCTGGGGAGCTCACTCCATCTTGGCATCTTGTAGGTACTGCAAGAATAGCTCACAGGGTCAGTACCCTGCCACTACCTCTGAGTCTCCACGGGCTGGGCAAAGGAATGAGGCTACAGCAATGAAACCTGGAGGTTTTCCCTCTCTCACTTCAGGCCATAATTTTGTTGCCGTTATTCATATGCCATGCTAGGAACCTGCTGCTTTGCTTGTGCCTAAAGCAAACCCCTGCCATGACATTACCTGAAATGCTGGCACAAGCATACTGCTTGGTTTTGCTTCAAGCTGCACAGCAGGATAAAGAATGAAAATTCGGAAAAAGATAAGCATTTTTTTCAACGGTGTATTTGAAGAAATTCTACATAGACGCTTCCCTCCTATGCTGCCATCAATTTGCATTTAGTATGGACAGATAAAACTCATTAGGCTTCAGCACTTTAGATCTTCAGGACCACGATTCCAGATATGACTGGCCTTCAAGAAAAATAGTGCAAAAGGCAGAGAAAAACAAAGCGCAAAAATAACTCTGTAAGCTAATAATTTCTGCAGAATCTAATGTAGAGATGTGTAGCAGTGTTTACTAGCTTCCAAAAGAGTAGCTTTGTAGAGATAACAGTTCATTAAAATGAGAATAGCAGGGAACCTGAGTTATTTTGCTGATTCATGAACTCTGCAAACACAAATGCTGGTAGAGTAGTTATTCAATGTGCTTCCATTACATTAACAGAACTGTTCTGGGTATTACTACTAGAAAAAACAACCTATAGAATCAAGTACTTAGGATCTGATTTTCAAATTGCCCTCCTTTTTGCATTTGCATTGATGTTTTGCATTTGTTTGAAGCTTGCATCTGCTTCCAAACAATAAGCACTAATTTTAAACCTGTTTAGTACTCATTTAACCCAGATAGTTCTTTTGTGGCCATTTCACATGCATCTGGGATTCAGAGCAAAGAGGTTGCATGGAACAAAATGAGAGGAAAATGCTACTAACCAGCAGCTGCAAGAATGGGCCAAAAGAAAAAAAAGTGAAAACACCACACGAATATGCTACCATTATGACTTGAGAAGCAGGCACATAGATAGTGACCCTGTGATTACGATAGGTAGACACTGCTGTGGATGATGACTGGCTCCTAGGAAACCTAAGCTTAGTTTATGTGAGATATACTTCTCACTGGTTCAATGGATCTTTGATGTGTTTTAAATAACTTGCATTACTTACACGTCAATTACTTACACAGGTTCAATGAAGATTGCCAGAGCTTTACAATCAAAAAGACATTATAAAGAACAGAACGTCACATAATGTAAACTGGCAACATTAGGAACCCATTTCCTACACCAATTAAAGCATCCACTGGAAATCGTTCTCTTGTGGAAATTCCAAAAGGATTATGGGTTTTATTCATTTGAGGGGCATTTAAAAAACGTCCTTGCAGTGGGACATGGGCTACCACAGACAAACTGGAAGAGATGTAGCTGCAGGTAATTGAGATGGTAGTGTTCCTATTCCCCCGTTTGGAGTGGTGCCCAACTTCCAGACACTTGGTTCACTGTATGCTGATATAGGTACTCTTCTAATGGAGTCAAGCTTGCACCAGAATGCCAAACTGTTGTCTGAAATATTTGGAGTGAGTCTGTGTGTTCCCGTCTGCTGTCTCTGCTGCCAACCATAGGCAAAAAGGCCTTGGAAACAGTTGATAGAGAAGAAATCAACTTATTAAAAAGCTGTTCGTTTGTTCACTGCATGTGAGACAGAACCCAAAAGTACCTAAACATCTTGTTCACCTCTGACCAAGGCTATAGTTACTTTTGACACCTGTGGTCATAAACCCCTATGCTGAGGACTGAGTAGCTGGATGCATGTTACCTAGGTACCCCATGGTCCAAACACAGCCCTCATTTAATCAGATTAAATTAACTGGAAGTCAGTGATGTGACCTAGTCAAAAGTCCATTGAGGTTAAGGATGTATGTGCTCACTTAGATTCCATCATTAGGTAATAATCATGGGTGAGAGGAGAGCTATCACTCAATGTAACCACCTGTAATGCAATACAGCGTTGCAAAGTCCTTGTGATCCAAACCGAAATACGTACAAGCTTGGAAAGTCTATCCACTGGTAATCTTCTAGGATAGCATTTGTCTTCTTTCATTACATCAATGTTAATGAGACTTGTGGGTGACATGGTGCTTCTCAGGCTAAAGCAGGGGTTGTATTCCCAGAGCAGCACCTGTCGTAAGATGAGCTCTTTCTTCCACACTAGATTTCTTATTACCTTTTTCCTACAGGGACTCAATATATAACAATGTGATAGACATCTGGAATAAGTCACAGTGCCAAATGCCACATCTGCGGTTCCATTTTAAGGCAATGAGAGGACTTGATGTTAACTGCTTCTATCTACTGTCAGCCACTGACATCATTTGGGAAATTAATGGGAAAACAGTGATGCCAGATATTTCCCTTTATGTATATCCGAATATGATTTCCCTTTCACCTGTCTGCAAATGTAGTTGATAAGGTGTCTACTTTGATTCCAGCATATTATCTTAATCTTAACAGTATCTTAGCAGTATCTTAAGACAGTGAGCTGATCTCACTCTGACTCAGGTAAAAAGCAGGGGGAGTGTTTAAGAAAATGTACAGTCTTTCTGTACCTAGAACTTTTTCCCTGCTGTACAGTAGGAAACTGAAATGAGGGATGATGTTTTCAAAGTAGTGTGTGTAGAGGTGTGACTTCAGAGTTTCATGGTTCTTAAGTAGCCGTTACTCCTGAGATTAGTGAGGATTTGCAGGAGTTCAGCATATTTGGTGCAGTTCTCTTATTTAATGCTACTCATAAACGTAGAAATTTAATTTAAAATATATCATTCCGGAAATTTAGCCTTGAATTAATTCCTCTTTTTTAAGTATGGAGAAGGTATTTATACAAAATACATCCCACCCTTTGCATCTTGCTTTCCTGCATAAAACAAACAGTTCAAATAACAAGGTAAAAAAAAAGAAAAGATTATTTAAAGACCTGAGTTCACTGGCTGTACAATCTAGTACAGCAAAAACAGGTCTCAAAAAAAAAAAGCAGGAGACCATGGGTTGCCTCTCCTTCACCCAAGGCTTACACGTATTACTGGATCAAAACCATGAAACCCTTTAATAGAACACTGCCCAATACAACACATGTAATTGAATAACCTTGAGAGGAAAGATTGGGGAGTTAAGGGAGAAGATCAATTTAAAATCACTTAATGGATGGAGGCATTTAAAATTTCATAGACTGAAGAAGGCGAAAGGTGCTATGGAATAATTGCTTCTATCCTCTGGAGATAGTGTCTTAAGATGTAAATGAGAGTCCATGTTCCAATGATTTATCGTATGAGAAACATATCAAAGGAAAGAAAATTGTGAGAAAAGGAAAGAGTAATTTCTGAACCCTGGAAAGACAACCTCACCTGAGGCTTGATCCAGTGTCCACTGTGATCAGTGGGAGATTTTATTCTCACTGAAAGATGCCAGTAGAGTTCAGTAAGTGTTGCATGAGACGCCTTATGATGGTAGAGTTTTGCAGAAGGGAAACACACTTTTATTAAATAGATTTCAGCTCTTGAAGCTCAAGTCCGTAGCGCTTCTGCACAGAAAGAGGCTCCCTGAAGTGAATGCATTTGGCCATGGCAAAAGCAAAAGCTTTGGAACCAGACAGGCTTAGAGGGTCTCTCCAAACTGGTGGACATGGGTACATGGCCTGCTCCATGCATCACATGCACCACATCTTACAATGTGCAGCTACATTATAAGACTGAGAACATCTGCAGCTCAGTAGATTACATATCCAATAACACCTTGTTGTATGCAGCATCACGAATTTATAATTTATCAAAAACCAGCCCTGCAGTGGCTGGTCTGTCATAGATTTGATGTCTCTTGTCCCTAGAAGGCAGTCTTGGGCATACAGCAGTCTGAACAAGTACGGACAGTCATGCTTAACTGTGGTCCTTTCATGCTGCAGATAGCCATGGATGTTTGGGACTGTCCTGAGGATGGCATAAGTCCAAGTCTTTGTCTTGCTGTGGCCTGGAGCTCATACAAATTCCCTATGTGAAAGAATCCAAGTAGTATCAAACCTTGGGACTTACTGGCTTCAGTGTACAACTAGATCTACTCTTAAAAAGCGATATATACCTTGCCAGAGGACATAGGACTCACTCTTTGGCAAAGATGCATCTCAAGGATGGAGTCAGTTGAGGCCCAGCAAGTCCAATTTTGGACAGTTTTTTACACATGATGCATTTCATTTCATACAAACAAGCACAAGAACTCTGTAAATAGCTCTGCATGACTGGCACATGTCACATTTTTCAGCTGATAGGAACTGTATGACATATTACCCATCTTCTAACTTATATCAAAGTATTGCACCAAAGTCCTATCCTTTCCTTTCCTTTCTGTGTTTTGTATTTACTTTATGTATTTACTTTATTTACTTTACTTATGATTCACCTTTCCCCTGGTGACTAACTTATAGGGAAAAAAAAAATCACATAACCTAAGGAAGTTTTCTTCATGGAGAAACTTCAGTGTGGAAAACTCCCAGCTGTATGCCTCTCTCTTCTTAAATGCATGTCAGCTAATCTCTGCTGGCCCCACCAGAGGCTGAAGAAACAAGTTTACGAAGTAGAGATCCTCCTAACTGCTCTCTCACTCTCCCAATCCTTCCATCTCACAGGAAATGATTCTTTCTCTAAACTCTGACACTGCTGCTGCTGAAGTGCACTTCAGTTTTGAACACGTTATTCTACCATTCATAGGCCTTTGAACTGTTGCTTTTAAATGTGGCTGTTGAATTAATGAATAATTTTGCCAGGTGTTAGAGCACATGAAGGGAATACCAGCCATACACATTGGTTGATCTGTGCTCATTTTTACATTACAAGATGTTTATTAGGGTAAGATAAAAGGTCTGGCTCATTCCCATACCTTTAATATGAAATTCAAATAATGAAGACAGAGATAGCAAAAAAACTTTTGAGAAATGAATAAATAAATGTGATTTACAGAGCCAAGGAAACCAAATCATTTGTCTATATGCAAAACTCATTAAAAATATTGCTTATTTACTCTGACTTAGATTAAAGAAATAATGCTGTTATATCAGCTTGCCATCTTTTCTGATGAGAACCATGACATATTAGTGACTAGAAAATACATAAAAAATAGAGAGGCTTTAAGTGTTATAACACCTCAGGTGCTTGATTCTTTGGAGGAACCTGAAAAGTGATTTGGTTGCCATTCATTTGCTAATTAACAAGCATATATCTTTACACTTCTGGCTGGCCATGAACGGAAGCCATGGAGGAGTTCTTCTCCCAGGATGAACTGCTTTTGAGCAGTGATGGTAGGGAAGTACAAGAATTGCCCTTCTTTGATGCCCCAGAGATAGGCCTCACTTTAGAGCAAACTCTGAGTGAGTGGTGGTGCCAGAGGTGGAACTCTTGGTCTTAGTCTGTGTCCGGACTTAGGTTTTGATGTATGCCATGACATGTTTAGAGGTCCTAGTCTCCCACTTATCCAGACTAACACCTCTGTAGAGCATGGTCTATTCTAATCTGGGTCACAAGTCGAGGTTTCCACTGTGTAGAAATCAGGGTACAGGGAATAGGGGAACAGTATCTTCCCAGGACTTTCTCCAGGATGATGTTTGTATGCAGAACTGGGGGAACATTTTCTCCTAACAGGACTGACAAGGTTATCAATCTTTTTTGTTTTCTTCTGAGGTGTGACCCACTTCCTGGGATGCCTGGATAACTGACAATATAGACCATAGGTTATTGACTATCCTGAGATTATTATCTTTCGTTTCCAAAGACGAGTCATAGCTTTTGTGGCTTCTGATTATTTATACTACAGTTTATAGTTCTGTACTACTGATACTTAGCTTTTCTGATGAGCTTTGTCATCATGACATTTGAGTTCAAGAGAGCAGTGAAAGATTCACACTGTCTGCTCTCTGGGACTTCTTGCCTCTGGCTTCCTCTAAGTCAGCGAAGAGAAACAGCCTTGATGCTTAAGCACTGGCAGTGAGAATCTAGCTGGAAGAGACTTGCTTTTTGTGACGAGGCAGTGCCTTATGGCCTCTTGAGTAAGTGTTCTGGGGAAGTCTTCTAGGTTGAACCTCCATTACACGCCTCCTGTAGTGCATAGGGTTTGGTGGTCCCTTCCTAGTCTGTTTGCCCACCATGCACACATTTCTTCCCCCTAAGGGTGATAGGTCAGGAATGAAGCATGTGCAACAAAAGTTGGTCTTGGCGCCCAAGGGGAGCTCAGCATCTGGACCCACAAAGGCAGTGTAAGAAGCTACATAGAAAATAAACCTCATAGGAATTTCTGAGAAAAGATAATGAACAAATGTATGAGCCACAATGTTTGTCACTTTATGAAGTTTATTATGATGTGCTTAGATCAACTGTTTTGCTATCCAAGAAATAGAGCTTTCCCCTCTGCTGGTCTTAGCCAACAATTGCTACTTAACACCGAGAAACAGGCATCTTAAGAAAAAGGACAGAGACAAAGAACCTCTCCTTGAATACACTGATATTAAGATAATGAAAGGTTTCAATGGTAGTATTATTAAAGGCTGACAATACTGGGTTTTATGATTCTCTTTATACAGTTCAGATAAATTAAATAAAACGTGCTCTTATCTATACAGCTTCTAAAGCCACGCTGTAACAATAGTCTCAAAGATCATCTTCAGTAAGATACTTGAAGTCAGGGCAGGTCTGTGAGGAAGGAGTGAATGTTAGGTGCGGTGTTTAGACTACTGAGAGAAGTACCAGAAGGACTGAAGCAATGACCTACAAATTTCCTGTGTGTTGCACGTACATCAAATACAAAGGAAGAGTAATCAAAGCAACACGGTAAAGATAAAAATGACAAAACTTCTGGTGGGTATAACACCACTGATGCCTTAACTTATAGCTCAGTGTCAAAGATATGATGCATATGAAGCTCAATGTAAAAATGTCAGCATTTGTCAGGTGTGACATCTACTCAGGACTGACAGACACATAGGTCAAATTGCAGCTTCTGCTCCTTCATCCCATAGACCATTCATCCTTAATGCAACCCCAAATATAAAGTGATTAAGTAGAGCCTAGGAAAGCCTTCAGATGAATAAACTATGTTTAAAAGCATCTTCAACTTTTCATTGGTAAACACTGTGTCTGTCTACTAATATATATTGAGAAAATTAGTGTTTTCATGCAATGTTTTATGGTACATTACCTAAACTCAATGAGCAACTCACACTCTGTGTTTCGTTGCTAACAGTGGATCACAATGTTTCACTACCAACTATGGGTGTCACAGCAATAATTTGACAGGAAATAAAAAGAGAATATGCTCTTTGGTGCAGTTTTTACAGTCTATTCTACACGGTCTCAGTCACTGAAGTGGAAAAAATGAAGATATACAGCTTAACCAGTATGTTTACACACATCTAACTAGGTATTTTCTTTAGAAATTAATTGAATTACATATATACATAAAAATGCATTGGTTACGGCTTTATGAATTTGAAGAAGCTTTGAAAGGACTGTCAAATTCAGAAAGGAAAAATGCTACATTTTTCTGATACTGAAAAAATGGCACAGTGAAAAAAGTGCCAAAATGTCTTTTTTCTTTGCCAATTTCTTTAATACTAGGCCTTAAGTTCTTCATTCACTATTAAACGAACTGTGTGATGTTTGATTTCCAGATGAAACTGAAAGAATCCCATCAGACTTACAGGAGAAAAATCTCAAGCCATTTTAAGGATGCTAATATTGTCTCAGCTCAGCAAAGTACTTAGACATGTAAAATTCAACAGGATGGCTCACTCAGATTGGGTATGTGCTGATGGGATCCGAAAACAGGGCATGTCTGGCTGTTTGTTTCTTTATTACGGTTCCTTAAAATGCTGTTAAAGTTGCACAGGTATGAATTAAAATTCAGGAAATATTGAAGAAATGACGTGGTCACTCTTAGCCCTTATGCAGTGCAGCACAATGTTTATTTAGCGTTTTATGTGCTATTTCTTCAAACTTACATGATTTAGTACCCAAGAACTGTCCCCACATGCTTGATGGAGAAGAAAGCAGTTGGACCTAATGGGCTAACTATTTAAACATCATCGTAGCCTTTTTGCAACAACCAAGATGACAAAACTACAACAGAGTCTTTACAACAAGAAAAAAATTCCCCAAATCTAGGTAGAAACCACTGGTGGTAGATGCTCATGGCCTAAAGGGATTTCTTATGGGTACATCCATGCTCTTATTGAGCCTTAGAGAGTGGCATTATACTTTTTTGACCAAGATGACTTTTCCAGTGAATCACTTGAAATACGGGAGTAAACATGCTTCTGGCTGTAGTGGCTGAATGGTTTTAATTGAACTCAATTCCTCTGGTGATTTCTTCATAACCACATAAAATTCTTGATACCTAATTTTTGCTGAATGACCATTAAATTAAATACTCCTTTGTGTGGATACAATATGTTGATCCATTTCCTTGGTGACTCCGTCATTGTATCTCAGAGTTTTTATCCTTCCCCATGTCTTCTTGAAGCTGCCTCCAATATATTGGGGCTGCCTCCAATATATTGGAGAGTAAGGATGACTGGAGAGTGAGGGGTGAGGAAAGAAAGGGCAAGTAGGCAGGTGGTCTTGCAGATGGGCAAACACTGCTTGGAGCCCAATTCCTTACAGAATTTAAGCAAGCACTGCGCTTAGAGCAGGACCACATGGCTCAAGGACATCAACAAGATCAGTCACTTACTTAGAATTGAGACAGTGCTCGAAGCTTGTCCTAAGCTGAGATAGGTTTTCTTTGAATATGTGTTCAAGTAGTTTTTTGAATCGGAGCCCCAGTTTTGAGATAAGTCATCACTCCTGCTGCTCCTCTTCAATTTGCCAGCAGAGGAAAAAAAATCTGTTTCATGAGATTTGTTCTAACAACTACCAGTGTTTTCTTTGAACACAGAGGGATTTTTTAGCCTATTTGGGTTTTCCAAAACAGCCTTTTTGTATTAAGCTATATAAAGGAAAAATTGGGAAGCTATGAGACATATAAATTACATAACCTATAAGGTGTTTGAAATAGAGCTCAAGGCCTTAACAATGTTATAAATACTATACAGCAGTATCTGCTAGTGGCTAAACTGGTTTTTGTTTTGTCCTTAAGCAGATCATACACTTTTAAAGTTGTAAACAAAACTACATTTCCATGTTATCCTAAAGAGAGGATTTTAGTAAATAATGTATGATTAATGAGGTTCATTGAATGAAAACATAAAATAAATCCCTGGCTATTAGGAGTTCCACTGAAGTTCAGTGAAGTTTTGTAAGCTGCAGTATTAGCACACATGAATAAACATTCCAGTGCAGACAGCCATATGAAAGATTAAATGAGTAAGTTCAGATGTGGTTTAAATTCTTTAATGCTATCCTGAGTGGTACTTTAGAAGGATCAGCAGAGTACAAAGGGCTGAGCAGAAGCAGAGGGGAACATGTGGGAGGTAAAGTATCCTAACACTGAAGTCCTTCTGAAAATGGAATTGACCTGGTAGCAGGAGTTAGTAATGAACCCTGCAAAACTGTGCAGGATCCTGCAGTTTGGCAGGTCATAAAGCAACTGACTGTAAAATATGCTTGTATGTAAAGGGTTTGTTTGGAATGTATTATGGAAATAAATAGTAATAAAAATAATTGAGTTCAAATCAGTCAAAGTTGTATTTCAATCAGCAAATTTGTTCAGAAGACTAACGTGACCTCTTTTCATGCCACTTGTTTTTAGCTTTTTGGAGAAAGATTACCCTAACTCTTGCAGCAGAAGGGATATCTGGCCTCTGGAACTTGCATGGACAGTAGGATGTCCCTTGATGGTCTGTCTATCAGAGGAGTGGGGGACATGACACTCCAACTCTTTGCCTCTTCTTTTGTCTGTTCAACTTTGTGGCAACCCTGAAGATCTGTTAGGCCTGAGTTAGGGAGTGATTAGGAAAAGCATGGCTGGAACCTGTTGTTAATCAAGCTCGCATGAGAAGGGAATATACCTGCTTTTTAATCCTGCTCCATGTAATTTTTTAACTGTTTTATAAAAAAACCCTATATAATCTATGACATAAAAGCAATTCCTGAGTGGACTCCAGAGCTCCTAGGGCTCTTTCAGGACAACCATGTGAATGCCCAGCCCACAGGCAAAAGATCGTCCCCTAGGCTGTACATATTTCTTTTTTTTGGAGGCACACTGGATCTTTAATTTTTTAATAGTAAGTCATATTTCTTCAGCAAAAAGCATGTGGAGTTACTAAGTTCTTAAACAGAATGTAGTTGCCTCCGTACCTTATGTAGCACTTGCTCCAAAAGGTGATTTCAAAGAGCTTTTACTGACTGATGTGGACCTCTTAGGAGTCAGCTTCAAGAAGAAAAGAAATGCTTAGGTGGTAGACTACAGGGGCTTAGGCATTTGGTGCCCATAATGATGCCGAGGTACACACACACACACACACACACACACACACGTGTAGCAAGACAAATATAAGACAATTCCAATGGCAAACATTAAGGAACTTCTGCAGTTAGCAGCTCAGTGGTGGTTTGAAAAGATTTGGAGCTTAGGCATCTAAACCTCGCCTGAGTCTCACTAAGATTGCTATGCAGCACAACACAGTGCCTTGAGAAACACCAGTCATTTGGGATAAATTAGCCAAGGCAGGATACCGTACTAATGTGTCTGTCTGATGTCTCGTGCTTGAACCAACTTATTCAGAGCTAACTTGGGCATCTGTGTGTAATATGTTCTGTACCATCTAGACATCCTTTTTATGGAGAAGTACCTAAAAGTATATTGCACTGCTCTTGTGCTCCAGAGGGAAGTCATCTGCTGCTGATATACAGTTATACATTTTCCCCGCTGTGATGATTCAACTGTGCTAGCTGGCACGCCGAAGGGAAGAAGCCAAATCTCCACTCATTTCCTCACTCTTCCCACTCACTCCCCATGAAGAAGAGGCATTAGCAGCTGTGCAGAGGCTCTGTTACGCTGCTGCCTGCCGCTACAAGCAGCCCACACAAAACCAATAACACTCTTGCTATTAGTAAATAAAATAAATGCCAAGATCATTTAAAAATGATAAAATAAGTCTTAAGTGAGCATTTAATGTGGGCTGACAAATAGAGGCAAGTTAGTGACAGAGGTATCTACCTCACTTTATAACTCATTGCTCACAACAATAGAAATGATTCCATGTTGTGATGATGAGAATGCCAGACTGCCTATTTTTAAGGATACGTAGAAAAAAACCCACCATAAACCTGCACAGAAGAAAGAATCCCATAACTGGAAGGAGAGATGGTGAAAGAAAGAAATTTTCTTACACCTTCATTCCTCCTTCAGTCTCATGACTGGGCCTGGGCTGAAGACTCCTGTTCCTGACAGCTGTGACACAGACTGCCAGGGCTAGAAGTGACCTGAAGGGATCATCTGTTCACTTCATGGTCCAAGGCAGAAAGACATCCAGTGACAGACACCACGATTGCCACACCACCAGCTGCAAGGCTTTACTACTCTTTAGAAGGTTTTCTGCACATTCAACCTTAGTCTCCACTGTCACATTAATTTAAGGAGAACAGATGCTTCTATTTTTGCTGTGCAATGATGTTTCATGTACCTGAAAGCTGCTACCTTCTCCCCCTGTTATTTTTTCTACAGATAGCAGCCCAAATTTTTTGACATGTCTTCACAGCTTTTGCCTCTCCATCGCTGCTGCTCTCATGTTGACTTTCTGCTACTGGTCAGTATCTTTCCTGACATGTGTTAATGAAATGAATTAAGTATCCCAGAAGGGACCTCATGAGTGCCAAGCTGCATAGAAAACCACAGAAGGTTTTGTCTTGTTGTTTTTAACTTTAAGTAACCACTTATTTTGCTTCTTGGTCTGTCATGGGAGATGTGTTGTAGTGAATTGTACCTGCTGTAAATGGAAGAGCTCGCACGCATCCAGAAGAATTTAGTAAAATTATGCCCAACTGAGTTATTGTTTCAGACATTTCACTTCTATCACAGAAGTAATTACAATGATGCAGTTGAAATGCATTTTCAGTTAAAAATAGTGAAGCCAGATGTTTTTCTTTCAAATTGGGCTGTGTCCTGTTGGTGGCATGTTCATAATTACTAACTCACCTACAAGTCTTAAAGAAGACTTAAAGAAGATAGCAGAAGAATCGTCTAACTGAAAGTACTTAAAGCAAACTTCTTAAAATTTGGGGAACCCCAAAAGAATGGAAAGCTGCAATGAAATTTGGCTATTTAGAGGAGTCTGATCAGTGACCTGGGAGAGCAGGGTAGATTCACTTGTTTCATGAAAAGTTAATTTGTGATTCTAGCAACACAGACCTAGAGATTAAAAATCTAATTAATGCCAGTCAGTACGGTATCATGGAAAGCAGGTCTTGTCAAACAAAACTGATAGCTTTCTTTGACAAGATTACAGGTCTGCTTGATAAAGGCAACTGTGCTGACATAGTTTACATGGATTTCTCCAAGGCATTTGACACAGCACTGCATGATTAAAAAACTTACGTTGCAGTGGATTAGCAGGTGCAAGTTGGATGGATTAAAAATTGGTTCAGTGACAGGTCTTAAAGTGTGGTTGCTATTAGGAAGGCATCAATGAGCATTACTTCCAGGGCTTCTAGGGAATGTTCCTTGGTCTCACAATATTAAATTATTTTAATGAGCTACATAGGCTAATAGTTCTGAAACATTTATGTTTGTGGCTTTTTTCTTCACTCAGACTCAAAAATACTTCCCTGGTATAAAGAACTTAATATCTGGCAGCACTCACCCCTCTTACTCTGCATTCACACACACATAAGTACGCATTTGCTAACTGTTGCAGCCCCACTCAAACCCCAATTTGATTGCCACCATTTTGGGTAAAGGGAAAGAATGTTTTTTAATTATATTTCTATGTGGCAGACTAGCAAGTTAACAAATAATGTGGATCAGAGGGTGGACTGAAGTACAGTCCACTGATGTGCCTTATGTGGAATCCACACCTCTAGAAATAAACATTGCATTTGGAAATGGAACAAACATTATGTATGAACATTACAAGATCTATCTGTAATGTAGAAACCTGTCTTGGAAAAATCAGAGGAGGTGTTTCCATCAGTAACTGAGTTTTATTTGTGATAGTGTGACATCACAAATGTGATGTAGCCCTTGGATAATTAGAAATATGAAATAGAAACCAAGAACTGATTTTTTTTTTTCTTTGATGAGACTTCTATAAACATCTTGTGTCCGGCTTTGGTATACTCCTTTGCTGAAGGATGAGGAAACACTCAAAAGAGTTCAAAAATGGAAGCACAAAAATATCCCAGAAGATGGAAAAAAAATGCAGTGTCATTCTTGGGAAACTCTATCTACACAGTTTATTAGCAAAAGAGTTGATAAGCAACTTGATCACTGTCTTTAGATTATCACACATGGAAAAGATATTCTGTAGGAGAAGCTATTCAGTCTTTCAGACAAATGCATAGCAACAGCTGGAAGACAAAATCAAACTGGAAAAAAAATATTTTCCTAGCAGTAAAGTTAATTACTTCTGCTTACCAGGGCAGGTAGCAAGCTCATTAGTGTCTGGAGTCTTTAAAATGGTCTCTTCCTGCAAGACACGCTGTGGTTCAGTTTCTAGGAAAAGTGGCATGTTCAGTATGAACGGGCGATGCAGCCAAATACTGCAGCATTTCTTTCTGCTCTCAGAGTCTATGGATTTTTGAATGAGGGAATAAAATTCAGGAAGACTTTTTCTTTTTTGTGGGAGCTTAAACTTTGAGATAGTCTGGTGCAGGGCTCACTGACATCAGCTGAAAGACTCATTTACTTTCCTATCTTTTTTTAAAATCAGGCTTATAAATTCCAGACATTTTCATGATGCGTGATATCAGGTGGCACCATCGACTGCCATATGTTGGTGGCCTAGTGCCCATTCTTGGGAACACTCTCCAAATTGTTGTAATGTTTTCTTGTTGTGGGTGTTGACAGAGACTGACACCAGGTAGAAAGATCTGTCTTAGCAGTTAAGCATTTTTGTCTGCCTAGGTCTTATGTTAGGAGTCACTTCTTTAAGTTGAATTGCTTGTAAGGAGTGAGACACTGATGTCAAAAAACATCTTCCAGATTGCTTTGTCCTTGTCCGAGGTGAGGTCTGCCTGTCATACCTCTTTTCTGCTTTCCAACCACAGTTAGCGTTTCCCATCCTTTCCATAGGAATCTAGGGAGGTTTTTGCTCTCAGCATCTTGGGGGTGCCCTTTCCTCCCGGAATAAAACCATTCACTTTGGGGTGGGGTTTGTGGGCTCCTCTCAAAGGGCCTGTGGAGGATACTTAAGAAAGAAAACTCTTGTCAACAGGCATAACTTTGAGCATGGACAGAATTTAGTTTTAACTAATGGGTTATAGAAATGGTGGGGAGGCAGAGAGCAAAAAAATTATTTTTCTCTCATTCTCACTCTCCTTTAAGTGTTGTTGTAGATTATTTATCCTGAACTGACTTTTAACTAGCGTACTTGAAAATACATTATGCAGACCCTATTTACTTCTCCCACTTCTGACAGAGGAAAGCAAATACTAGTGGCTCTCCAACCATGGTAATGCCAATTGTTTACGCAAAGAAGTAAGGGAAGAACAGCAAACCACAGACATCAAGGATCAAGAAAAAAAGAATGCATTTCTGAATACAGTTACCAAGAAGACATTCCAAAAAGAAATTCAGTAGACAGATTAACTTGACTCTGGACAACTCCATGTAGATACTTTGTATGACTCCCATCACTGAATTATCTCGAGGATAATTGTTTAGTGAAGATAGATGACAAACTAGTCCATAAACACACATAGCAGGCATACTTGTTATGCCATTAGAAGGTTACAAACACATTAGTTTGGTGCAGGGATGCAATTAGGAGACATTTTACTGGAATGGCAAGACTTGCGGATGCGTCAACTTAATTCAAGATTTACTGCTCTCTCTCCCTTTTTCCAGGGCTTGTATAATGTTCACCACTTCACTTAGTGAGAAAGTTCAACCACCAAAACCTTTCCAGCTGTACACAGACATAATGATACTAGACACTGCCTTGAGGCTGGGTAGCAAAATTCAATTGGAGCCAAAGAAAAGCCTTGGAGAATTATGTGTTATTCCCTTGAAATGTGAGTAAGTTTTGGTTTGGTTCATGCTTATGTAGAAAAGTAAAACTCAATCCTACTTCTGCTAGAAAACCTGACCAAAGACAAAGCATGAAGACATTTCTTCATGGTGTTGAAATAGGCATAACTCCTTTCTCCAGTTCACGTCATGACATCAGGAAGATCAATTTATTGTTTGATAGTGACTAAGAAGCAATAGGAGAAGAAGCTTGCAGAAAACATTCTCCATCTCAGTCAAGTAGATTACCTACCTGCAGCAACTGCTCTATAAGAAAAGCTTAAATTTTTGGAATTTAGGAGTGGTGTTCAGCTTCACAGTCAGGCACCTGTGAAGCACCACTACCTGTGGGTGTCTGCAATGCAAAAGTCTATGTGGGAGGAAGGTGTTTAAGCTCTCGTACAGAGGACATACAGTAAAAAGAGTCTAGCGATTACTTTGGGTCACCAAATGTAGTTGTCTTTTTTAGATGACCTAGACTCTACATTGCATCTCCACTACATCTCCAATACTCTGCATCTGGAGTTGATCCTACCCTGGTAGCCAAATACCAGTGCTTGTGAGAGGACTGAGAAGGCAGCAAGGAACCATGAGTTTATAGCTCTAATTTTGGACATTGGAACCAGAAAGTTAAGAAAAATTAAGAAGGGTTTGGGGTTTTTTTTTGCATCAACTCGAAAATATATACCCCTCATGTAAACTGGTTAACTATTTAATTAAGCTCATTCCTGAAGTGCATGTTAATAATACTATATTCCTAACCGGAATATAGGATATAGCTCTATGCTCCTAAACAGTAAACTTTCACTATATGAACACATACTGCAGTGAGTCGTTCCTAAGCTTTTCTGACCATAACTTCCCAGAGCATGTTACATCTGCTCTGCTGAGTTCATCAGCCCATATGCATTCATGTACCCTCTAATGTATCAGCGCTAGAGCTTTGACTTATAGTTACACGTTGATCCAGCCAAAGAGATGAAGTACAGAAGCAAGCAAACAAAGGATGGATATTCTGCAAAGAAAAATATCAGTAGGCAAGATGAAGATGCTCAGGCTGAAGTATGTATTTCATTGTTCTTCAACATAAAAAGTAAAAGCAAATACCAGGAGAGATAGCGCTCCAAGGGTTCACACTAGCTGGAACAGGATACCTCCATCTCCTTCATGACAAACATCTGCTGGAGTCCCATGAGCTTGAAGGGATTTTGGTTCACTTTAGGTTCAAAGACTAGTTTGATGCACTGCCTCCCTGCAACGCCCTACAACTTTCCTTACCGACTACAAGAACAGAAACTTTCCCACCCTCTGGCATTTCCATTTAGACCTTGCCCAAAGTCGCATTCATTTGGTAAGACCAGTCTGGCAGAGAGCTGTTGGACATTGTGAAGGCTACCTCTCCCTTTCTCCCCTCCTCCTCTCATCTCTGCAAGGATGATTTACCATTTTTAAATAACCCTTCAGAACAAGAAGCTGCACCCAGGGTGAAGGCAGTGATCGGTGCACTGAACTCCTGGAGGATCACAGAGTACAACAGGTCAATGGGAACAACCAGCTGAGTAGGAGATGTTCTGCTCATTTCTCACAGTGGTGCAACCTTTAGGAAATATTGATGCAAAATGCAGGCACTGGTTGTGTCTTCAAATGAGAAGATATCTCATTTGCAGGATTTTTTTTTTTTTTAAGCGGAAGCAGCTGTGGTGCCTCCTGGGGTTTCTTCTGAAGTTAGTTTGTAATGGAATATTAATAATCAGGTAACTGTCTAACTGCAGTCACAGTTTTTGCTGCAAATTTTTTCACAAAGTATTTTATCTCAAAATAATTCAGTTACTGATCTTAGATATCTTTTAACTGATACTTTCTCCTTGTAACCACAAGAAATGAGAGCTTTTTAACAGCTCTGTGTAAAATAAACACAACTTGGATGGACTCTACATAGTGTTATCTATTAAAAAACCCTCAAATCCTAAAATCTGACACACAGCACAGTTCCTTACATTCCTCTGCATATCATGGAAAGAAAATAGACAATGTAAGAATGAAAGCAATTACCTTCATATGCAAGTTTAAGCAGCTTATCCTGCAGAAACAGAGTGCTCTTTTGATGCCTTGCTCAGTTCAGTTCTTGATGGCTACAACCTACTTGCGAGAAAGTATAAGTATTACTCTGGAAGTGCCTCTGTCTGTCTCCAGAGTTTAGACTGGACATGTGACTTTTGGATGACTACAGTTAGTTGAAATCAATCTTACCCATAGTTAGGGTTGATAGTAACATTTTCCACAAGCACATACCCGTAGACAACTGTTGTTGCAAGCTCTCAGATCAACATTTAGTAATAAACTGGCATGAGATTAATAAAATTCTAGCTCCCATCTAGTCTTCCTCCTTTCAGTATTTTATCCGGACTTCATTCATACGTGCAGGTTTTGAGTGTAGCAGAGTGCATAATGGTCCTTTTTTTTAACCTTGTCCTTCAGTGTCCCAGTCCCCTGTTCCTATCTTCTCACATTTTGGACTATCAACTTCCATCTTTCTTCTGCTAGAGAAATTGAAGCAAGTAGTCCACAGCAAGGTTCTTAGGAAGACTTTCCTCTACAGTCTTTATCTGTACTACTCTGTGCACATGGAAACATGATATCTTCTGTTTTTCTTCTCCTCTCTGTCCCTTTACTCTTCAAGACCCACTTCTGCAAATGGTACTTAAAAAACTCAGCCAAAAAATAGTGGTGGAACAGCTCTGTAATGACAGCAGTCATTATTTATTCATTTAAAAAAGGGATACTTGAAAATTATTCAGAATCATCAAGCTGTGACATTACTAACCTATGTAATGAGTAGGAGCCCACTATTCTTTCTTTCTCTCCTTCTTTCCTCATTCATGCTCACCTCTGTCTTGGATCAAATTAGAAAGCAAGCTCTTCAAATCAGAGACTGCATCCTCCTGTATCTTGGGGACTTGGAGTGCAATAATCGTGAGAAACCTAGGTTACGTATAAAAGTTATGATTCATTGGAGACATGCATAAATTGTGAATAATCAAAATTAATTATATAGTCTGGGTCAAGAATGATACCGCTTGTGAATGATCAGAATATTAGAATGATCAGAAAAAGCTTGTATCTTCCTCTGCAGGAAGAGCTCTCAATAGCAGCGCTGAGGAGGGAGGCAGAGGAAACAAACGAAAGGTGAAGTAGAAGGCAGAAAGTGTATGTTTGTACGGCAGCCTGTTGACTGCAGAAAAGTTTTGAAAGAGAGTGAGCACTCAAAGTGATCTCCTTTTGTTACTACTCCAAGAAAGAACACAATTATTTCATCTACCCTGAATGGAAGGCAGCCAGTATATATATACCAGCTTCAAAGATGCATCCCACACCCTCCAATGTGAAATTGTATGCAGGCTGCCATATAACAGTTACATTACTGCTGCGCCTGAGGACACTTTTGCAGCGTGTTCCTGAACACACCAGCAGGCAGAACGGCCAAAAGACCATATGAAAAGTTGCACAGGCAACCTGCAGTTTTCCCCAGATTATGTAGCCTTCAGCTATTGCTTACAATCAGGTTGTGGCACGTTCCTTTCACTGAGTTTCATGAGGTTTATACACCAGTTCAGAACCTGATGTAATTCCTCATGATAGGCATTCATGTGGTAGGTAAAGTAATGGAGATGCTTTATCTAGAAAGAATACTGACTTTCACCATTGAAAGGAAGAGCAGGACACGGACATCAGTCCCATGTGAGTATGGAAGAATGCTGAGTTTATACAGATCAGAATCTTGCTCTGACAAAAACATTCCCTGAAGAGCAAATACGGGCCCCGCGGATCTGGAAGTCACATGCTGGAAGAGTATGTGGTAAAGTTAGCTTATTAAGGGTCATGTCAAATATAGCACTGACCAAAAAAAGTCTACATAAAATTCATACTCTCTAGAATGGCATTGGGTATGAAAACAGCAATTAATTTTGGCAAGTGGTTTCCTTTGTGATTATAGTGCCTCAGAAGACCAAAAAAAGAAAAATCTCAGGAGAAATTGATTCTCCCTGTAAATGCATACTTTGTGGGAGCAAAGCTTAGCTCTATCTACTAAAAGAAATATATATATGTATATATGAAATACATACCAGCTTCTTCCTGCTTGTCAAGTTCTTGATGCACACCTAGCTTTCCACTCAAACAGGAAAATTCTGTGTTAAGGATTAGTGTTAGCTTCGTTATCAAATTCAGCGTGGCCAGGATTTTGGTTACACACTAGTAGATATTGTGCTTGCTAACACAGTACGTAGGATGTGTCTGTATGAAAGAAAAATGAATTGTGTCTTCTTGGGCAAAATACTATGGTTTCATCTGAAAATGCAGATCTGTCAACTCCAAAACATTGTACATAAATATTTACCGAACTTTAAGTGAAATGCAAATACAATAGGTTTCTCTTAGAAATCGTCCTAATTTCTGGCAGCCTACTTGGTAGTCTACAGGAGAATTTGTTGCTATATATATATGTAAACAAAGAAGGTGGTTGATTTGGTGTTATGAGAAGGGGATAAATAATTTGCAATTGGCCAACTGTATACCTAAGTGGGATAACAGTTTTGTATGTGACATGGTAAAAAACATGAGGGGATTTTTTTTAAAAAATGACTTCTAAAATTACTGTTGCTCTGTTATAAAAGAAAAATGGACAGACTTTGTTTGGTAAGTTACATCAGTCAAACAGAATTGTCTTCACTCCGGTAACAAGCATTTTTTTATATGGAAAATTTACTACCCAAATTCTTTTCTCTTGCTGTTGGAATCAAAAGTAATTTTGCTGAATAAAGTGGAGTCACACAATGGTAAATGGGAGAGGAGGAAATCTGACTCTGCGAAACATCCTGAAAATTGAAATGTGTGATGGCATGCCATTATACTTTTAAAGGAAGAACTTACGCAGTACACTGTACTTGCTCAGTAACACTTTCTACACACCTTTAGTCATAAACTGTGCTAGGGAAAAACAAATCACAGTGTCTCAATAACAAAACACATTCCATAAAGGCAGAACTGTGACCATAGTTCTGCCTTTTTGATAAAGATGGTTCATCTGCAGATTTTTCCTAAACTGTGCTATGGTTTGAATCATTTGATACATCTCCTAATCTTACCACCTATTAATATGATCTTCAACTTTCATTTGGGCACTCAGCAGCAGAAGAGAATGAATGAACACTGTACAATGTTTGGTCAAATGGATGCATCTCTACTACTAAAACATTAAAGTCAGAACCACTGAATAGGTGATATTTTGTGCCATTAATCAGAAACAATAAGACCACTGAGCAAGTCTGGGTTTTGTTTGGCCACTAGTGCATTTTATTTCAGTCGTATGATATTGTATGTCTACCAACATGCAGATATCAGTGAACAGATCCATGTTATGCCACTAAATTACCGGGCATCCAACTTGAAGGGAATATTTAAAAGTTAGGCTCCTACTCTTCTCATCAAATATGGACAACAGTAAAATAAAGGAGTGGATTAGAGCACAGTTGGACTTGTCCATCCATCACCAAGAAACATTGTTGGGTTTTGCTCAGAAAACTGCAGCTGCAGATATCTGTTGGCCTTGCTTCTGACCCCTTGAGCAACTATTGATTTTTGAATATATTTTATTCACAAAAGTCCCTACTAGACTCAGATCCCAGTCACAGAGGTGAAATCCCCTGGCACTGATATGGGAGAGTAACCCCCCCGCCTGCTGAGCACCCCCTTGTCTCTCTTGCCACCACCACAGCCTTGAGCGCCTCATCTCAGGTAATTATGCTGCGCATGAATCATTTTTTAATGTTTGGTTTAATACACACAGATTCTTTAAACAATAAAAAAAAAATCAGCAAACATCATCACGATCTGGAAATCTCTTTCCTAACTTAGAAAACGGTTTCTTAATGGCACAGGGGGAGAACACGACAGCAAGCTTGACAACATAATTAGAAGATTGTTACGAGGAAAGGGAAAAGCATTCTTTATACAGCTCTTACTACTTTCAATAAGATTATTCTCCCTGAATAGCTAATCAGCTTTTCTAGCTTCCCAAATCCATGTGCTTTAAGCTGCTCTCACAGTTCTTCTTAGTTGCTAAATGGCAAACAGTGACACCTCCAAAAGGGAAATTTAAAGTGTTAACCAAATGTGAGCAAACAGCATGATGGAGACTGCAGATAAAGAGATCTTTGGCAGATTAGCAGCAATTTAAGAAGATCACACTGTTACACCTGGGTTGACAAGAGCTGACAGGGTTTGTTGATCTCTGCTCCTATCTCCAATTTGAGTGTCATGTTTCAACAGAAATGAGAGGAATACAAAAAAAAAAAAATCCTTTCAGTACCGAACATTGGCTCCACAGCAAGTGTTTATGGCAGCTGAAACAAAAAGGAGCTAAAGAAGTAGATGAAAGGATTAAAATAAAACTGTTCATCTCTAAGTGCACAGTGCTTCCTCCTAATGCCGAGCGTCCCATTCTCTCCCGCGACAGAACCTCGTCCCAGCCACTCACTACCCACTTTGATGTATGAGGCTTTTTCTGCTGGCAAAATCTTGCAAAATAATAAAGGTTGAATTAGAATTAGGAAGGAGGAGGGGAGTTACAAAAAATTCTCAGGAAAAACAACAGCAAGGACTGGTTTTGCATTGCTAATGATACAGCTTGTTAGAAGGCTATTTTGTTGTTGTCGTCGCCCCCCCTCAAGTCAATTACTGGGTATTTATTTATTGAGACTTTGGAGCTCTCTGCTTGTATCTCTGTCAATAAAGTAGCACTCTTCAGCTGAACTTTCTCGCTCTCCTCCCTTATTTTAGAAACCTTTATTGATAAGAATCCTTATGCTGGTTCCCTTCAAAAGAAAACAAATTATGACTCCCCTCTAGTAGACAATGAGAGGAACATGAGGCTCCTCAGCCACCACTGAACTCAGCAGCCACATAAGATAAAGAAGTAAAAAACCAAAAGATAGCTGGACATCTATAGAGAAACATAGCTGGGAACTGACTAAATCTGTCTTCCACTGGGGCTCACAAGCACCATTCCAGCAAGCTTAAAGTGGTCTTAAAGTGGGTAATTTAGCATCTTGGAGCTTCTGATACATGTAGAAATGAAGTGGCTCCATGCACATCTTGCTCTATGCAGCACAAAACCCTGATGGGCAGATGGTGAAAAAGGAGCATAACATTCCTTAAAAGAAAGATGCTCCCTTGACATAGGAAATGCTCTGAGATTGTCTACACAGGGTTGGGGTGAACCCCTAAAACATTTTGGGGTAGCTGTCATCCTGGGCAGAGAAAACCTGAGCTCACCTTTGCTCTTCAAGCTTAATCTAAGTCCAGCTACTGCTGACCAGCACACTTGCAACTTATTCCCATCACATGCTGTCTCCCTTCTGCCTCTTCCTGGGGCTGTGCAGCTGTGTAGTGGTCCAACCATGAAATGTAGATTAGTTTTCCAGTCGTTCAGCAAGCAGATCCAGATCCCCACATGGGCACTCAATGGACCAGGGACCTTGGAAGTGGAAGGAAGGGAAAAGGGAACGGACCACCCTTTTGATGACATCTGTAGTTAGAACACAGTCAGCATGATTAAAGAGTGGCACCATTAAAGAGTGGCTTCATGGTCAGATGAAGCCAGTCTAAATCCATGCTTCTACTGGAAGAAGTGGCCGCACTTCTTTCCAAACTTAGCTGCATGGTCACGCACCCTCCCTTGAGCCTGCACCAATTTTTTTGCAGCCATGGCGTGGACTGGATCACGAAGCTTCTCTGACTAAAAAACTAGCCTTTTTTTCCTAGTTAATTTTAATGTGTATCATGTTTCCCGATGCAGCTGTGTGAATGCTTGCACCAGTGGGAGGGCAAAGGTGACATACGGCATACAGATGTCCAGTCAGGAGCAGTGGGAAGGAGAGCTGCGTCTTCGGTGGCAATTATAGCCTTAGTTGATCACTAAACTAAGGCAACTTTCTTCTATTATTACAAGCAAGTGTTATTTAATCTGGACCCGTTGCAAGACAATAGTTGAGGAAGCCAATGTCTATAATCTCTGTTAAAACAGACCAAATTCCAGTGCCGCACTCTGCATGTAGTTTTTCAAGAGCCAAGATTTATAGCTTGGTCCTTCGGCCACTGCTACTGGCATCAACGAGTGGAGGTTCAGGCCCTTATTTGCAAGTGTAATCTTGGAAGAAAGGGTCTTTAATGCAAAAGTGCTGGGTTGGTTTTTTTTTTTTCTGCTCAATATCTACACAAAGACAGTACAGACAGTACTTTTTCTTACTGTGTGAGCAGACAATATGAAATTTAGTCATGCCATCTAAATGGAGAATTAACCAGTGATCAGAGGAATGGAAGACTGATGGAGAGCTGGCACTGTCAGTCATCTGCAGCAGGACTTTAAGGCCTAATTTTCCTAAGAGAGAATGCACTTTCCAAATTGCAGTGCAATTTTCAAAAAGTGGGAGCTGAATATTTAAAAGCTTGCTTCCTCCGCACCACTGTGTTAAGCACCCAGCTGTGCTTTCACCTAAAGTCAATTTGGAAACAGCAATAAAAAAACATCCTGCATCTAGTTTACACATATAATGGCATCCCTAGTAGTGCACAAATCCTTCTAACTACATTAACAGTCCCTTATTTTCAATACACAATGTAGAATCCAATTAATGTCACTTACATTAGAAATATCCCAGGCCTCGTTCCAATAGTGGATCTTCATGATCATACCAGGTCAGCTAGAGGGATTATGGCCAAGACACAAAATATCACTGTATTTCACCCAACCTAGTCGTAAAACCTATTTCGTTTATTAATGCAAGCGTTACTCAAACATATCCTCTCCTCACTTCTGACATGATGGCAAAATCTCCTGGAAAGTAGGAAGATGAGGTGCCTAGTTTAAATGGGCACCACCATTTTGGTTAGGCAGAGGCTGGAGAGTGAGTCTGAAGATGCGAATGATGGCTGTTTGGGGTTGGTTTGGCAGATAATCAGAAAAGGGGTATTTCTGACCCTCACCTTACAGTGAACTCAGGCTGCAGGACTTGGTACCTTTTCATTTAAAATGAAACATAGCAAACCCAACAGACATCAGCATCCACGTGTGCTAAAACAGATGTGAAATGGGATATTGCAAATCACCACAAGTGATGTCTAAGAGGTAGGCTTGAGGAAAAAATAGCTTTATTCTAAAAATTTGCTAATTCCATTCAAATCCTATTTAGCTGTCAGATACAGCACCTGAGAGAACAGCACAAACTGCAGAGCATACGTTTTCCTCTCTCCTTTTAACTGTCCTTATTCCCAGATATAGTGACATCAAAACCTTATATTAGGACAATATTTATTTTCCAGGAAAAGTATAAGGCTCCTCATTTCACAAACCGCAGGGTACCCTCTAAGTGGTGGTGGCTGTGACGCTTTCGCACCTTCCCATGACACTAGCTGCTGGCAGGCGCATCCCACCGCCGGCAGACAGAGCCAGCGCCACTGTGTCCCCAACAAAACATGCTAATTGCCAGCCAGTGGATTTGATCCAGCTGTTGGCAGGTTTTGGGGGTGCATTAGTGAACACAGATTTTGCTCAGAAAAAGAAGGGAGGCGGTACTTCAGCATGGGGGAAAGGAAGAATTATTATGGACTGTTCAGAGGCAGGAGATGTCAACCCCCGACAGCAACAATATCCCCATGTTGGTGAAGGAGGTGTGAGGCAATATTGGGAGCCGAGTGTGGCTTTGCTGATCTGCAGACCAGGGTCTCGCTCACCCTCATGGTCATCCTCTTGTGACCAAATTCTCCCTGAACATCTCTCATGAGTGACAGGGGTTCTGGAGTTAATGCGCTTATAGGAAGGTTAGGCTGAGGATATTAACTAACTGCTCCAGGTTTTTTGGCTTCACTGTAATGTGCCAAAGCTGTTGCCGTTAGATTACCCTGTCCCCTAGTCAATTATATTAGTATTGTCAAAAATAATGCCAAGGCTGAATCATGTTTGTTCTTGCCAGCTGAAGAGGCTATAATGGACATCGTATTTATGGGTTTTCCATATCTTCTGAAATAAACTAGTCTATCTTTTTAGACAAGCAGCTTTTCTTGGTTTTTTGAGTGATATTTATTTAAAAAATATAAAATAAGGAAAGCCAGAAATATTTCACAGCTAATATAAAATGGGAAGATGGATAATTTATGTCCACTGCTGACTTCCAAATACTTTTTTTTTTACAATTTTAAAGACAGTCTTCATTTTGTAATCTGAAGAAACAGCCCAAGGCGTAAGAAGAAGATTAGCTGAATATTACATTGATACTGAATATATTACATGAGTTCCTACTCAGAAAGCAAAACAGGCCAAAGATTACCACAATGAGAACAGAAAACTAATACTAAATACGCATTGGTACCAGAATATGAAATGTGAGAGATGAAAGAGACCAAAGATCCTCCTGTCTTTCTCCCTGCGAGTGTGAGATTACCCACTCTATACTTTTGCCAGCGCTAGGTATATTTCCATTTTTAAAGGCTTTTTTACTTCCCTTAGAAGAAATTTTCACAGCTTAACAAAGGAGGAGTTTTTGCAATAACCATTTTAAGGGTTTTATTTATAGCGTCAGTCCATTAGTGTTAATTACAAAATGCGTGGTAATCACAAGAAACACTTCCTCCTTGATGTCTATATCCATATAAATGGATATGTTAATGTTATGCCATTCCCTTATTTTCTTCCACTCTGCCTATCGCCTTAGTCATTGCTTAATCAAGCAGCAGTTTGTATATTTATGTCTATGCCTCAGTCCACCCAGTCTTTTCATCGGTTGTGTTGCTCCTCCAAATTCCCTTCAAATTGGCAGTATCTTTCTTGCTAAGTGGTGGTTGGTCAAGGTTGACTTCAGTTTTCCAGGATGACTCGCAGAAGTTCCTTTGGAAAAAGGATGCCTTTAAATAGCATTCAGGATTATTCCAACGCTATGACAATGAAAAACTCATGTTTAGCACACTATGCCTTCCACTCCATGTTTTGTTCACTATTACCGCTTTCTAGGTGTCACCTGCATATTGAGTCATATATTTCAAATGATTGTTACCTACAGTTCAATCACTTGTATTTTCCTAAGCCAAACCTCACGTTATTTCCATATCGTGCCTACATTTTCAGGGTCTGTGTGGTTCTTTATTATTTCTGTTTTGGCAAAGTTTGCAGTTCTATCCATACTAGTGCTAGATGAGGGGCTCATACCATCCTCAAGAGCTCCGCAGGAGTGCAGTGCCTCAGAAAGCAAGGAAATTGTCACACCTCACTGAACAATTGCTGGATATAATTGCTGTATAGTTATCTGCTTGTGCTCACGGGCATAGGAACTTCTGGAGCAATGGCATGCAGGGATCCATGCAATCATGCAGGGATTGTAGTTTGTCCTGCTGATTTTCAGAGAAGGGTTCTTGTATCTCTCCCTCCATGTGCTTACAAGCTCCTACACAAAGGGCATTGGTGTTCTGTTCTTTACTCCTTTTTCATGATCCTTGGTAAAGATATGAAGTGGGGACACATCTCTGAACCCACTAAAAGCTGAACCATGTGTCTGACAAGGAACATGCAAAACGGATAACATTCACCATGACAGATTTTGTGGAAAAATCACTCTTCGGTTGGGGAGCTATCACCCAGCACATCATATATGCCAGATTCCAAACCAGGTTCCTAAAGACGTCAATCATACAGAGATGTTTTCTGACAGAGGAACACAGTGACTAGGACAAATTCTACAATTGCCTCAAAAGTGTGATTGACAGAATACCAAAACACAACTTACTCTTTGTGATGGGTGACATTAATGCCAAAGTAGATGCGACAACCAAAGAATGGAATGAGCAGCAGGGAAGCCTGGTAGAGGAACGTATCAACCCAAATCCAAGGGACTCTGGCATTGTGCTTCGTGTCTTACCTTGTTCTCATAAGTAACCTTTTCCTTCTAAAATGCAAATATGCAATGAATGTGAAATTTGCCAGACAGCAAGAAAATCCCAGATTAATGCAAACCTCCGCTCTTTTCATCTTCCCAACAGACTAGCCACATTTATATCAATTCGAGATCCAAGTAAACTATGCAAGATGCAATGACTTATGGAGCACTCAAAACCAAAACAAGCACCCTTGAAACCCATATATCAAGAAGTAACTCTATACAGAGAAGGCAATGATTTATTTATGTAGGCACCCTGTTACTAGTCAAAGCAGAGCCCAAGAAAGGGGTAACATCAACTATACACCAAAGAACTTGCTGAATTCACCAGTTATAGGAAAAGAGATATATAGCACCAAAACATATCAACATGAGGTTGCAGGAGATAATGGTCTACTGTGGCATTAGACAAGAAACTAGGCATCTCTGAAAAGCATTGTGTGCTTTAAATTACTGGCCTTTGATGGAAAGACTTTATCACCAGCTGAGATCTGTTAGCTATGCGGTCTATCAAAATCAGATGGAAGCACTGAATGTAGTTAGAGCATGTACTTTGGATACCAACACATAAACTCTCACTTGAAGTCATCAAGTGGAAAAAACCCCTGGGAGTACCTCCAACAACCTCTGGCAAACAAAACCACTGAAAATGGAGGTTTGCACAGATAACCTCAAGAATCTGTAGCAAATAGCAGCAGCAAGAAGTAATAGCCCTTAGCCTGAGTTGCTCCAACAGCTGTGTTACCACTATCAAAAACAACACATGTTAAATTATCTACAATTGTCCAATTGAGCTGACAGCATTGTGATTGTAAGTGTAAATATACTTGAAGCTAGAGACTGAAGGAAACTTGTAGTAAATGGCCAAATGGGGCTAAAGTTACTGAGGCAGGTTCAATGGTTGGTCTGAAGCCTGACCAGAACTAAAGCTCGTGCTCTGCTCCTAAACAGGGCTTCAGTAGCGTGAGTAGCTACAGGACAACTTCAGAAGCATGAATAAGAAAATATGGAAACATAACAGAAAATGGAGATCAACAGCAAGAAAGAGAACAGAAGAGGTTTCTTCACAATTCTGTAGACTTTCTTCCCATAAAATCTCTTTCCTAAATTATACGGGTAAAGTTATTGACACGTGGAAAATAATTTACACCTGTTTGCATAGATGTCAGACTAAATTTTGTGTTCCCCCTACAAGCACTGGGCAGTGAAATAGCACAAATATTATTAATACACCTCCATTTCTTCCGGTTTATTCATCAGTGACTCAGAGCTCAAGGCCAGCTTTTTAGGATAGGTCATGTGAAAAAGATTGCCTTTACATTGGATATTCTCCTGTTTACTTAGCTTTTAGCACTCATACCATTGATATTTATATATACTAATACAGTGAAGAACATCTTCCTTTATTTCTGGATGTTTAGTGATTAGATCAAGACCTACAAGAGCAAGGTTATAGAACAGGATGAGGAAGTTAAGAAAATCTTACTCAAAGGGAAAAAAAAAGAAAGAAAGAACAAAAAAGGAGGTGATGCTTTGCAGTAATAGAGAAGCACTGGAATGTTTCACAGTACAGTGGAATTAGTCTCTAATGAGACAGACAGAACTCCTTGATGTGCCTGTGTTCATTCTTGCTTAGCTAAGTGTTACACATCCAGAAAAATATATTTTTTATAGATATTCAAGGAACTCCCTCTTCCAAAATTATAAGTGAATGTTAGTCATCACTCCAATCTGAACCAGCTGAATGAACCATGCGTGCCTTTGCAAAGAACAGATGAGGTTTCATCCGTTTCACCCAAGGACCTTTACTAGCTGCTGACCTAAGCAAAAAGGTGTAAGCAAATCATTCTATCACATCCAGACATGGAGGTAATGCTTCGACTTCACAGCCACAGTCAAAAGGTTATCTGTCTTTTAATGTATTATACATCTCTTCTTTTTTCTTCTGTTACACATGCTTCTATAGAAATATTTCATTCTATCATATCAGCTTACTGTGGAGTGTAATGGAACAATTTAATGCCAATGGGATACATTTAAAACAAAGAAGTACATTACTTGTCTCATCCCCAGATACTTAGTACTAGTCCAACTAGTGGTGCACGCTGCTGAAGGGGTATGGACAAAGAAATGTCTGCTACAGATGCCAGCGGCAGGTCACCAATTACCTCAAAAGTATCTCAACTTTCAACAACATGAAAAGCAATCAGGCAGCTCTCTAAACACTGCTGTTGGGTCTATCTTCTTTAATAGTGTCTACTATAAAATTCCCTCCCTTCACTATTATTTACAAATTAATATCCATTTGGATATAACAGTGCAGACAACACTTAAAGTTCAAGCTGGAAATGGTTTTCCTCCCATAAAATATAATTTGTACGTGTGTGTGTGCATGTACATGCAAGCAGACATGTGCAACCATTTGTGTTACAGCCACATGTGTCTGCCTAAAGACTTTTGAAACCTTGGCCAGTTTTAATTGAATTTGGCAGATCAGAGATCTCAGAGATACAGGTTGTAGGGAAATAGATTGACAAGTGGAGAAGAATGATTTTGCCGTTGTATCAGCTCTAGGAAAAGGCTCCTATGTGAGCTCAGCCATTAACAGACACCAAAGAATCTGCTCCTCAGTTAAGGTTTCTATTCCCTGTGGTTTTTCAAGTTTTTAATAAGGCATAAACCACAAATCTCAAACTTTTCCACATTTTCATCATTTGTAACATCTCTCCTGTATGGATTCTCTGGTGTTTATGAAGACTGTAAACCGCATCTATTAGTATAAATAATTTTAAAAGTAAATTAACAAGGAAACAAATCCAGTGGAAATGTATGCTCCAGTTTTCAGGGAAAGATTTCTTTCTATTAGATGACATTACTTTTCAACTAAAACTGCTTAAGAGGGTAATAAGAGAATATTCAGGTGCAACTGAAAAATTGTTACAGGCTAACAAAACTGAGTTGGAAAATCATACCATGAAGATTTTCCTAATTTCAGACACTGTTCCAAACTTTGTTAGGAAAATGCTCCTTAAGCATTCAAGCCCCTCCCTCTTATTCATTTCTTCATATAAAGATTTCTTCTCTGATATAAATAGTAAGGCCTCCTGTGAAAATATTGTTCCTGTAAAAATTGTGTTCTGTGTTCGGGCATTTATAGGATTCATACTACCCAGTCTGAGCCACTCCACTTGAGAGCCAGCACCAGGAGTTTAGTCAACAGAGACTGAAGTCTTCCTCTGTCATAAGAGAAGAGTTTGAGCGACTCCCAGAGAAAGGTCCCTGTGTCTCTGCATTAACTCATGAGGAAGTCCAAGTCCACTACAATGAAAGTGAAATTTCTTCGTTAACTTCAGTTAGTCCTGGCAACATGATGAAACTTTATATTCACATTTTAAGAATCTACACCGGGTTCCATCTCTGGTGTTAAGCATCTTAACTTCCAGCATGCTCCAAGTCATGGTCTCCTGACTGCTCATGAAGAAGTTTAGTTGGCTTTTGGGCTTGCTTCCAGCTTTTTCCCTCAACAAGGAACTGTAGGCACGGCTGAAAAGGTGACATCTTGCTTCAGGGTCTGCACCTGCTACGATGCTATGGATTCAGGCTGCACCCCAAGCTGGGTTCCCTGCTCCACCAAGTGTCCTCCAAAGTTATTTCAGTTCCTGCACTCTCAGACAACTCCATACTCCATTGTGTCATGCTCTGGAGCAGGAAAGCTGGTGTCATCCTATAAAAAGGCCATCTTCGATAGACTACAATATCACTTGCTTTGAGGACCAGCTCCTTCACTGCTGCAGAAATAGTCAGCAATCACTGGGGCAGAACACCAATCCCCTGCTGGGAAGCTGTGTGTGACCCCCTGCCTATGAAGTGTGTTTATGAAGAGTCATCTAAAGCTATTGTAGATTATACACGGCAAATGACTTGCCATGAAAAAACAAGCCTGGATCTCTGGCTTCCATAGCTTCGTGGTTTGCTGATTTTCAGACCTCTGTCTCAGATGCTGCCTAACAGGACAATCAGAGGAGCCACGTAAACCAGCCTGTTGCTGAACTGACTTTTGTTGCATTTATTTTATTCTTCTTTTGTGTTATTTTTTTCAATGGTAAGAACACTACTGCATGCTCCAGAAAAACAGATGTGAACTGCAGTCTGCCATAACATACATGTATTTTGTTTACTCTTGTTCTCATCATTCAGCCACTTAAACATAAACATGAATCAGCTGCAAAGGTCGGAATCTCTCAGATGTGAGAGAAAAAACTGTAAATCCTAAACAGAACGTAAACAGAAGGTGGGAAAAAGAGCTTAGGCTGTTTTAGAGGCCCTGTGATGCATTAAAAGTATGTGGATTTTGTTTGGGGACTTTTTGTCCTGCCTTATCATTTTGACAGCTTGGGAAATACGAGCATTATTGTATGCTTGTAAATTTTGCATGCAGATATGGTGGAGCAAATCCACCTGAAGAGACACTTTAATGTGAGGAGAAAGGATTATGAAAATAAATGACAACAACACACTATGATTCTCTCTTAGCATAGAGAACTGGACTGCAACCATAAGAGATATCATGATCAAGGGGTTGTGCACAGGTGAGCAGCCTGGGAGCAATCTAGGGAATGAATTGTGACTCAGAGTTGCAATTTAGTCACTCGCTTTTGCTTGGCTTTAGGAGCAGGTTGACAGTAATTTGAAGCAGCCCCTTGCCAAGCCCAGCTTGCTCCTTTCTAGTAAATGGTGCAGTGAATCTGGGTGGAGCCCTGGGAGATACGTGAAAACAAGGCACAGTCTATTCATTTCTTGTGGATTCTCCATCCTTTTATGGTGAGCTTTCAGACAGATTGCCCACACAGGAATCCAAGTGTGAGGAATGATTTTGCAGCTGCAGAATGAATCCGGCAGAATTTCTTTTCTCTCTCCCTCCACAGAATACCCAGTCTATCAGNATGGTGAGCTTTCAGACAGATTGCCCACACAGGAATCCAAGTGTAAGGAATGATTTTGCAGCTGCAGAATGAATCCGGCAGAATTTCTCTTCTCTCTCCCTCCGCAGAATACCCAGTCTATCAGNCATCATACTTCAGCAAGCACTCAGACTGTGGGATTTGGTGCTGAGCTCTGGCCAAAGAGCTTGCTTTCTAGCAGGGATCCCTTGAACTGTGGGACCCCGTAAGTAGCATGTCTTGATTGCTAGGCAGCTTGCCAACATCCCCTGTGCATTGGTATCCTGCGGAGCGGGATGACATGCTGCCCAGGCCAGGGCAGAAGCCCTGAGGTTGTGCTGTGAGCCACATGTGGGAGGAGTTTCATTCAGGAACTAATTGTATGGAGTCTTAGTCTCACTATTGGCAAGTTAGTTTTGGTAAGGGAACAGGTTTCCCTTGTTTTGTGTGGATTCAATCTTGATATTGTAACTTTGGGCCAAAATCTTCCATCTTTGTTCATATCGAATAACAGCTTTCTCTCTGTATAGGGTGCCTGCACCTGAGGGAGGGTGTCTCTAAACTCTGTTGACAGTGACTTGCCAGGGTACCTCATGGGGTGCTGGTTTTCTAAGGACCTAAAACAAGGCATCAGGTGGAATCTGCTGGAGCTAATTCCCTGGCTAAGGGTGGAGCATTTCTTTCTACAGCAGCCGGGAGGCGGCTGGGACAAAGAGGTTTCACTGGGATGTGCTGCCAGAGCGTGGCCAGCATGACATGGTCACCCAGACTTGGGAACTGCAAAGTGTGCAGGAATTGGGATGATATGCATGCAGATGTCTCTCTAAAGTGACATGCTCTCCCACATAATTCTGGATGTAGCCTGTTTCAAGAAGCAGTGTATCTCACAACATGAAGGATGCTGGTAGGAATTAGCTTTGTATCTAATTCATTCCAGTCCTGAATTCTTTTTCACAGTTGTTATTTACAGTCTAAGCCTGTAAATTTGAGCCAGCAATATAATTATGATATAAAGATTAATTATAGAAAATTTCAAGAGGAAAAAGCATCTTTCTTTCAGAGGAAATTGCTAGAAGCAATGATCTCAAATCCCATCTTTTCACAAGCTGTTACAAAGGAGGGGGCTCCAAGCTGCAGTGGCCTTACTCATGCACAGACCAGAAGATTTATGTTAGTTTATATGTTTTCCTTTATTGACTGTGTTTACAGAAGGGGCAGCTACCAGTCCTGAATTAGTATCTCTCAGACTTGAACCAGTGTTCAGAGAAAACACCGCAGTCACAGACATGGGCTAACTCAGAGAAATGTACATTCACATCTGCCATCAGCTGGCTGGAAAGGCTGGCTTTTCTGTTACAGCATGCATTGCCATGGCAAGTGGAAGACCTCTCAGGACCGATTGTCTTCCTCCTCCCAGATCTCAACAAGCAATGCCAGATGCGGCATTCTCGGTTGTGTGTATAGTAGCAGCTACACAGCTTCCCCTCATCCCCTCATGCAGCTGCTGCTGCTGCTGGGTATGTTTTGTTTCAGGGTTAAACCCTAGCATGGACTATGTGAAATGATGTATGTGCAGGAATCACCTAACCATGAAAATCCTCAGAGTTAACAGGGAAGGCAGAGAGGATGTCCAGAGCTCAGGTGATACCTTGAAAGTAGTTTGTTTGCACATTTCAATAAACTAGCACAAAACCAGAGGGCACTCATAGACACTTAGGCTGTACATTTGTAAATTACAAATGACTTTATAAGTAATTTTGCTTTCAAAAAGACACTGAGGTTTTCAATGTGTGTGTACTATAATTTCCCTGGCCATCAGATAGCTGGCGGCGTTGACATTTATCTGCACAATGTGAACTTACAGGCTCGGTCCATTGCAGTGGAAAGAGGAAAAGAGGGTAAGTCCCTGAAGATCATTTTTTTATCTCTTACAACATGAGTGCTTAAATTTTAATCCTATTGTATCAGCTTTTGCTAACAGTGTTCGCATAACTGAAGGAGATTTGCTGATATCTGTGACAGCAATACTTTGAAAACTCAAGCACCAGAATAGCCTCTAATAGGCAGCTACTGAACTGACCCCTCATCCTGCCTGCAGGATTTCGTGGACCTCAAAGTACTGACATATGACCTGTGGTAATGAAAAATAGATTCTTTTGGATTATTCCATCTGCATTTAGAAAACTGAATAAAGAAAAAAGGGCTTCAGGGAACCTGTTTGTATAGATGACCTCCGCACTGCCTGGGGGCTGTATTACAGGAGACACCTGCTTTCATAGCTACCCTGCATTAAAATTAAGCGTATAATCTGATCATGTCCTATTTATTAATTTACATATTGATATGAGTAACTACTCTCTAAGGTACTTGGCTTTATCCTAATTCTACTCACTCTGAAGTCAATAGTTAAATTTCTACTCACTTCAAAGAAAGGAGAATATTTAAAATACATAATAAAGTGAAAGGTAAATAAAGGAAAACCTACAGGACTTTTACTAAATCAGCAAGTAAGTATTAATTAGCCAAAAGCAATCATGAACAATACTGACATGATAAAACATTTGTATCATATTACTTTAAAGTCTTTGTATAGATTGTAATAGTAGTACAGTTCATATAAACATGTATATGCTGCAGACATATTAGTGTGTTTCTCATTTCAAATCAGATTTATTTTCTGTATTCCTACCTTCATTTCCACTGAGCTGACCTTAATTATAGCGATGTTGGAGAAGAGCACAGCCTAAATTTACAAAGGTGGTGTTGAAGATAACCACAGGTGTTGAAGATAATGCACAGATCAGTCAAGAAGAGGGAACCAGAAGAGTTAAAAGGACTTGAGGAGAGTTTTGTAGTTACTACGGCACTCAAATTTATGCTAGAAGGTCATTAAATGTTACATAAATGCAGACATATAAGTGCTTAAAGAGTATCTATGAGACCAAAGGCGAAAGGTACGTAGGAAGAGTAACAATTTGTTCTAAAGGACGACTGCTCTGCAGCACAGTTCAGCTCTGTATTAGAACTTGCTTTGACCCAGGAGGAGGGATGTACAGCAGGGGAATGAAATTTGTTGATGATACATACTAGGAAGGGGCAATCA
This sequence comes from Himantopus leucocephalus, assembly GCA_003993805.1. Taxonomy (NCBI): domain Eukaryota; kingdom Metazoa; phylum Chordata; class Aves; order Charadriiformes; family Recurvirostridae; genus Himantopus; species Himantopus leucocephalus. The sequence goes on from RSEF01000001.1 coordinate 164,999,919, forward strand.
ATAGAAAGAAGAAGGGCAAAAAAGTCAAGATGACTCTGACAGAATGTGCCCAAAGGAAGATAAGTGCCTTATGCAATTAAACGTAGAGAAGTGTAAGATAATGAGATTAGGGACACAAAATAAGAGAAGGTGCTTATGCCCTATGTAATCATATGGTACAAAATACTGAGTAAAAGCAGGATCTGGAGATAGACTGAGATCAAAAAGCTTCAGGACAGCGGTTAACAGTAATATAAAATGTTACCATTGATTCAGAGAGGCACCAATAATATCATAGATGAAGTTATTCCAGCTCCTGCATAAGGGATTTATGAATGAAGCTGCATTTGCAATACTGTGAGGAGACCTGTATGCCTTATAAAAATAGCAGAGGTGAAGCGAACTGGACAATAGAATCAGGTAGACAGCAAACTTAATTTTTTATAAAGGTCAGAGAACAAAACAAAATTGCCTGCAGTCTTCACAGAGAAGGAGAAAGAAAGTGGATCTTACTGAGGAATTTGTGGTCTGGAAAATTGTAGTGAGGATAGAAGCAATTGCACTAGAACTTGATATACTAACAAATATAAGAGTAAAAATATATTTGGAAACAATGAACATGAAACTCAACCAAAATGCAGAGTGAAGTGCAGTTAATAAAAGGAATATGTTGCCAAAGTCAACAGCTGGAGCAACACGAACAAGCGTCATTCCTTTGGTAGCTATTTGTTATCCAACTGAGTTTTGCTTCCTATTGAACTTTAAGAGCTAATATTTTTAGAAGACCTGAATCCTAGGTGGACGGCCTCACACTCTAAAAATTCCTTTCTCCCACCATTAAATAAATAGGGAGCCAACATATATAACTGCTTGTAACTCAGACATGTTTTTCTGTTGCTTAAATTTTGGTAGCATGAATGCGGGTTTCAAGACAGATTTAAGCGCTGGAAATGGGACCTCAATGATATGCCAGTGCCTGTCATAAGAATCATGATCCTGCTGGCATCATCTTTAAGACTTCTAATTTCCCTTTACATGTGCAGAAGCAACTTGTTTTTAATAGAACTGCATAGCATGGCCATGCTTAAATATAACTGGAGTCCAGAAACAAAAATCTTTGGGATGCTTTTACATAAGTGTGCTCCCTACTGGATGCAGTTGCATCCATTTCTTTCTTTTAAAATATGGTCACTCTCCTCATTTAACAGCTGCCTGGCTAGAACACCTACAGATATGGAAGATGGAGGTCTAACTCCATGTTCTTTCATGAGAGGATGCAAACTTACATCTCCCACAAGTCCTAATCATGGACTTACAAGTCCTGAGGAAGAGGACTCTCATCACTGTTCAGGTAAACATTTCCTTCTTTATGGGGCCCAGAAGGATTTGATGTATCCTTGCTGTTTAGAGGTAGAAATAATAGTGCTCCTGGTCTCTAGGAAATGTATTTATTATTCAAAGTCAGTTCCGTTTAACTCAGAAGAGAAAGTCCTAGGAGGTCCGATCAGAACTCGAATCCCCCTTCTTCTGAGGTGATGGTTAGACAGCAGTCATTCTATCCTTGTAGGTTTGACTTTTCTCCTTTCTGATCAATTTTGCATTCCTTTCTTAATAAGTTCACAAAATAAGCCTGAATGATGGTGACTGTCCTATGTAACCATGCTTGGAATAAATCTTTGTGAGGAGGTTCAAATTCACTGAGCTAACCTCTAATTTCCTAGGCATGTTTTAAAGTCATCTAACAATTGTATAAAAATTTTATCGCAATGGCTCTGCCAGCTAGGTTTACAAGGCAAAAAACCCAAACCTGCAAGGAAACGAGCCTATAAGCCTGCCTTTAGCAGGGGTGGGCTGTGAATGCCCAGGGAGCAGAAGGGGTTGCTTGTTTCTCACTTTGAGCAATACTTCGTAAAATGGGAGATTCACCTCATCTGTTGTGTTTCCGTCCTGGCTCTATGCTGACCTTAGGTAACTTATTCATGTCTCTTCTCAGCTATCAAATGTTCCCATGGTAGAGGCTCATATAACCCAGCTCAGCACTGGAGATCTGAGAGGTCTTAGAGATCTAAGGACTCCTGAACTCGCTTTATAGATTTAGCTCTGAGCCCATCTGAGGATGTTTGTCTACATGAGTACATGCACACGTGTGTATACGTGTACTTCTGTAAGCTGAGGGCATGTGCGCACTCTGCCTCACCTTTCATCTAGCACTTGCCTTATCTCTTCTCTTTCTGTCTCTTTGATTTGAAAGCCTAAGGACTACTGCAGTGGTTTCTTCACTGGTTTTTGTTATCCTTTCAGCTTATAGCCTGGACAAGTTGGAACAGCTGCTCCTTTTTCACAGGCTAGGAAGGACCATATGCTTGATATCAACGCATCCCTGGCATAACAGGTGGCAAATGTATTTTTGTTGCTAATAAATTCTCACTTAGGTTTTAAACTGCCTGAGCTCCGACTCCCCTTATAGCAATAATGCTTCAGAATTCAAACCTTTGCTTTCTGGAAACCAAAATAACGTGAACTGATTCCATTTGTTTTTGCAGATTTTATCAATATAGTGTTTTCTGCTGGTGCCTGTATCATTATATTAGTTTCTAACATGCCAGGTTACAGCTGGTTTTCATAGATTTGTCACTGATTTTCACATGACTCTGTTTATTACACTATTATAGTATAATTACATTATTATAATACAGTAGTGTGCACTGTAAGCACAGGCTGCCCAAATTGATTAGCTTCTTAATCAATTCAGTCTTTTAACTATGAAACTATGGAAAAAGATAATGTTTTAAAGATGCTTAAGGCCCATATTCATGGGACCATGTAGGCATGTGCTCCCACCAAAATCTGTAGGAGCAAAGTCCCTTCCATAGCTTTGTTAGTAAAAAATTAAATGTTAGTGACTTTCTCTCTTATGATTGAGTTTTTTAAAAACTGAAACTTAAGGCGCACCACTTTGACTTTTTTTTCCAGGTATTTTCTTTTTATGAGCTACCTAGAGCTTGAAAAACTCTTCAAGGCATAGATCCTAGTGTTTACAACAAATGAAGGCAGAAAGCAAACGGTCTGCCTTGTTGGCAAAAAGTACCCAAACTGGCTGATTTTATATTCCCAAAAGCTGTTTCTTTAGTAGATATTGCTGAATTGCACTCTTCAACTCAAATAATTAACATTTACATTGAAGAAAAGGAAAAAATACTATTTGTCGATTTTTAAGTGGAATTACCTTACTTCCTCTAAATTTTATCAATGTCAACTTTGTCCCCCTTTTTGCAACCTTCATAATGGGTAGCAGCATTTGATATGTTTTTGTCATTTATTTGCTATTAATATGTTTCTATTACTGTGTCTATTTTCTGTTTAAGTTGTTGATACACCAGGAGGCAGAAAGTGTTGCCTCTGATCATCAGCAAGGTTATAACATTTGGGTGTGTTAGACTTTATAACAATTCACAAAAATAACTGATGAAAGTGTGCCCTAACAAATGCTTTAACCCTCTGTAAACCCTTTATATCCAAATTTCGAAGTCTGGATACCAGTCTTCACAAACCCAGATGAGCAGTAATGAGTGGCTCATGTACATGAAAACACCTGAATATAGAAAGAGGGAGATTCTCGCTGGATCTTTTGAAAGAGGAATAAGTATGTAACCTCATGAGCGTGTTTTAGGTTCAGAAACTTGAACATGTGAGGGTGATTGCACACCTCGCAGGTGATTCCCCTCCTGCAGGCAGGTGTTTGGGTGCCCACCTGGTCGTGTCTGTCTCCTCCTCAAGGGCACTGAAATGCTTCCATCATGGCAGCAGTTTGCACGTTGCTAACGTGCGAGGGATATAAAATCAAAGAACCGGCCCTTTGCCATCGTGGTGTCACATCAACCACCAATCCACTTGTCATGCAAATGTGGGTGCCTTGTTTCAGCTGAAGGGAATGAGAAGGTGAGGATTCACTTTGCATTGCAGTTTTAATTACTACCAGTTTGAAAGCTTGGAGCATAAGGTGGCAGCTTGGGGTCAATTGGTGACAGCAGCTGATCGGAACAAACATATCCGAATACTGAGAAAATAAAAGTGTTGATATTCAAAGCTATTGGCTTTTATCATATATTACTACTATTACTTATTGTGATGAATTAAAGATCACGAAACAGGTAATTACATTTTGAAATTTTCTTGATTATACTCAGGTGACACTTGAGGTCTACATCATTTGCTGTCCTTCAGCAGTTCTACTGCCCCTTTAAATTCCTGTAGGATGACATAGTTCTACATTGGAATATCATTTGAGATCTATGTGCTAGCAGAAGAAGGTTTTAAAGTTTTCAGATATACCATTTTGTCTTTGGGCTGCCATGAAGGTAACATACATTTGAAAAGGTCAAAGAAGAGAGATGCCCAAACATTTGAACTTGATATCTTCAAGTTGGATTTGTTAATCCATTCACAAGAAGTAAACTAAAATCAAGAGTTTCCAGGGGTTTTGAGCATGTCAAGATGTTTTGTTCCATTGTGGGGGAAAAAAAAATGTTTTTAAACTAGTATTCTCACTACCCTACAAAAGATTTTTGCAACACAAAACCACCAAGAGCTTCCTTTCAGGATCAAGGTCTCATCATGCTGAGCACAGTAAAAGCATTTCTGAGAACATGATGCTCATAAGAATTTAATGTCTAAAAATGCAGGTGACACAAAGACTGAGGAATAAAGTTGATTTAGTAGGGTTTCTGTGTATAGTCATATTTATAAAAGTATATAGACAGGAGCAACAATCATTATATGACTATTTCTCTCATAACAAAAAGACCTTGTGGTACCGATGGGTCCTGAGGAAAGACTGGAAATATGTGTGAGAAATGGGAAGGTTTCTACATATACGGGAGGCAATAAGCTTTGTATATATGAGATGACAAACAGGAAGGACACAGAATGGAAAACATGCTAAAACCAAATAAAAGCTAATGAGAATAGTATATGTGTGTGTGTATATATATATATATTTGTTTTTCGATATACACACGCAGACACACACTTGGAAATGTATCACAGACTATTACAGAAGTTACTAATACAGTAAAGATGCTGAAAATCGGAACTTTTCTCCAACAGTGCGGTCACAAACCACTTGTTAGTCAGGTGTTTACTACATAATCCCGATCCAAAGCTACATGAGGTCAGCAGACATCACTTCATCTCCTTCAGTGGACTTTGTTTCAACCCCTCACTTTGTGCCCAGGCGCTATATGGTCATAGCTGGATTTAATGCAGTCACTATATGCAGGTATTATTGTCACCCTGTTTATTGGTTCACTGGTCTTTACCTTCACAAAGCACTTATCTCAGTAGAACATATGTCAGAAATGGGCAGTTGTTTCTGTGGAGCTTTGCTGTAGGATATACCTCAAATTTATTTTGCATGAACTGCATGATCAGTTGTGGAGATCCAGCTGTGGAGTTGTGTTTGTTCCTGCTGAAACCATGGATACTGTCTCTTCTGCCATCAGCAGTTAAGTTTCAGCATAAAACCCTTTATCTTTAATTTGAGTTACACTATCATTTGCCAGTTTAAGGCAAGCTATTGATTGACATGTGGATATGGAAAAAACATATTTGGAGATGGAGCGACGATAGCGGAATACCCATGACAGAAGAAACGTTATTCTTAACAAGACAGCACTTACAGAACAATGTCAAAGAAGACAGTGGCAGAAAACTAAACAGTTTTCTAAAACTACATCAGTGTTGAAAAAGAGAGCAAACTTTGCATGAACCATGAAACTTTAAAATGAAGTAAAGCTTCAGTGTTCAGCAATATCATTTTTAAAGAGATGTGCCAAATAATTTGGGATGAATTCAAATATTTCCTCAAACGGAGACAAGTGCAATTGTTTTTGGAGAAGCTTGGCAGTGTAGGAGGATGTCTCCAGAGTGTAGATAGACATGTTGCTGATGAGGGTGGGACTTGGTAGAAGATACCTTCTAAGTAATAAATAGCAGATAAAGTATATTTTATAGAATAAAGTCATTGAAATGAAGCCCTATAATGGAAGGAGTAGCATAGGAAGACCACTATCCTTGTTCATTTCCATATCTTAGGCTTTAAATGAGGCTTGTCTTTGTTATACATATTTTAGGATATAATCAGGAAGTGGTCGTGAAGATTTAAACCCACAATGATTCTCTCAGGGTTTTTATGCTGATATAAGATTGGACACTCTGCTTGGCTGTACTTGGCTATGGCTATACTTGACTTTACCAAGTTAAAAAAAAAAGCATGGGGGATAGTAAAGTTGATTAAAAAACCACCAAACCAGCATTGTGTGAGGGGTGCTGGAGTCACTGTTACAGCACTGCCTGGGATAGCTGATGGCCAAATCACACTACCTCAGGGAGAGAGGAGAGTTATACCTTATCTTTCCTACACAATAACCTCTAATGGACAGGTTGTTAATGCCAACACTGTAATGCTGTTTCAGGCTTATCCCCCTTGCATTCAGGTAAGAACTTCAGGGAATAACTGTTGGGAAAAAAAAAATTACTGAAATTTTTTGCCACTTACATTGTCAAAGATTGTCAATATCAACAACACTTCTGTCATTGTTGTCCACACCTTGCTTGCTGTAAGACCTCGGGGCTTCTGAAGCTTCTTCCATATGTGCAGAGCATGTGACAAGCAGGGGTGGACCTTTAGTCAAGGTCCATTAGAGTGGCAGACAGTAAGACCTTTTTCTACTCATGTCCTCAATTTTTTCATGGTATTGAAACAGTAAAGAATGACGGTAAAGCAGTAACTTGTGATACCATCCTCTCTAAGATAATGCATCAAGCATTTGTACATATCCCTCTCAGTGAGTCACAGGCACTTCTACTCCCATTCTGTTTCAGTTAATGCATATATGTATTTGGTCTGGCTGAGATGGAATTAATCTTCCCCACAGCAGCCCTCATAGTGTTGTGTTTTGTATCGGTGGCTAGAAAGGTGTTGATAACACACCAGTGTTTTGGCTACTGCTGAACAGTGCTGGCACAGCCATCAAGGCTGTCTTCATTGTCTCTCCAACATTCACTCCCCTCATCAGCAGGCTGGGGGTGAGCAAGATCTTGGGAGGGGACAGAGCCACGACAGCTGACCCAAACTGACCAAAGGGATATTCCATACCATATGATGCCTGTTCAGCAATAAAAGGTAAGAGAAAGGAGGAGGAATGGGAGGCATTCGTTGTTTACGATGTTTGTCTTTCAGAGCAATGGCTACCCATACTAAAGCCCTGCTTCCCAGGAAGTGGCTGGACATCACCTGCTGATGGGAAGCAGAGAATAAATCTTTTGTTTTCCTTTGCTTCCATGCATGGCGTTTGCTTTTGCTTTATTAAACTGCCTTTACCTTGACCCATGAGATTTTTTTCCATCTTATTTTCTCCCCTCCCTGCCCTGCTGAGGAGACGAGTGATAGAGCAGGTTGGTGGGCACCTGACGTCCAGCCAAGGTCAATCCACCAGAATATATCAATAAAGCAACATACTTGAGTACAAAGATCTTATTTGATTTTGAGGTTTTTGCCCATTTAGTCTAGAAACACAAAAGTGATCAATAGTTACCACCTGAAAAATGTCTGTATTATAGATTGATGATAAAACTGCCCTCATTTATAAAGTGATTTAAGCAGATAACTCACAGATTAAACAGCCCTGTTACAGCCTGAACCCTAAAATTGGCATTTAACTTAGTTTTTTCATCAATATAATCTACTCCCAATTTCTACCCAATACTTAAAAGTCTATGACTAGCAGGAAGTAATGCAGACACTAACAGATAAAAATGAAATTTTAAATTTGTTCCTTAGTATTATTCAATATATTTCCATGCTAAGTCTCATTCCATCTACAGATATGAAGAGGAGATTGGCATCTTTTTTTTTTATGCAAGAAATTATTCAGCAGATACACAAAGACAAGGCAGTAGGGAAACCTATTGCTTCATATCAGTCTATCATGATGTGGGGCGATGCTTTATCCCAGGAGAGGGGAGATGGAGCAAGGTTGTGCAGTTACTCTCTGGGAAGGGACAGCTAATAGATGTGGCTGCACAGCCGAAAGCACTGCACACCAGAGTTGCTCTCCTCTGCTGCCCTCTTTGAAAGCAAGCTCTTGCATCGGCCTGAAAGACCGCTGCCAGGGGTCAGGGCTGGCTGTTGCATGAGCCTGCCACCCAGAAACAGGGGGAAGAAGTGACAAATCCTGCGGCAGCCTGGGGAATGGCACCCCTAGTCCTCCCACAAGACTGGTGTTTTCCTGGGGGTGGCATGGGAGTGGTGGGTCAGGGGATTCCCTGGGCAAAATCAGGGGCTCACGCCCAGCACAAACATAGGGAGTAAACACAATCTCAGGTTCTTAAATGTAGATGTCTTAAAGCAAAAGTTAAAACTCCCAGAGTTTTCTGAGATGTTCTTGACTGCAAGTTCCAAAAGACCAAAGAGAAGCAAGATATAATCTTGCTCATATTTCTATGGTGAAGAAAGACAGTAATTGGATCAATCTGATGTTAAAACATGTACCAGTTGGTGCTTTAAAATGTCTAACTACTTAAATGGATGGAACAGCTGCTCCATAACAGGGGAACTGTATCCAGCAAACCTTGACATCGCGGGCTTTTGTGAAGTTTGATGCACTGGCAGTGCCACTTCAACGTTTCTGAAAGGATTTTAATACATTGTATGCTGAAACAGAAGAGATTGTGAGTATTGGAGTGGCATTTGTTCTAGACATAAATATGACTATTTTTAATGGAATACACTCTTTTCACAGACAGATTTAGTCAAGCACCTCTGATGAACCCAACAACATTTGAGGGCAATAATGAAATCGAAGAGATCAGCTCTTAAGTAAAGGAATTTACAGACTAATCACCAAAACAAGATGTGTTCCTGAGGAAAAAAGAATTCAATGCCAAGTGGAAATAGAGGACAGGGATCAAATTATACAGAGCTGACATAGATTAGAGGTGATAGATAAATTAAAGCATTTATTATATGGTGGCTGACTGATGATGTGCCTGAATGGAATTGGCCTTCGTAGGGTCCGATAGTTACATACATCAACTCATACTCCTGTTGGTTGAAATAAAAAGGTAAAGATTTAGTTGGCTTGAAGCTGACGTCCCTTTCCTGTATTTGCTACACACACCCAGTGAGTAACCAAAATGTCTCACAGCAGGTAAGATTTTTAATGGACTCAGCGTGGTCCTAGCTTGTGCCTCTTTTGTGAAATTCCTTGAAACTGAGTTATACTGACAAAAAAGGTAAGCAAAAGTGAATTTCAAAGTTAAAGTCCTCTTTACCGAAAATTACTTTTTTACTCAAATGTGTTAGTGCTGACAAAAGTGGCACAGAAATACATTCCATAAAACACTGTTCTACCCTCATGCCTTGCCTGATCAATCACAAATAACTAAAGTAAATCAAATTGTGTACACTCATAGAAAATGGTACATAGAGTTTAAAAAGCTCACCCTAAACTAATCAAATACTTTGAATAATGAATAGATTAGACAAAATCATGGACTACTCGTGCATATGCCACAATCAGACAGAAAGGCTAAACTCATTGGATGCATTATTCATTGTGAATTATTTGCTCTACCTATCGGTGGGGAAGCTTGCAAACACTACTGCTGTATCTGTGATCATCTAACAGCCTGAAGAAGAAGATCTGATTGCCCTTATCATTGCGTAGCATCTTGCCATTTAGATGAGGATTCTACTTATTTATTTATTTGTTTTGTCTGAGAAAAATGTTGTCCATCAAGTGCTCAAACGTGCTAGAGACAAACCAGAATGACTGCTGTAAAGACCAATCATGTCTCTTCAATCTACCACAATTCTTTGCAGGAGTCAGAGAATGGTGAATAAAGAACAGCAAATACAGTGGGTTTGGTCGGTCAGTGAAATCTACGGTAATGCTTTTTCGAAAGGGGGAAAGAAAACAAACACAGGATTGGTAAAGTTAAGTAATGGGCTGTAACATAGAGAAAGGGCAAATAATAAAGCCCAACATTACAGTTTCAAAATATAAATGAGTTAAGTCTGTGTAAGGTAAAATAGTGATCTAGAAAGGAACACAGAGTAAAGTGATAACATTTGTATATTTTTATTTAGATCCAGTGTGGATTGATAGGGAATCAGGGAAATGATGTGAATACAGAAAAGGGTAACAAATGAGAAAACAGTACTTCCACCATATATAAACTTTCATTTTCCTGTATTGACTGCATTCTGTTATCATCTCATGTGAGCATAAAAAAGGAACATTTATACATAGGCGAAGTGCTGTTTGAAATTTTATACATGTTATGAAGTTATAAATGAACTTCAAATGAACTGAAGTTCTTGAACATCTTAGAGCAGCAATGGGACTGAGCATTATTCAGAATACTGTAAGAAGGGACAACCAGTGATACTAAAAAGCCCCAGCAACAATGCCTAAAATTTTCTCAAAAGCTGAGTGCTGCTAAATTTTATGAAGCCAGACTGCCTAGTAGATCAACACAGGATATCAAATTTATATGAATAATAAAAGTCTCACTCACTTTTGTAGCTTACTTTTAATATGCCTTGTAAGTGTTGATCATATAATGATTCCGACAATAGAACAACTAGTAAATTCAAGAGTATGAGCAAGGCACTTCTATATGCAATTTCTAACCTGTAAAGTCAGGCATTTATATAACTGTTATCACTGTGGAACGTATGTATAATTTTATCAGCTTAATGATGCTAAGGCATTAGACAGTAGTCTATTTTAGGTACCATGACCTCCTTTGAAATGCCTATTAATGGAAGGAACATGACAAAATGTAAAATAGTGTTAGTCTGCATAGGGATGGCAGCTTCTATACTGCAAAATTGTCATCTTGGCCTCTTTTAAAGGGAAGAATGGACAGCAGTGGCAGGCCAAAGGAGTGAATGGCAGCCTTCCTCCCTTTCTCCTCACTCAACCAATGGCTTTGAAGATGTAGAAATGCCAAATTACCAAAGTCTTCTCCCTTTCAGGACTGACGATGTTCATTTAACATCACTTTAGTTGTGCACATATATTATTAACCCAACATGTTTCATCAATAAATAGGGAGATGCTGTATCAGGATTTGGATAGGAGGAACAAGAATTCTATACAAACCCACTTCACTTCCAGGCAGCACCAAACAAATGTCTGAGCATAAATTTTAGAACACTAATTTTGGATGATCTCCCTTCCAATAAGCCATAAACTATCTCTTCTAGTCATGTCACATGCAAAAGGTTGTTATGTGATTTATGCTTCCTCTGTTGTCCTGTGACTAAAACCCCAAACTTATTTTAATATTAACCTGAATAGTCTACTTCTGTTGGGCAATTTCTTCAGTGACAATGTTTACTTAGAAATCAAAAGATGACTTGATCAATTTTAAATTATGTTTTCCACTTAAACTTTAGTAACTGCTTCTTTAAATTAAATGCAAATGAAGTCATTATAACTAGCCAAGATAATACATGACACAAACTTTTTTGGTCATTCTCTTCTTATGTATTCCTTAATGTTCCAAAAAAAAACCCCAAACCCAATACCCAGCATATTGAAGGATTTCTAAAAATTAGAATATTGCTGTTGCTTTATGAGTGCAAAATTCAGTCCTGCAGTTTCTTTGGTAGGAATCTGCCAATAACATGAACTTTAACAAAACATTAGTACTGCAGTGGTAGCAAAATGTGATGCAAAAGGCTTCAGTTACCCCAACGGTTTAACACATTGATGTTAATGTCTCAATAAACATTCTGAAAGATACAGAATAGTTTTGGGTTTAAAAATAGCTAATATTATTGGGATCAGTGTGACAAACATTCATATGACATCTTTCTCACCCTCTCTAGCAAATAGATTGTACCACAATTTTTCGTTATAGTTTTCAGAAATTAGAATCATAGGAAAATACAAGTTGGAAGAGATCTCAGGAGGCCTCTAATTCACCCTCCTGCTCGAAGAGGAGTCAGTTGTGTGCTTGGACCGAGTTGCTCAGGGCTTTATCTCATTGAATCTTGAAAACCTCCACTAATGGAGACTGCACAACCTGCTCCAGTGTTTGACTGTCCTCACGGTGAAAATAGAAAAATATGACTATTCGTACCATCAAACAAGTGTTTTAAAAAAGTTGTCATAAAAGCATGAATTAAGCTGACTGAGAAAAATTGAAACGCCTCTGCATTTATATGAGAGGTAAAGTTCATAAAGTTCAGGTGACATCAGACTATGGGGATAGGCAGAACAAAATGACAACTCTACTACAGTTACACTACAAACAGAGGGTAAAGGATGATAGTGCAGAGGAATGTAAGATTTAGGTTTGTGTTCAGGTGCATTAGAGGCCCCACAGGAGTTGGGGTTTTGCACTGCTTTCACAGCTGAAGGCAGTAGGCAGCTCTTGTATGATGCTAAGTTACCCAGTGTGTGCATGGCTTCAGGAAAAGTCTTCCTTTCCTGTGGCTTTGACCTGCTCATGCAGTGATGCCCCTGGCTGGAGCACGGTATAAAAGCCGTGTAACAGTGAAATGAAAAACCACATCGGAACAAAGGTAAAGAACGGAGAAACCGACGATGGAGAAAGCGCACCGAAGCTGGTTAGAGGTGGTCATACCAGCAAAAGGATTTCTTTTGCTAACAGTGTTTGCCCAAATATCCAGCAGCTGTACTCTAAGAAGACTCTTCTGCCTCTGTACATAGGCTTTGCTGGCACTGCTGAGTCAGTTAAGTCTGCCAGCGTGCCATGGCATCATGTACGAGTCGTCTGTACTTGAATTAGCTTTTCTAAACTTAAACAGAAACCTAGGATTGAACCCCAAGAGATGGGGAGAGAGTTACATGGGTTTACAGCTTCATAGCTCGCTAAAGGCACTGAAGGACTTAATGTAAAATTAGTTACTGTTCTGCTACTGTAAAGATAAACCCACAGGCAATGAGATTTTTGCCCTTTTTTATTTTCCTTTTTTTTTACAAATTTTTACTAAGTGGATTTTTTTGTCCAGTCAGAGAGTAGGCTACTGTAGTGGTTATATATTTTTCTGTGAGAAATTCCTGCCTGCTTCAATTAAAAATGTCATCAAATTCCCAGTGAGGCCGAAAGCAGCCCCAGCTGCTGAGCTGCCCCAGCACAGAAACGCACAGAGCCACGAGGGGTCTTTGGTTTACTGACTGAGGAATGTCATCTTTGCCACATAAGACAGAGGAGTGACCATGTCTGTGCTTAATCAAACTTGTACCGTAATGGTACCGCTATTGCCACCCTCCTCTTTTATGAGGCCATAATCCAGCTCCATCGGTTTTCCACTCAGGAAAGGTGCTCCTGCTTCAGGAGTTGGGGTGGGAGGGGAACATTTTGCCTCACCTCCGTGAACAGCCCAGCAGGGCGGTTTCGCTATGCTGTTCATGTCAAATACGAAATATTCTTCTCACTGTTGCTTCCGTGCTGGGAGTGTCAGACCTTTCTTTTCCAACCCGGATTCATTTGGTTGTTAAATTGCATTGGCCAGCCCAGCCGACTGAAGAGCAGCCCACTTGTTGGGATTTCTTCAAATGATTCTGACAGGTACATTTTGTCAAAAATACACCACAACTGTGGCTGTCTAATCCCAAAAAGCCTTTATTTAATTTTAAATGTGTCAGTGCAAAACATGACCAAACACAACAAGCAACTATAATCAACTGAATGTGTAACATGGATGCTGAATTATTGTTATGCTTCAAGAAAATCTTTGTTATTCCTTTCTAAAAGAAAAAAAAATATGAAAAGTATGAAAGTGATATTAAGCAGATGTTAGACTGGAGTTGTCAATCTTGTCTAAGCACGCAGGTGCTAATGTGTTATAATTATCCCTTCTGGCAGTTGATATTTAGGATTTTGGATCCCACCTAGTCAATCACAGCTGTAATTGTTAAGCTACTTACATAGCTAATATGCTGGGTAATAACCAGATCAAGATTTAATATTTGACGTTTACCATCAATTATCTTTTCTTCTGACATACATCTCCCCCACTCAGGTTCTTGCAGATCGGAACACTCTTCTGATTTCAGTAAAATAAATAAGAATCTGGTTATAGAAGAAGACTTAAATAAAAAAATATTCCTGTCATTGCCTCTTGTCTCATTGCCTCTTGTTTCTTAAAGAAGAGAAATGTATCTTCTTGTTATAGGCTTTACAGGTATAACCATTTGATTCAGAACAATTCCTTTCCTTTTTACTTTTTGATGGATTTATTTACAGAAAATCTCATACCTGCTATTGCAAAAATGTGGTGTAAGTATGTTAACCTAAGTCAGGCATATTTTCAAATGACAATATTTGCTATGAAACAAAGCATTGGCATTTGTTTTGTAGCTTGAAAACATATGCATATGTTCACACCACATATGTTATACCAGAGATTTCCTGCTAAAAGCACTACAAAAATTAATTCTGGACTTACACCATTTTAAAATTAAAATTAATTTGCTGGTTCTGTGGTTTTTACTCTTCTACTAACTGAAATATGTGTTATAAAATTTCCTCCAGTAAACACAAATGGAACAAGGTTTTCTTCCAAATGTTCCGAGATTTAATCCTGTGTGATTGTGCTGAAGTTCACAAAACTTAAATGCTTCCATTCCAAATCAGCATGCAGTACTCGCAGTGTGCTCAAAAGTTAGGTGTAGCTATAATGTCCAGAAGGCCTGTAAAGAACTGTGTGAACCAAGTTTTTTGTTGCTATAATTGCATGAAAGTACTTCATTTGCATCAAAAAGAGTTCTCTATTATTATTTGTCTCAAGCAATATTATATGATTTTCCCCTTAACAGAGAACCACTGGGCCTATTTCTAGTACCTATAGTCCTGTCTCAGGAAATCTTTGACAAAAGAAAAAAAAAAAGAAAATTCAGATGTGTATTTGGTCCTGATTCTGCAAAGTTTTTAAGTATCTGCCCTCGTTTAGATACACCGACTGCTTTGTATTTTATTTCCTACCAAAAAAACGCAGGTACACAAACTTTAAGATGAAAACATTTTTACTATAAATTAACTAAAGCCTAGGAAATGTTAGGAAGAACATATTCAGTCCAGGTTATCACTTTTAGATACTTATACATTTTTTCTACAAGGATACATATTTTTATGCTTGTAAATAATTTTAAGTTGTAGCTTCCATATGAATGTGATCAGGTAGCGTAAGTTAATCACAAAACTGCAATTTCACTCAATCTTTTCCTTTACAGGCAAGCTAGCACTAAACGAAGCAACGGTGGATAATATTACACCAGTGAAAGCCAGGCAACTAAGCTCAAAACCAGCATTTTTACAAGCAAAGTTGTCCCTGTTGTCTAGAGAAGACAATGTCTTGGTTCAAGGGGATCGTGCTCAAAGTTTGAATAGGAAAAGGCTGCAATCAGGCAGCCAAGGGACATGAATACTTCAAAGCAGAACAAATGAAACTGGACCTTGTCATTTTGCAATAAAATGTGAAGTCATGTAATAGTGCCCTTTTAAGCTACTAGTGACTTTTAAGACTTCAAATGAAATGCTATTAGCAGACAGATAAACATGCTAAGCTGTTATTTGCCTGGGGCGATAGCCTTGTGATTTGTAACAGGCAATGAAAATATAGCAGCCTAGGTGTTCAGGAAGAACGATATGAATACCGGTAATCTCTTCGCAGTGATGCAAAGACCTTTGATAATAAATCCTCCAGAAAAATCTTGGGTTAGTCACAACGACTGGGTATTTTTTTACCTTATTACGAAAGTTTTCTAAAGCAGGAAAGCATTTCTAAAACCTTATGAAATTTGTAGAAAAAGAAAAAATATTTAGATCAACCTCACATTCAGTTTTAGGTCAGAAATGGAAAAAAAAAAAAACCACTATGACTTTTTATCAAAGGGTTACAAACACCTGCCTTGATTGTACATTGCAGCACCCTGATTTACTTGCCCGAGCAGCCTCAGTAAAACTGCTGGCAACATAATCTTCTCTGGGAATTGTAACACAAGGATTTGCAGAACCAGGAGCTTGGATAGAAACCAGGTTAAAAGATATCTGGTTAAAAACGGGTTCAACCTCAGCAAATAAAGGAACAAGTCTCCATCACAACTTATGTGAACATTTGCTCGCTATTATACCTGTTCTGTACATGTGTTGACTGGAAAACAGTCAGCAACTCAGTGTTTAAATTTTTCCCCAACTCGAAGCTTGTATGCATTTCTTGATAGAGAAAGCAAGAAAGATGCAATGTTGCATCTTTTCTGAGGAAGTTTTGGGGCACATAAGTAAGAGACAGAATAGCACCGCTTTGACAGGAGGTTGGGGTTTCCTATGAAAGGGCCCAGCTTCACTAAAAAAAAAGCCCCATCTTTTTCAGAACCGTGTCAGAGCGCTCTGCAGATGAGGTGCCAATCCAAATTAACCTGGAGTGCCACAATAGGCCAGGGTGTAAATTTAAACAAAAACCTGGATGGCAGCTTCGTTTTTTAACAAGGGCAGTATATCTAGTCAGTAACCGATGTATGCTCTGTTTTTCCAGCTGGCAGAGACTCCTGGGGTATGCAGGCACATATTTCCAAGCACGTTGTTCTTCTGAGCTGTTTGTGCTTGGACCATAACTGCGGTCTAGGCAGCCAAGATAAAATATGCCAAGTAATACTGGCTGAGGGACAGACGGATTGGACCAAATTTCTGCCTGATACAATGCATTTGACATCAGTGGAGTCACGCAGTGACAGTTCATTGTTCTCCACTTTCAAACACAAAATATGGAAGGGGCTTTAAGGCAGGACAGCGAAGGCATTGCTGCCGCTGCCTTCATGAAATTGTCTTTGTTCTTGTCTGGAGAGAACAGGGAGTTATCAGCCATGAGGATTCCCCGTTTGACCATGTTTTGTGACTACGCGCTGACAGGGCTGGTGGCCTCGTGTAGATACAGATTTACCTGGCAGAGGGCTGGGGGGCAGCCTACCAGCTAATTTCCTTCCCCACCCCTCATTGTCAGTGTCGCAGCTCGTCTAGTGATTCCTCAGGTACCTGCGGAGGACACGGGGCCTCTAAAACCCATGAGAAGATCCACGCCTGGCTTGTGGATTTCAGTGGTGACCCAAAGAGTCAACCATGTTTCTCTGCCTGGGTTCACCAGCTGCGAAACAGGTGTAGAAATGCTCGTCTGCTTGCGCGGTGCTTAGTACTTATGTGAAGAAACCGGTACAGGGTTTAAATAAAGGGTTTAAATAAACTTTCTTAGCTAGGATGTATTTGAGGCATGCATGGCCCAACTCTGTTTTATCATTTGCAATGAAACCTGGAGGAATTTTCTTGGCAGGAAAGGCAGACTCTGGAAGGAAAAATGTAAAACAGTTTTCTCGGTGTGCCATATTCTACGATTAAAATCTAAACTAAAGATATATGAGCTCCAATAAACAAAAATAATCTCCTATAGTTTGCTTTAAAGCACCATGCTATTGTCTCTTTAAATAATAATGAAAAAGGAGAAAATATTCTACAACTTCCATAAAAAATGTCATATTTGTATAGACCCCAAATCCCCTCTGTTTAAACAGGGTGATTAATATCAGCTCCTGTAGGAAATTAAATTCAGGGAAGAACAGTAATATGCAGATATGCAGATTTCTAGGCAGAATGGCTAGCCCTGGGTAAGAGAGTCAGGTTGATTAATCTGCATCCTCAGAATACAAAATGAAATGCTGGGCTCTCCTGGGTTAGCACCAGAAATGACTTTTCCTTCTTACATTAGAAATAAATGGACAAACACATGCACGTATATTGCAAAAGGCCTTAATATCACATGCAGTGTTTACGAAGGTGATAAGAGTTTAATATTTAAAATATCCTATTTCATCTGGGAGGGGAAAGAAAAAAAAAGAGCTGCTTTTCATTAAGGTGAAGAGTTTTGCTTATGCTAAAATAGTATTTTTTTTAATCTTTCGTAAAGACTACAAAATTATAAGGAAATCCTGTATCAGCATGCAAGTGCATCTTTAATCTGTTCATAAGCATTTTACTGAAATAATATCGTCCTGGGAGATATTGGAAACAAACATGGCCATAGTGTGGAAAAAACTGGGATCATAAAACAAAACCACTCAGTCCTAAGTTTTTCATATAAATTTCAGTGCACTTTTCTTTATTCTTTTCAGAATTACAAATACAATACAGAAGCACAATAGACCAAAAATATGATTCCACAGACTTGATTTCCACAAATATAAATCCGCCATAAATATAACCTTTCTCTCACTTCAGAATTATTTCATTTTCACATTACCAAGAGTAAATATGCAATTTTTAATAATTTAATCTTTCAAAAAACCACCCCCAAAAACTCAGAAAAATATTTACAGCAAAATGCAAAATGTCATTTTCAGATTTTTTTTTCCCCTGTCGTTACTGGAAAACCAAGCCTGTTATTTAAAATCATTCAGGGTCTCTCCAATAATTGTATAGAAGTAGGCATTATGCTATATTATTAAAGCTGTAATTTCCTGCTGAATCTGGCTGGATGTTTCTTTTTATCACTTGGCAATTTCTATCTAGTTATGGCATAATTAAGTTTCCTGACCCTTGCTCACTCTCTTAACAGGACGCTTAGAAATATACTAGAATTGCAGATCTTCAACCTGATGTCCTCTCTCCCCACACAGTAATGGAATAAAATTATTAATCCAGTAATTGTACAGAACACATTACTTTGCATTGAATGTTCCTATTTCTCATTTTCTGTTAGTGACAATCAGGCAGAGGTACAAATCATTTCTGCAGGGAGCAGAGCCCTTGAAAAAGCCTCTCATTCACTCCACTGGAGCTACCTGTACAGCTGTGATTATTCAAAGTCTAACACAGTACTAGGCTCAAGCGAACAAAACAAAGTTAATAAAATGGAATAAGGAACAAGATATTTTCCTGCCTGCAGCCTCCTATGTGCCAAAATTAGAACCTTACCTCCAAATGATAAACCACACTTCCAATTGCGTTTTTATAACAAGACTAATGAGTCTCAGCTAAGCATTTCAGACTTGGCTGGCGGTAGCAGTGGCCATCTACTGTGGGGGTACGCTTTGTATGCTCGGGCCATTAAGGAGGGGTGGGAGGGGAAGGAGAGGAAAGAAGAAGTTGGAAGGGAGACAAAGGGTCCCTGTTCCTGAACCTTAGGATCCAGGCACCAACCATGCGGGTCCGCACCCATTGAAATCTCCACGGAAGGAATCCTGGCTTCACCACAGCTAATCACAAAATCCNCTGATGTGTCTGGACCTGAATCTCCCTTTGGTCATTGCCTACATGGGACTTCTGAGCCCAGTAAGTGATACTTATCCCAACAGAGGTTACGAGCTCCACAACTCAGCAAATGAATAAGGGCTTGGAAAACAACTTGTTTTTTTAACACACATCTCCTCAACCANCCTCAACCGATCCACCTAATAACTTTGTTTTATTTTCAGATTAGCTACAGCTGTGGTGGGAAGGGGGGAGGGGGGGGCGGATGATGTTGTATTTTATCACCATTTTCTAAGAACATAAGTGGAATCTGCTCCTGCACAGAATGTCTCGACTCTAACAGTGGATCTCCCTAAAATATGTAGTTGTAATCTTTGCACTGGTCTCCTCCCTCTTTCCTGATTGCACCAGGCTTATCCCCTCTCTGCCTCTTAGAAGAAATATATTATCTCACTATAACCTGCCGGTTTATTGGGCTGAAGTCCTGCGAATATGTCTTCAGCGTGCACTTGAATTGATGGAATAAGCTAGTGAGAAAGTCTCTGAAGCAGCGTTGCTCCTTTAATAAAACCCTGATCTTAGGGAGGATAAATAGCAAAACAAAATCCCTATCTTCATGAAGAACTCTAGTGATTTTATGCCAACGCAATAAGGTATTTCAAATTGAAACAAGGCAAAGTGCTGTGTATCATTACAGAAAAGAAACACAAATAAAGCATAGGATGCTGCATTAGGATACTCCATTTGATCACATTTCTTTGTATTTTTCCACGCTCTTGCCTTGTCCTCTAATAATGAATATCTTTGGGTTTTTCTGAAGAGCAGACTGCACAGCCAGAGAATGCTGGTTGCATAAGCATTTCCATTACAGACTGTCAGGTTTATAAACTCATCCGTGTTCCTTGCTTTATATCTGTACGAGAGGAATGTGTGCAATTTTCACTACTCTGGTAAATCGAACTGATCCAATAATGAAAATACTGTTTTAAAGTGCATTAGACAATAGGCCATTTCCAGTGAAAAACAATACTACAGCAGTCGTCTCAAGGTGGCTTTTTTTTGGGTTGGTGTTTTTTTTGTTTTTTTTTCACCTGCTACAAAATAGCTCTGGTTTTATTTCCATTGAGTCAGTCACTGCGGAAAAGGTAATCACTATAATCACAGCAAAGATTTCTGTTTGTCTAGGGCACTTAAGTGACTGCCATCACCGTAGTGTCTGAGCAGCTCCCAGAGAAGTCGTGTTCCACGGGAGGCTTGATANCATTGTGTCTGTGACTTGCATGGTCATCTCAACCACTTCTACAATTAATAATCACCTTTTATACTGAGAATACTTCCCCATTGGAGGTGATAATGGAGAGACAGAGAAAATAAAGCTCTGAACTTTTAAACTATTTGTTTCTCTCTCCTGCATTGTCACTTTAATAGAGCATACACCAACCGAAGTTTATTTCTTCTTCTATGCCTAACACAAAATCTCCATTTGCATAGATCAGGTAGCAACTAAATAATCCAGTGATTTATCAAATTATTATCTCCTTGCACATATTTGGTAAGTGATGGACTTGCAAGCACATCATAGATGGAGACGCATGACATATCAGTGCACTATACAAAAATATACACAAGTATTCATGTACAGTTACTGAGTATAGCTTTACTCCACTNTATTCATGTACAGTTATTGAGTATAGCTTTACTCCACTGGCCCAGCCTGAGGTTTTGCATTTGCAATAGGAGCATGGTCGGCTCTATGGACACAGAAGTTATATACTTGCACAAATCATAAACTTTTGTTTTATTCAAAGATCTCTGTGTATATAGATAATAATTTCTTTAGCATAGCAGCAGGAAGCAGAGTGGTTATTTGCAGACATACAGGACGTTTGTGTTCAACTTATTCTAAAATGTGTGGTTTTCCAAAAAGGGAGGATTCACACTTTCCCTTCCAAACTTTTCCTTCTTTTCAGTACATGGCAAGCATACCCATGCACAGAGTGCTCTCTGTTCAGCCTGGTCTGGTGGTCCTGACTTCCCGCATGTAGAAGCACGGGGGCTGGGACACTGCATAAACTGCACTAATCGGCATCATTCTCATTCTCACAGTCTGATGATATTTATTTGGGATTGCTAAGTACCCTAAACAAAAACATTATAAACAAATGATACATATATCATCCATTCATCTAAGCAAACAATCAAATAATTGCATAAAGTCCACAGTATTGCATATGCTCCCACAGTCAATTCTTATTTGATTTCACCGGTGTGAACCTACTTCTTTTTACCTATTGACAACAAAGTAATCTTTAAAAATGATGCGTTGATGTTCTGTAATTTCATTTACAGTGTTTTGCCTAATAAGAGACTGACGGAGAAACAGTTATAAATTCTCCAAATCAGCTTCTAATAAATACACGCATTCGTTATGAGGAGGTGGCGGGAAGGAACTATCACTTAGCTTCCTGAAGTTTCATTGACAAAAATGATCTTGGAAGCAGGAGAATATATTAATTTTTTCCTTTTGGATTTTTTCTTTTTTTTTTAAATCTAGAAGTCTGGAAGACATTTCTAAAATGGATCTATTTTCTTTTCATTCTGCAGAATAATGCATGAATGATTATAACATATGCTCTATCTCCAGTTTTTTCAACCAGTGGAAAAGTGCCTGACACAATAATCACAACTTGTTGGGTTTTCAATCTGATGCTGTCCTATTTTATCATGGTAGTTAAATGTCCATTCTTGTTCGGCGTGATAAATGTTATGGCCATTTAACAGTACCGAAAAAGAGAGACATGTTAAACCAAATATTGCTTCAGATTGTGTCTTTTATTCTCCTTTATCATCATATCTTAATTTATAGTATAATCATCATTATCACAACTGTCAGCCTCATTTAACCTTCCCTGCTCTCCCATGATTCTCCGCTGTCAGGCCTGATTGCCTGCCTTCTGCTGACGGGCTGATAATGCCTGACTGATTAGCCCTCCCCGAGAAGAAGACAATGATATATAGAACCGCGCCGCTCACTCTATATATTAATGAGGAGCTGGCAAAGCTTTGATAAGGCGGTGGAATAATCCATCAGCCAGAGAAGGAGCTTGTATAACTGGTGGAACATTTCATGGGAAAAACACCTGGGAAGGATGTAATGACCCGGCAGCTAAATACCTCTCAGCCCTCCTTCCCCTCTTGTAATTAACATCAGATATCTGCCGCGTGGATGGCGCCCAGGGCGTTATCAGTCCCCAAATCCCCCATAGGTTCTCCCCGTTTTGCACCCAGGGCTTTAGGCCTTTACAACGTCTTTAGCGAGCGGGCAATTAATAGCTCATTTTCCTTGGCGTTAGGAACTGTTTATCTTCTGAACTAGCTCTTATCGCAGACCGTTACCTATGAAAGGCGCGAGTCATCGGCGTTTTTGTGCGCTAGTTGTTACACTTACTCAGCAGAGGCCTGCTTCGCCATTAGATACAAAGCTTCTGATGGCTACTTGAGTTTGAATGCACTGTTATTACAGGTATTATATGAAATTGCTTGTGTTATGTGAAGGGGATTATAGAGGTTCTGGATCAATAACTTCAGTGGATGTTGGGAGTGATTACAGTGCTCTGTCAATTTTTCCCATTTGGCTGTCAGTACTGATTTACAACACACCACCTCTTTTATTCACATCAAATCACTCATTTCATTGGTAAATTCTATATATCTCAATTTACTTTAAGTAGCTGATTTGTGTAAAATAAAATGACTTCCTCTCTTCAGCGTATGTGAGAGAGTGTGTGCACGTATGCACACAACAGACATAACCCTATAGTGCCATAAGTGGCACCGACATTTACGGAGCTCTTTGTCCTCTTGGAAAGGACAGCATGCAACATCATATAGGTCACCTAAATAAAAACAAACATATATAGTCGAAACATTTCTCCAATGGCTAGGGTTTTTTTAACATGTTTTTTCTTCCTTTACACAAAGTGGCAGATCTGCTGAGGCGCAACTGTTCAGAGGATGCAGCTGAAGGATTTTACATCGCTGGAAAACAAAAAAATAAACAAAATAACTTGAGGCATGGGGCTTTGGACTAAAGAAATGTAGCACTGGATGAACAGCCCAAAGAAAATGCCCGTGGNACTGTTCAGAGGATGCAGCTGAAGGATTTTACATTGCTGGAAAACAAAAAAATAAACAAAATAACATTTCAGGCTTCAGACTTGAAGCTCAGTGCAGAAGGTCCATCCTGGAAAGGGGGCTCAAGCCAAAGACATGGAGAATACTCAGGAGACCCACCTCATAAGACTACTTGGGTTGATTTTATGGTACTGATGGGGACTGATGGAGGTCGATTCCTCAGAGGAGGTACTAGGCATTTTGCAAAGGCCTACTGTGAAGGGACTTGCATTTTTTAAGAAAATATCAGGCTTCCTGTTTCCAGAGACTGTTTAGAGATGATAAAGGTTAGGGAAAAAAAACGAGGGCTCTTAGAAATGACCAGTGATAAATTAGGTTTTGCAAAAGGAAGAACAGTGAGATGGAACATGATGAAATAGTCAGGTATTTGTGTACCTGTTGAAATTCTGCATTAGAAGACAGGGGCATCATGTGCAAGCCCTCTAATCAACATCGGTGAAGTACAGATATAGGTTTCCAGCTTTATGTTTATGGAGTTATTTTACTTCATGCTGTGATATATATTAATCTGTTCTGTTAATTCTGGAATAAAAAGCTATCAGTGGTTCTACTAACCTTGACCTAAAAGCGGCCCTATATTTTTTCTTAAAGTAATAAGCAACCTACAGAAACAGTCTATAAAGAGCAAATAATTCATATCTAACAAAAAATTCTCCAATTGCATATGATTCAAAGAATTAAATTGATAAAAAAGTAGATTTACAAAAGTATTAACTCAGACACTTTCGGAGTGCTAAAGCCATTACACTGAAGTAATAGATTATAGAATATAAAAAAATACAGTTTTTATCATTCCTGAAAAAAAAATTTATTCTTTTTTATCATAGTTTCCATTCAAGTATACAGACGAACTTTGTTAGATTTGCAATTTTCCATCTTTTTCCTTCACTACAATGTATTTCCTAATATAATTTAGAGATTTTAAAACATGAAAATATAGAATGATGTTTAAAAGTAAAAGCTCTATAAACTATGACTGTATTCTGAATAGTCATATTACTCCAGGTAATGCTGTGTTATGGAATATGATACTGAAGTAAGAGATCTTTTAAGTCATCTGTTTCTTAGAGTCTTAACACAAGCGCTTCCAGTGGAATGTTTAGTACTTTCACTAATACAAAACAACACCACGTTATATGTTATAAATGCACTAGCATTAAAAATTAACTAAGAAAAAAGGGTAGTGAAATAAACTCTTTTTCTCAAAACATTCAGTTACTGTAAGCATTAAGAAAATAAAGATGGGTCAAAAACATTATAACCACTTTTGAAAGGCTGAGCTGGTTGCAGGCAGAAATAACGATCAATCAAAATTCAAAGCTCAAAATAACGATCAAACTGATATGCCATTTATCCACACAAATACAGACTGTTACCTTTATTTGTACCATACTCTATCTGTAGATCAAAAGTAGTTTTGCCAATATATCTTGTGGGCTGAGCTGGTGCTTGACAGGAGTAATGTTAGCAGTACTGACTCCCAACTTGCACACAATTTGAGTTATATGTGCTTTAAGAAGTTACAGTAAAATAACTTTGCCCTGAGGCCTAGAGAACTTGAGTTCTGTAAGGGCCCATGTAACTATCCTTGTGGTAAAATTAGGCACAGGTATAAGTAGCTTAATAAATCAACGCTCTGTCAGTCCTTTGCATGGATTTTGGCTCTACAACATTTGGAACATGTATGACAATTGAGGATACATGCTGCATTTGAATAACTTGCTTAATAAAGATTTACAATAGCCAAAGTAAGAATTTACGTGTGTCTCCAACAAAGTCATCACATTGTCTTGGCCAATGAGTGTATGTTGCCGAATGTCCTATAAGCACTGATTTACAAATGAAAAACAATAATCTTGAAGACAGTGTTACAGCGTATTCATCAAATATACTTAACTAATGAATAGCTATTCCTTCAAGAAAATCACTGAGTAAACAGAAATTTATGAGAAAATTAATATTGCCCCCGACCATAAATTTATCAACATGTGCTCACAGGTCTCAAAGTATGTGTATGTAGCTAGTCCTGCTTACAGTACAAACCTGTGAAGAAAATTTCAGTGCTAGGAGTTTTTCTTAAATCTTTCTTCATCTTAAACAGATTCGTAATTATCTTGGAAATGTATTTTATGACTCAGATCCCTTTGCCTCGATGCCCGCGTTCATGGGTCGTGCTCTTTTGCCCCTCAGAAGTGGCCAGTTTTCTTCTGCTCATTTACTCAGTCATGTTACATTAGCTGGCAAGGTGATAGTTTTTGGGAGAGAGGTGCTGGGTGTGGTGTGAGGGATGTACTGCCTTGGGCCTGCTAGCTTTCCAGCTGAGACTCATTATTCCCCACATGGAGAGCTGCTCCTGCCACCTGGTCCAGCGAACTGAGAACAGACCTCTCTTTCTTCATCTAAGTGAAAGATCACAAGTGAACACCGTTTTCTGTTTCACAATGAAAATTTAGACTTTGCAGAAAGTTTCTCACCTCGGTTGCCTAACACGAGCTTGGATAAAGCCCTAAAGTATGTACAGCAGGGAACTAATTCTCAACAGCAGGCAAGGTCAAACTCAAGGCTGGTACACACATGACTGCCCATAAAACCTTGAGAAGGCTTTGAAAAACTAGTCCATTGGTTTTAATTCACGTGTATTGTTTGTAAATCTCTGTCACACTTAAATGGCATTTTTTGAAATATGCTATGCAAATGAAAGGCAGAAAAAGTGCTGTTTTGATGAAAGCTTGAGAACCTCATACAGTCATACACAGCCCCTAGTGTTCAGGGACTGTGAGAAAGAAAAACCAATTACGATGCTCGTGATGAAGCCGCCTGCTAGGCTGTGGGCTAGGTGCTGGGGGATAGCGAATTAAAAACTTGCAGGGTAACATGAACAATTTAAGAAGTAACTTTAGCAACTGTATGACTATCTGAACAGTCAATGGCACAGAAAAAATTCCAAAATTAACGAGTCAAAATAAGAGTTTCTTTTCCAGGAAGTGTAGAAACTAAAAATATCTAAATGATACTTTAGTCCACACTATACTGAAACCTGTTTTAATGTACTGATTTTAGTGTACTGATGCACAGTGACATATTTGTTGACAGTGTAGCTCCTCAGCAAGGCTTCATGTAATTTGCTATGAGGGTGGCATAAAATGTTTACAAAGAAATTGGTTTAAGGTTGGTTTTGTTTTATTTTGGTTTTGAAGGAGAGAAGATGAAAGTCAGATGCTTATTTACACAGTTTTCCCGAAACTAGAACGACTTAATATATTTTTTTTTTCTAAAGTATATTTATCCATTTTTTGCTGAAAGAATGTTTTCAGGGTATTTGGATAAACAATTCAAGTCAGGATGTTCTTCGGACTCTTGTGATCAGTTCCTGCATGTGTGATTTAGTTGCCTGAACAGGCAAATTTAGTTGCCTTACTTGCTTAAATAAGCAACTACTGTGTTTGAGATGGGTGAGGGTCTCCAGGCNTATACTTGCTGACACCATAAGAATGTCTTAGACAAACTGGTTTGCCTCAAAATAGTTCTGGCAGTCAAAGGTTCAGGCACCTGAAGCAAGGCCACGAGACTGACAGCCAGAGAAATGGGTCTTGTAATCCTATCTTTGCAGCTGAGTGCTGCTTAGTAACTTTCACTTAAGGCTTCTGAGCACTACCTATATGTGTGTGGCTTCTGTTCACTTGAATAAACCTACTGNGGCACCTGAAGCAAGGCCACGAGACTGACAGCCAGAGAAATGGGCCTTGTAATCCTATCTTTGCAGCTGAGTGCTGCTTAGTAACTTGCACTTAAGGCTTCTGAGTACTACCTATATGTGTGTGGCTTCTGTTCACTTGAATAAACATACTGANCTGAGCACTACCTATATGTGTGTGGCTTCTGTTCACTTGAATAAACCTACTGAAAAAAGTTTTAATTGCTAAAATTCCACTTCTGATTTCTTCTGCACTTTTGATTTGACAAAACTGGGGCCTAAATATTTTTTTCCCTGTTACAGAGACATTGCAGAAGTCAAATGATTTGTCCAGTCTCGCATGGCAGCAGCTTCAGGAGTTATGCTTCATGACTTTTAAACCAGTGTAAAACATCTCAGGCAAATATCTTCAAGGCTCTGATTTTATAACTGTTAAATCATACTTCAGCATGACACTTCATTTATGACACTTGTAAAGATGTTTTATAAACGTTGTTTGCCCTTATACAAGGTGAATATTACACATAGCTCCTGGTGAAATGCAGTTTTATGTGGATATGTCTTCCTTGAAAAATGACTGTATTTGCATTGCTGATCACTATGTAGCACAAGAGACTTTTGCTACAACCAAGAAACGGTCTGAAAAGTGTGGGCCAGTTCCCCCAACTGCCCTGTGCAACAGTATGAGGACAGAGTACCTACTTAGTTGTGGGAGACATATAAAGTGGAAAACATATACAGCAGCTTGTCACTGTACTGAGCCATTGTTAATATTCTTTTCCACAAGTGACAGTATTTTTTTTCTGTTTTCACTATCATCTCCACCCATCTCAAACATCATACATTCATTTTAAAAGATGTCCTCTCTAAAATCCTACAGCCCAAATCTTCTTCTCCATCACTTCCCACAAATCCCATCACTCCCAAACGTCACAGAAGGTTAAGTACTTATGCCCCATGACTTTTAATCCTACAAAAGAGGAGCAGGTCTAGAAGGCTCTCAGGAGCTTTGCCACTGATCATCCTTGAGGCCACTTGTGCACAGTCCTGAGCCAGTGCGAAAGGTCTGGGAAACACAGACCTCCAGTTTTCGCTTGACAGAAGTAAATTTCAGAGAAGATATGAAATCAGTAAAAAGGAGCAGTTTATCCCGGGATGACCATTCCAGGTATGCACGGATCAAATATGCTTGTGAGGCTTTTGTTCTTTCACTGGAGATGAGTGTGCCACTCCAGCCATTCTCTGTATGCGTACCTCTGTGCAAAAGCAATAAATTCTGCTCATTCACCTGTATATAATTTACCTGTGGGTTAGGTGACCATATCTTGTGGTTTCAGCTTAGGCACATCCTCTGAACTATGTGATGTGCAAACTAGGACATACAAGTAGGCTTTCAGTTCAATCTGAACTGCTTTGCTCTACTTCAGAAATGCTTTTACCCCAGATGAATGTGTCTCAAGTGGAGCTGAGGGTTTTGTCTAAGCCCTTTGCTCTGAAGTTTCCAGTTCAATGCGGGGTTAGGATCCCAGCACTCATGTTTAAATTCTAGTCTTAGCTGTCACTCAGCCTCGATCTCAGCTTTCTCTGCTGTGAAATGGGAATAATGACTTTTTTTTTTCCTGTAGGCGAAATGCCATGAAGGACTGCAGACTGCCAATCGCCCTGTGCGCTATTTGCAGTAAGGTTCTCCGTCCACCTCTACAGAAAGGGCAAAAGCAATAGTTTGCAGGTCTCTGTGCAGGTCTCCCGCAGAGGAGGAGTACGAGGCACTTGCCAGATGCACTTCATGCGGTCCTCTGCAAGCAAAGCCTCACCCATGAGCCCAGGCAGGCTTCCCACAAAAGACAGGGCTGCCCGCAGCCTGAGCCTTGGGGAACTGGTTTGCAGGGGAGCTGTAGGGATATCATTCCTGGCTGTAGGAATGGAAAACCAAAGCTAGCACATCAGAGCCTGACCCCCATTTTTCCTGCCACCCCAGGTAAAGAGAAGGCTGATTTTCTGGCTCACAAGAGCGTTCCCACCCTATGGGGGACCTGACGGGGGGCAGGAAGCCCAAATACCCCACTCGATGCCACTTATGATGGGCTTTGCTGAGTATGGGTGTGAGAGAGAAGTTGTGGTTGCAGCATTCATTGGGACATAAAGTATCAACACAAGGAATTAGTAAGAAAGCCTAGTGACAAACGTGGTGATAAAATCTTCCTGTGCCAAAAGCTTGCTGTGTTTAGCTCAGTGATTGCATATCACTCTTTGTCAGAAACCCATCATCCTCCATTTTACCTAATTTACAGGTCTGGATTTTTCCACATGCATGAATATGCAAGATCAATGTTTTGTCACGAATAATATCCAGTTCTTTGAAAACAGGAAAATATCTGAGGTGGCAGAAAGGCTGGGGACAAGTTTGGCCAAAAGTTTCACCTGAACCCACTAATTCTGGAAACGTAGAGCAAAACCAGGTTAAATGGCAGGATCCATTTTCAGCACAAATGTCCGTAAGCTATTTGATCAGTAACTACAGTTACTGATTCTGGAAATAGTCAACTTCCTTCTGATTCCAGCCATTTCAGAGACATACATTTCTCCTCCTTATGACACCTGTCTTCTCCAGAAAATGGAACAAAAAGGGTGTTTAATATATTTTATTTCTTTGCATCAGAACACCTGGTTATCGGTTGCACACCTGGTATCAGGAATCAGTACTTGCATTTTCTAGTCGTGATGTTCACATCAAACAGTGGCCTCAGAAAACCTTATGTTTGCCACTTTAATACTATGCCTATACCATTAAATGAGCATTGAAATGCATAAATCTGATTAAACTCAAATCAGTCCAGTATTATGATCCTGCACTTAATTTATGGATGAACAGATACTTTAGTTTTTTATATACTGCAGGTGCTTTCCTCTCTGTTAACAAATACCAATTGATCTTAATTTAGTTGCTATATTCTGTGGTGTTTTAGTTTGAACTCTCTTCTGATAGGACAAAGTTATTCTTTTTTTTTTAAACATGGTAATCTATGTGGGTGAAAACAGCAATGGGGAATTTCTGTGTGACACATTTAATAGTTCAAATGAAAAATAATTGAATACTTTGCAGCTCAAAAGTGGTTTATCACCATGGGTATTGCAGTGTTTAGAGTTACTTAGTTTGACCATGTTAAAGCAAGAATGGATTGTTCAGTTGTGAAGCATATTATTTGTGGTCTATTTAGTCTGCTGTTTCTTCCAGAGAGAAAAATCCTCTTTATTCGGAGTAGAAAGCTCAAACCAAAATGTGTAGGGAGGGTAAAAGCTTGCCATAATAAGCCCTTACCTAAGGTGAAAACAGTACTATTTTGAAAAACAAGATAATTTGGGAGCCTGCCTACACTTAGTGATTCCAAGCAAAAGTGACACTTACTACCATCTTAGCTGTTAAATATTTTACAACTCAGCCTTCTATCTTTTTGTTGGCAATCTTCTGTAATCAACTTCATGAAATTGATCACTGAATTGGCTATTTTATTATCATGATGATAATAAGCTTTCAGGTCAGCATCCATTTTTTGACTTTGTTTTCTAAAGCACCCCAGTCCCTGCAAAGGTTCATTAACGCCACATAACAAACCCATGACTTTGGGGGCAGCATTCTGTAATCTCTACTTACAGTTTTTTTAGTATCCGTCACCCTAAGCAATGTCAGAATCCTCACCTTAAAAAAAATCCCCCCCACCGACTGATAACTTTGAAACCCGATGCTTTTTGCACTGTGAGGGTCACAGGTTTGAGAGACTGTGTTCCTTGAAACAGCACTGAAGATGCCTAATCCATTTTCTAGTCCTGTAATAATCAGATTAAAATTCAAACATACCAGACCCTAGCTCCCCGCATGTAGGCAAGCACACAAACACCTCGCAGCTACAATGTAACCAGCTGATTAGAAGCAGCTTTTATTTCTTTTATTACAAGTTTTGCTCAATTTTAACCCTGAGATTTGCTTTATAGGGAAGTGTCTGCATACTGCCTTCCTTTTGTCTCAACCAGAGGGTTTAATAGCTAAAGTAACTGAAAAGGACTAGCACCAGAAAGGCTTTGGTTACCAGAGTAACCGTAAAAACAGACCCCAGTCTCCATGGCAAAGAGAAAAGCTATTTGCTGCAGCCTTTTCAGACCTTGAACAGACACTGACAGTTTTCCTATAATCAGTGCAGATTATTTGTAGCAACTAACTATATTATAATGTTAACTATAGGAGGTCTTTGAAAATATGCAGTGCAAAAAAAGGAAATAAATATAAGGATTTTTTTTTGCTAGGTTGGGTGTGACTATCATATATTTAAAAACAATAACATAAATCAATATAACATTGTATTCCAATGAAACCACCTCCTTCTTAATGTTTTTCCCCCTCTTTTTGTTTTGCTTTTAATTTTCTTCAGGAAATTTGTGTCTTTTGGTGTCTAAATACCTAACATCCTAGTGAAGAAGTTCTTATGATAAATGCATATGCTATAGTTTTATTGCATGCTGCCTTCTACATGTTTTTCCAAACACTATACATCAGCAATGCTTTATCTTATCTGAATTACTTGATAGCTGATTCTTCCCGGTGTCTGCTTCAGGATATGTTCAAATTGCACAATATATATTTTTAAAAAGATCTCTGTAATTCATGGGTCTACAAACCCTGCAATACAATTACCTAAATTACCAGTGCACATTGTAAGTGCTCCTTGTGGCTAATCATTCTGTCCTCAGTGAATTGCTTGACTTGCCAGTGCCTTATTCTCTGTAACAGCACTGTTCAGTCTCTGTCCTCCAAACCAATGTCTGTGAGCAGAGTCACTAATTCCAATATGAGTTACGATGAAACTTAAGTCTTTACTGGTTTTAACTATATCTATTTAAATAGATGATAATTGCATTGCAGAGAGATATACCACACGGTATTTCCCAGGTAGCTTAGTTTCAAAAGAAAAAATTTTAAGTGAGCACTCATTCTGCATTTTAACGAGTGAGGTAAAAGCATAGTGAATAGAGAAAGCAAGTATTTAGAAGAATAGTTCTTTTTAAAATGTGTATGTGCATATCTAAAATAATGCCATAAACACACACAGCAGCTAAGGTGTAGTAGTGGTAGGGGGCATTCTTAAATAATTTGGCTTAATCTATTCTGGATTTTATTAGCAACATAAACTTTGAATAGATATTTTTAAAGTTGCAATTAAAATATGCAGTATGTGCAACATATGTAGCTATAGATATTTGTTTACATATTACAGATATTCATTTACATTGAAATATACAAAACATACGAAAACCCCCCAAAAATTCAATATATCTCCTTCAAAACACTTAATAAAATGACCCAAAAATTGTATTGCAAATACAAGTTCAAATACAAAATTATGCTTTTATTTGAAATAAAGAAAAATAACTTAGTTAATTACGCTAAGCTTATTTTTCACTGTCTGTATCTGTGTTGTAGAGAAGCAAAGAATTGTCTAAATAATAGAATGAAAATTATTGTCAGATACCTGTCAAGTCAAAAGGAAAGAAAGCTTTTATCACTGTGTATAATGCCTTTGCTTTAAAGGAAACTGAGGCAAAGTTTTTTTGCCTAAAGCCACAGAGGTTTGAGCGTCAAATCTAAGGGAAGAACTCAGCACACCATGATCCCCACGCCAGGGCCCAAGATATGATTCTTCACTTTTCCTGTAAAAAGCCATGTTTTTAAAGTGTTTTCTGTGTTTTGATGCTGAAATGAGAGGCACACAGCTCTATCAGCTCAGGTAGACTCATTTCTGGAAACGAGTGGTGGAAGAGCTGTGGTGGAAGGGTTGGAGCACTTCTTGGAATCCGAATCTATATTTTTAACTGGAGGCATTTTCAGTCAAAAAAACAGAGCTTCACTGAGTTTACTGGAGTAAAAACTAGGGCAGTGAGATCATAATCTGTTTCATCAGTTTGTCTTAAAAATGGCATCTTCACACAGTAGAGAAACAAAAAGAAAACCATTGTCTTATTTAAATCTACTAATTTCAGTTAACTTTTTTTCTGGAAAAGTATTATCAAGTGCAGTTAAAATAGAAACAGATTGAGAAGTCTTAAAGCCAAAAGAAGCAGAGGCAGAACATGTTAGCTCTTCCAAAATGACAGGTCAATGTACTTGGGTTGAAAGATGGTGGAAGAAAGAGCTTTAAGGAAAGGCCTCCAAAAGAGGCAAAAATCAGCGTCCTGCTACNGCTATTCTAGATTGCTACCTTTCTCTAGTGCCAAAACTCTTCTTACAGTTCTTCTAAAAGCTGTAAATAATACTCCCTGAGGCAGGCTGTCAGAAGAATCTCAAGGCATCTGAACTTCAAGTTCCTATTCTAATAAATAGCTGTAGCCAGGGAGGTCCCCCCAGAAGAGCTAACAGCCAGCAAGGCCAGTTTGCCTGTGGGAGAATGGCAAAGCAGACTTTCAAAACAGAATTTCCTCCAGTTCAAATAATTGCCTGGATTACGAGGCTATTAGCTGCTGTGAAGTCTTTCTTTTCTCTTCTGCTTTCTTTGTCTTGATGTGGATTGGGACTTTTGGGAATCTCAGAAAGTTTTGAGAGACCCTGTGCCAAGTCTCAAGACCAGCAAAGAAGAACATCACCTTCAGTTTTACTAGAGGAGAGTTCCTGCTGCACCAGTTCACCCAGTGATTCCTAAGATATAGGAAAATATCTTCTGACTAGTAAGGTGAAACTAAAACCTTGTGACTCCTGCTAGTATTTTAAATCAGTCCTCCAGAACATGAAAAGGTAGATGTACTTCACCAGATAGCCTTTTCTATATGGATTATGGCTTTTTTATGTTACATGCTGAAATAAGTCCCTTGAAGATAAAAGACGCAAATGTAAAAATAAGTCCATAACAGATAAAATATAGTGTTGAATTCTAAGTATAATGACGAGCACTCCTGATGCCCCTTATATATTTAAAATTGCCATTCAGTTGCATTGAATGTAATTCATGCTATTTTTCCAAAGTATAATCCCACAAGGGTTTTGACCAAACAAAAATGCTCTAATGACTGCAAATGGTTCAAATATTCTGTCCAGTGAGTTGAAGTTAAGTGATAAAAGTTTCCATGTTAAAAGAAATAATAAGTGGAATTTCACACATATTATAGTAATTGTGAAGCATCCAATTTACATAGAAATAATGTAAAAAAATTCTGACCATGATGGTTTAAGTGAATCATTACATGCATCGCTGATACATTTAGAAAACTGCAGCATGCCAGGTATGTTTCTTTTAGCATAATAAGTCTTGTAATGGAGCCTTTAAAAGCCTTAAATGTATAGTTAGATTAACCTTTCTGTTTGGATTAAAAAAGGGAAGAAGAAGAAAAAGAAGAAGAAGAAAACAGATAATCATTAAATAGCCAATTAAACCAACATTCATTTCTCTTTCCAAGTTAGTACAGTTTCTTTCGACTGTCCCTCTCTCCAAGAAACAGTATGTTATTTACACTGCTCTCACATTTAAATAGTTTTGCTGTGCTAATGTATTTCAGTTCCATAGGAGTTCACTCCTCTCTGGATCAGTTACAGTTCACGGCAGTACTGAGGTACCCAAGCTCAGGTGGCATTCCCAGGCAGCTCCTTTGCACAGACTGATACTCCAATACCACTGCGGGATTTAAGGGCTCAGACTTCAGGTGGAGAAAGCCCTTCACCTGTACAAGTTGCACAACCGGTGCTATAGGCAATCAAGAGCAAAGAAGTAATGTTTTGGGAGTGTATCTTCAGGAGTATCTTTGGCGCCTGAAGGTGCCAAAACAAATTTTCAACAAAATGCATGGGAAAAGTACCTTGCCTGGGAAAAGTTAAGGAGCTAAAATTTGTTAATGGTGTTGTATATGTTTGCAGGTTTTTTAAAATTATTGACCCTGTTCTGGTCTTTTCAACACCTTCTTTTCAGTTTTAGACTCTAGCTTTGTGTAGTTTATTTAGAACGAAAAAGATTTCTCTGGTTCTGTGAAAGGTGTGCTGAAAACAATAATTGAAACAGATCAATCAATTCCATATCCCAAAGAAGTGCATTTTTATTATTACCACTGCAGAGCTCTGCAAAAAATCTTAAATTAAATGTAAAGAAATTTGACCATCGCGTTGGCAGTCCCTGAAAATCAGACCTTTCTCCCAGGCTGTTTCACCCCTCTTTGGGTTTTTTCTTGTGTGGTCCGTGATTATCACACCATTTGTCTTTTCTGTTTCCTTCAGACCTCAAGGGAATGCAAAATAATACAGAACCCAGAAACAGATTTGGATTGAATTTGATTCTTTCCAATAGAGAGTTCAAACAGCTAAAGAGGGTCACAGAATCAATATGTTCAAAAAACATGGGCATTTCAGAGAAAAACTCAGTCAGGATACGAGGGGGAAAAGCAGCTGTTCTTCGCTCTTCACCTTCACCCTTCCACTGTTTCTGCTGCCCTTCTTTTTCCCATTTCCCTCCCTTTTGGAAGCTGCTTTCCATTCTCTTTTTTTTGTGTACCCCTCCTCCTGCAGCTAGCCCTCTCCCTCGCCGGCTGCGGCCCTTTCCCAATGCTGCCTTCTTCCGCCGCCTCCACCACAAGGCTCGTGTAGCTCTGCATGCTAATTCACAGGCATGAGATCACAGATAGACTTCAGCTTTAAAAGACACGTCTATTCCCTGAAAAAAAGAACAGATGTGCAACCTGACTACTTGCCATGATACTTCGTACTTTGAAGAGGTAACTTTTGAACATGATGGAGAGGCAATATAAATGGACATTAATTACAGAAAATTCAAGGCCCTGCATGGTGGCAGAGTTTGAATATTTCCAAATAAATACAGAAAAAAAAACCAAACCAACCCAAACTTTTATTGTAACAGATAAGTATACAAGTGAATCGATTCAAAGTTGTTTACTCTTGGTCTCACTCCATGACTGTGGGTGTAAAGCAGTGGTGCCTCCTTCAAACTACGCTTACTGCAAATAAAACCTAAAAAATGCTACACATAGTTCTATGATAATTTTTTCGGCATTCATTAACAGGCAGCAGCAATATTCATTTAACTGCTGTTGTACTGGCTTTTTTTTTTTGTTGTTAGTGGTGTAATTCACGTCAATTCCCACTGAATATGCTCCACATACTCAGGTACAAACACAGCAGCCTTCACGGTATCCCCCCTCCCTTCATGAAGCATCAGGTTGAACTTGTTGTTTGCCAACTCCAGACAGGTGTGGAGGAGAGCACAAAGCAAAACAATGTGCAGGCTTGAACACTTCTAGTCCCAGAGTGTACTGCACTGCCATGGGCATATTACAGCATGGAATTACAGCCAGAGCTTCTCCTCCTGGAGTCACTGGACATGAGGTATGTCTGACAAACATAGACCTCCTGTGAGATCTGTCTTTGCCTCCAAATTTCATTCCACAGGGGCACAGATCACCTACAGGAACCAAGCTACATCTGACAGCCTACTACAAATATCTTGGCCAAGCTAAGGCAGCTGAAATACATAACATTACAGGTCCATGCTGGGTAGCTGAATCTGTCCTCATTGAATTTAAATTTTCACAATATCTCAGAATTTAAATTTTCGCAGCAAAAGAAAATTTAGAGCCATCCCGCTTGCAAAGAAATTTAGAAAATATGACCTATGTGTAACCAGTACTGGTTGAATGCCCTGAGAGCCAGAAGCATCTCTGAGAAATATTCACAGACTAATTCAGTATTAATGAGGGTGTGAGTTTTTGCAGCACCCAGGTTTAGACACTTAGCAGAGCTTTAAAGGGGCGAGGTAGCTGGCTAGTTTCCTTAGCTTGCCTATGCACAGAATGATACCTTCGGTGATGGCAAACTGACATGGGTCAGTCTCAGTCTTTCTGCAGGCACTACATAATGACACCAGGATGATCAAGCTGCTAACTTGGCCAGTTAAATTCAGCGCATAACTGTGAGTGGCCTGAACAACATAATTGTCAGTCCCTGCTCTTTGGTGACCTCAAAGCATATCCACAAGGTAAGGTCTGCAAGGGGGAAGTGGTGAATTATGGAGGTGATCACCACATCAATGCACGATTTAATACCTTGAATGCTGATGATTCAGACTCTCTTTGAATCTGAGAAGGCCTCTACCACTTCTGTGGATAGAAAGAAGGAAATGCTCTTGTCAATCAGTCCGCAGGAGTAAGGCAGTGGGGCAAGTGTTCTTGGTGTGGGAGTAGAAGGTCAGGGCCAGCACAGAAGCTCAGCTCTGGGTTGTCACAAGCTACTCCTTGATCAGACGTTGGTCACAGCCAGCTACAGTATGAGGTAGCCACCAAGAAAGGACAGCACTGCTAATTTCTGTAATTTATCACATATATGCTACAGCAGTTCAAAAGACAATACTAGAGATTATTTCAGAACAGAAAAACACATTTCCTTCCTGTTTCTTTCATTTCCTTCCTGTTTCTTTCATTCTTAAGAGGGTACAAACCTGACAAAAAATTCACCTCCTGGATCATGAACAAGGATACCACATGTCATCTACAGAAGTAAAAGATTTAAAGGTTGTACACAAGCAATTACAAATGACCCAGTGGAAAGGAGGGGTTTGTACACTGCTCTACCATACAGTGGCAATTTCCTGAGCCTTGGTCCAGTGAAGGGCTCTAGCGCTTGCCTGACTAAGCATGTGAATAGTTCTGATGACTTGCAGACCATTACTAGTGTACTTCATGCTAAATGCATGTTTGTATCAGCATCCTGTAAGATGCAAATGTGCTGAGTCATTCCTACAATTTTCTGTAGAGCAAATTGTGAAATATGAATTGAAGATTGGAACAACTTTTCCTTCAGAGCTTCCAGTTGGTGGCTGAAAGGTTCTTGTAACCTTGTGAGCTAAATAAGAGAAATTCAGGAACGTATTCCACAGTGAAAATGTCAACATATCAGAAGATCTATTTTAAGAGAATGCAATAGACTCTACCTATATGGAGTACTTAGCACACAAAAATGTAGCATTAAAAACTATCCTTCAGTGAGAAACTAAAAATGCCATAATTGTTCTTGTCTCTACCATGATAGACTATCTGTGTTAAACAATGTAAATAACAATTCTATTGAGAAGCTGTGAGAAAACATATATACTGAAAAAGAAGTTATATTGTAAAAGGAATATGTTTTATGGATACATGTAGAACATATCCTTTCCGTAATTTAAATATCCAACCATACAGCTTAGAAGAATAAATTTTTTTTGCAGTCACGGGACCTAGCGGAACATCAGATTTCAACAGATACCAGAAATTACCTCATTTAATTCTGTGTGGTGGCGATACGTGTAAGGCTGAAGAACCAGAAGTGATTACATTAAAGTTATCTTTTTAGCAATGGCTAGAGCTGGTCAACACTGCCAGAAATATACCAGAAAGCACAGAAGTGTTTCATCACAATGTATTATTTAATTGTATGCCTTAAATATCTCAAAAATATTTTCAGAAGGAAATTTTGGCATTTTTCTATTCCACGGTAAAAGGAAAACTTAGCAAGATGAAACATTTCCCATGAAAAACAAATGGGAAGATTCTGGCCAGTTCTAAAAATGACTTGGAAGCGACACAGAACAACAGTGCATGCAAGTCAATACTGCAATATTAGTTCTAAGCACCTTCTCTTCAGATACTAAATCAAAATTATTTCCAACTGCCCAGACTGACCTTTTTCTTCCTCATCTTATGAAACATGCAATTTTAGAATGGTGCTTTTACAATTCTTACTAAAAGCTCAGTCCCCCATCTTTGTTGACACCACAGTGGAGAAGAAATGCCGATGTTCTGTAGCACATACGGGACTGCGCAAGGCATCCCTTCCTGATTTCCATGGTGATGGCAATGGTCTCTGTCTTACAAAACTACTAGCTTTGATCACAACTGCTCCCCAAAACAGCTGAAACAAAGTATTAGCTGGGGGCCACAGCTCCCCATTGCATGAATTTGATTTTTTGCAGACAATGGAGAGAATGGGTCCCGCAGACATCAGCTGAAGGGGAAAGTGGCAAGGAAACAACAGCTCAGAGAAGACAACACTGTTTCTCCCTGAAATTTGCTGGCAAGGAAAACAGGCTCAAGTTAAAGATGCAGGAAGAAATTCATCCTACTTTCAGACCAAAAGTTTAGGTTTTTTTCCCTGTGTTAACTGTTGAATCTTACAGTTCAGTTAGGTGAAGCAGGAAATTTTGTCAGCCTGGCACATGATACAATCAGAATGTAAGGAAGGATCCCGCAAACAGTGCTTTTGAGAAGATTTTGGGGTACACCTGCATGTACAAATTTGCCTTGTCTTGCTCTTGCTCTCAGGTGGCTGGATACAAACAAGTTCTAGCACGTGATTTGTATATCTGTGCAAGCAAGGCACCATGCCCAAGCTGCTAAACCCCTCTGGGAACATGGCCAGCTTGCAAAACAGACAGGTGAGCATATATCTGTCTGCATCCAGCCACACCAATATGTGTTTAAAGATCCCTTCATCGCCTACAAGAAAGATTCTGTTCAATACACACATACACAAACACGCATGTCCCTATATATGCATGCAAAATGGACAGAGAACTCATGTCCAGATATATGAACATCAGTGAACGCAGCAAAAAAACCTTATGTTCTAGCATCAACAAAATGAAAAACTGATAAGCAGAGATGAAAAAAATCATTTGACTGATTTTAATTTTAACATAAAAATACCGGGCAGATAAGAGGAATCCAATGCCAAAATCTTATCAAGAATATCTTTTAGATTGGGACAGATTACTGGAAAATACTAGAAAAGAGATATTATATGGTGTAATAAATGCAGTTGTTACAGCACTGGGAGGACGGTGGGTGGTGGCAATTCCAGCAGGCTTAGCGGCAGCAGAGGAGGATGTATTAGAGAACACCAGACTCACTCACAACCAATTAGTAGCATGGAACTGAGGAGAGCACAGCAAGAAGACCTAATAATAAGCATTCTTAAATATAAGAAACTGATGCAGAGGACGAATTAAAGTCAAGGGCCATGATTTTTTAGGAAGCCAATTGTAGCTTACCATCTATTTAGTGTAGTTTCTCCTGCCAATTGAAGCAATGCTCATTATGTGAGATTAATACTATATGTGTTTGAACTCAACTGTGTTCTCCATGCTATTTTTTCTTATTATGATGGGTGTGATGGGTGTACCTTTTAAGCTAATCAGTAAAAAAAAAAAGATGAATCTGCTGCTTAGTGATTTTTTCTCCTATTTTGTACTATAATGAATGCTCATTTCACTCTGAAATGATAATTAAAAAACCCTATCAGTGTAAGTGATGACTATCCACAATAGAATCTAGTAATAAGCAAAGTTCTTAATTCTGGAAAAATAGGCTGATGATTCAATAAAAATTAAAAGAGAGATCATCCAAGGTCTTGTCTGGAAACAGAACAAATTCCAAAAAAATCATTATGACATTCTTAAGAAAAGCAATGTGTAGAAATTAAGGCTAGCCATTTTTGAAGGAGTGAATCACTTTTGTGACCAAAAGATAACAATGACTCTGAACTAACAGTTTCTGACAACTCAAGTGTGTTTGCAACTTGCATTCAGTTGACAGTTTCAGCCAAAAAAAAAAAAGAAAAAAAAATAAGAAATTTCAAAATTATTTGCTGCAGCATTTCTGAAACATTTCACTTTTGCAAGTTGGAGTTACAAGTGATCTTATAGTTTCATTCATAGAACTGCCAGTCTGCAAAAGGTGGTACTGGTTCATTTTTATACCAGTATAGCTTCAATTTGCAAAAGGCAATCTCAGGTTGCAGAATTCAGTGGATTGTTGCTATTTATACTGAGGGATGCCAAGAGAAGCTGGCTAAAAATGATCTTTTTAAAAATTGGGATTAACCCATACACTCANTCTTTTTAAAAATTGGTATTAACCCATACACTCAATTTGTATGACCCAGCCTATAATTTCACTGTGATTTTTTAAACATCTTTTAGGTGACCGTTTCATTTCAAAGAACTTGGAATCATAGAAAGCAAAGACCAGATATCATGCTAGCAAATGTAATTTGCTTAAAAATTACCTCAGAAAAATGAGAAAAAATCAGCTGAGTAAATTCTACAGTTTTGCTCCAGGTAACTATATGAAATAGTTGGTCAAAAGAGAAGTACACCTCTAAGTACACTTATTTTGAAAGAAAAATTGGGCAAAAACCTGACAAAGAAAAAGATGACAGAAAAGGAATATTACTGTTTCTCTACTGTTGAGATGAATCTCCTTTTAACTATCACTTAGTGTCCTTAGTTATTCTCATCAACTTAAAATAATGTCCTGGAAGTTTATTTTAATCAAAGCCAAAAAGTGAACCAAACTTCCAGTAGCGACTTGATAGCAAAG
The DNA here is from genome assembly GCA_003993805.1 of Himantopus leucocephalus. Lineage (NCBI taxonomy): Eukaryota > Metazoa > Chordata > Aves > Charadriiformes > Recurvirostridae > Himantopus > Himantopus leucocephalus. Next base: position 165,041,458 of record RSEF01000001.1, read on the forward strand.
ACATACAGCTATTTCACCCACAGGCAACCAGTTTAAACATGTATTTGTGATAAGAAATCACATTAGCAGGTGTTCCAACTGACTAGGAAGACATCTGTGACCCAGAGTAGTGGCTCATTTCATTGCTGGACGACACAGTTACCCCTGTGTAATATTGGACAACACCATCATGATGTGTCATTACATAGGAGCTGAGGGCAGCTGTCTCACAGGTGCAACACCTTATTATAAGAGTTTCAGAAATTAAGTGTGTGAGACTTGATTCGCGCATTTCTTTGATGCAGTCTTTTACTTGTCACACAGACCAATCTAAATCCACTCTTCCCAAGACAGGAGAGGTGGAGGACTTGAAGGCAGCTTTCTCTCTCACAGATTTAGTACCTTCTTGATGACTTCCCAGACCAAAAAGACTTCTCGCGATGTTTCTCTAGGTCTATCTGGCCTGTGTCCAGGATTTCCTTTCCTGCTTTATGCTGTGTCTTCTACTTCTCTCCCTCGCTCCTCTTCACACCTATTCAAACAGTATTTCATGAAGTCCTGTATTCAAATATTCAAATTATCTGTTGGACAGAGACATGTGCTTTGGTCCTCTTTTATGGTCACCTTAAAGGAGGGCTGGTTGCTAAATGCTCACTGTTGGCAGTTGTTATATATTAATGCAGCCCATAGCAATACTTTTCTTAACAAGCTCAAAGGAAGCATCTAGAAACTGTCTTGTCTAGTGCAACAAACCACCTTCATGCATGCAAGAACTCCTGTTACTCAACTGCAGGACTTCATCCAGCTATCTGGTCACTGTCACTGCCTGCCTGAGCCTTGGGCAATTTACAACTGGACTTTTGGTTTCGGTATGCTTACACAGCTCTTACACAGGACCTTCTCATAGGTAATATCATTTGGCGTTATAGGATAAAAACCAAAAGGAACATAAACCCCCAAAACTGTGCAAGTCTATAAATCCAAACTTACTGGGAAAAGAGGACCACTGGTCATCTTAATACAGCTGAAATACTCACATCATTCTTCCCTTGCCCAGAGTGAGTAAAACCTTCCAACTGTGGCATGTTCATCTAATACAGTTCTGAAGATTAGGTAAGTACCAAGTCTAATAAAGGTAGGTAATTAAGAGGATTAAATGATAAGATTAAATGTGCCTTTGTCACATTGGGCAGGATATATTTCCAAGAAATCTCACAAGTTCCATTAGCCCGAGGAAAGGAGAGCAAATCTGGCACAGTCTGCACTAATGCAGGGAGGAAAAGTACTGATGAGATGAAGAAAACCTCCTAAAAGGTTAAAGAATGGCAACTAACTCATAATAAAAAATTATTCCTGTTGTGAAAAAAATACTCCTCTAGTGACCACCATTTTACTGCTCGATAATGCTTACGTGTATTTTTGTAAACAGATGTAGTAAGAAACTGGTACAACACTGTAAAAGGATGGGTAATAAATATCTGACATGTCAGCTGTGAGTATCGCCTCCTCCCGTTTCCTTTCTATGTACATTTGTATGTCACAGTAGGTGCACATAATATGTTACCTCCTGTTACTGAAATAATACCTTTATATCTGTAAAAATAGCGTAAAAACTGAGGACTGCACTTGGTACTGCATTCTCTGTCCACTGACACAAGCAAATAAAACACCTTTTGATATACCAGTAGTAGTACATGTGGATTAATGAGTGATGCTAATACAGCTCACTCATTTTTCAAAGCTGTATTTTCAGTGTATTCTAAAGGAACCAGAAAATTTGGGCAAATAGTCCTCTTTTCTGGGGAGGGGAAAAAGAGAATCGGCATCTGCAGATGAACAGTCAGAGATCTTTCTCTTCTTCCTCAAAGGGGCACTGGTCAAAACTGGCAATGAAGGAGAGAGAGAGAGACAGAGAGAGACAGAGAGAGAAGGACGCTTTATAATACATTCTATATCTACTGCTCTCTTTTATTAAACTGTCTTTTGTGAGTTTTCTGTCACCCAAACTTCTTTCACTAATAGCAAGAAGAAATGTCATAAGGAGTGCTGATTAATAAATATTTGATGTAGCATTACACTTTACCAGTAATACAATGCTGAGCACCAGCTGTGCGACATCCAAGATCTCCCAGCTCCATTTATTACTTCTGAAGTTTCTAAGGAAGAGCAGAGCAAAGCTTACTGGCCTTCTGCCCACCAACGGAACACACCGAGAATCACAACAACCCTTTTTGAGACTTATTTTTCCTACCCCAATCTAGGGCAACTGCAGAAAGATTCTTCCTAAAACTTAAAAAAAAACCTCGTGGGTTTGGTACAGGTATAGTATTCTCTGTAACTCTGAAAACAATTCAACAAACATCTCATCATACGGATTTCATTTCTGAAGTCTATTTTGCAGCATACAGCTCCACCTGTTGAACAGGTTTTAGGAAAATAATCTTTACTACACGTTTTCTTTTTCACCTTGCTGTTTCTGAGAACTTTGAAATAGAAAAGCTCAAGAAAAGCTGTTTCAAGGTCTCTTGAGCAACTGGAAAATCAATTATGCAATAATTTCTGACAACTCAAAGAGAAATAGAGAATAACAGACAGCATGCAGCCAACCTCAGTACAATTCAAAGGGAAATGCCCTCCAGTCAACAGTACTGGTGGTGATGTATTTCCAACAATATTTCAGAAAGAGAATGGTCCTCTCGTATCTTATTGTGGGAAAGGGTTTTATCTGAAGTACTCAGAAGATGCATATCAGAAAAGGCATGAACTTTACAGCAAATTAGCCTTTGTTAGAGGTGAGTTCCTACTTTTCAACACAATCAAGCCATGAAGCAGGCAGAATAAGTGTTACCTTTGCTTTGAAGTGCCCGTATTTTCAGGACAGAATGAAAATGTTAATTGTCTCATTAACTTTAAAACATGTAACAATTCAATCTGTTATAAAATTTTAGAAGCAAATTTTAAAAAGCCAGTATACTCCCAGCTACTGTTAAACGGAAAACATCCCTAGTCACCTTAGAAAGGATAAAAATACTGTGGGCCAAATACACCGAATCACAGCAGTGCTAATCAGGAACGCGCTGGCTAAAGTTGACTCTGACAGAGATAGTAAAGGAAAGGGAAGCCCAGATTTCTGCCAGTGCTTTAAATATGCTACCAAACCGAAGGGATAATTAGGAATATCCTGTACATATTGTTTCTACCAATGACTCCCAATAACGTACCTCAGTAACTGATACATATAATTATTATGTTTTGCTACCATCTCTCCTAGGTAACCTGCCAGTATGTAGGACACGTACGCCACTTTCAGTTATCCAATTATAAGGGCTCTGACCAGGCTTCAGTGGGAAAAACTTCCAATAACTTCAGCTGAAAACAGTATTAGAGAGAGTATTGTGGGGCCTGGCTTTCATGTGCCAAATGTCAGCAAGGCCACAGATAGGTCGTATTATAAAAACATCTTAAAATTAAACACATGCATACAGTTAACTACATATTTATAAGGTTTTATTTTTAGCATCNGCCTGGCTTTCATGTGCCAAATGTCAGCAAGGCCACAGATAGGTTGTATTATAAAAACATCTTAAAATTAAACACATGCATCCAGTTAACTACATATTTATAAGATTTTATTTTTAGCATCTCCGAATACCATAAATAAATTAACAAAAAAAATAAATAAATTCAAAGTGAGAAAGTAGATGAAAGCAATATTACGTCATATCAGGGATTTATTGTGTCATTCTCAGAAGATTTTTCTGATGTGCAGAAACATGTTGTTGTCTAACTGTTAGGACACTAAACTAAGGTGAGGGAGCAGGGATAATAGGGAATGGATTACCTCAAATTTATTGTGCTTTTTGTTTCCTTAAAAAGGGCCTAGAAGTTCATACAAAGTAATCAAAAAATTAAAATTCTTTAATTACTTCCATTATTCTGAGAATTATGAAAATGAGATATCTATGCTGCAAAGACAGGGAAATTTAATTGCTACTTTAGCTGAAACATCTAAAAGTTAGTAAAATAAACAAATTGCTAGAACAGAAGTTGTCAAAATGGCCCATAGGTTTGTTTGACTCCTTGTTCAGGGGAAAATTCACGGTACTGTATCTGATAAGCTTTTTGACCTGCCTCACCTCTCTTTGCAATGCTGATTTCTGGCAGGCTGAAGGATATACAGAAAAAAAAGTTATTGTCAAAACAAGTTTGCACAAGTTATTTTGGAAATAAAAGGAATGTAGTGTTGGCCAGTAAAATTTTTTTAAGCATGACCAGCTTTTGACCAATGTAAATTTTTCATAAAATGTGCATTTAGCCTGAACTAAATTAGTCTAAAGATCCACACGAAAACACATACAGTATACTTATATTTATATTGGCATTTACATTTACATTTCTATTTGTATTTACATGTATATAACATATTTTTACTGTATTTAGCATTAAAATACACCTGTGTGATGTTTTATGGAAGTTGCGAGATGCACCATCTCTGTAGAGTGGTCTCACTGGCTGGGCTGTTGACCCGAGCACGGGTCCTTGATGCACTGCGGCCAGGGGCTTCCTGGGATGCACAATAGCCATTCCCTGACTAAGGAAGCTGCTGTGCATCTTGGGAGTTACATTGCCTGTCCAAGAAGCCCAGCTGCAGCATTCAGAAGGATTTCCACTGTGAATTTCTGAGGTTTAGCCAGAAATTTTCTAGGGTTTGTTTTTGGCTGGTTTTTTGCTTGCTTCTTTTTGTCTGTACTGCCTCTTTTTAATTTTTTTTTCAAAGGAAAAAATCAAGACAATAATAATGCTTCCCTTCTCCCTCTCCCCTAAGCTTCTTTCATATGGTGACAGATTTCTCAGCGAATTCTACTTACTAGACTTGCCGTTTTAATCTTTTGACAAAGCGTGGAGGGCCAAAGCAGGTAAGATTTGAATACGTAGTTTCACAGCATGAACAATGTACACTAAGAAAAACCTGCAAAGTTTGCATTTGTGTACTCCTTTAGCTTAGTTACGGTCTTAACCTAGGGAAAGGGACACATCTCTACTGTACATATATAGTGCCACAAGCAGAGCACCAGCAAAGACCTGACATACAAGATATGTTCAGTTGACTTGCAAGTAATTATGATACAAATGTAATAACTTCAGAGACCTCCCACTTCATTGCATCCTTGCTGTGACATGGCCATTGTTAGTGTATATCAGCTGAAATTTTCTGAAAGCCAGAGGACATGTCAAGCAAAAGCGGCTGTAGTGATCACTCACAAATGATGAATCTTTGGTACCCAGTTGAAGGCACACGTACAATTTCCCTCCCCCAGGCTGGGCATTCTGTAGTAACGAGTATACAAAAGTGCATGCACACTTCTGTTAATTCATTATTCCCACCAAGAGTTGAAGTAGTGAGAAGGCTGAAAGATGAAGTCTCCTCATCCTCCTGAAAATCAGGATAACACAAAGCAAATTCACTAGACAGAGACGTGGCCAAGCTTCATTCCAGACTTTTTAAACATATTAAATGAAAATAGCAGGTTTTAGGTAAGGATGTGGGGAGTTGTGTTATTTTTTCCTGTTAAAGTGTTTCCCTTCTCATGCACAGTCCCTTGTGCAGTGCTGTACTATGCCTGATGTGGGATACTGCACTAGCAGGAGCTTGTCAGATATTTTCTTTGTAAAGCATCATGCAAATCTATAGCACTGCATAAATAAAACACAGTCCTATTAGCATAATGCTAAAAAAACCCAGATTGTAGATGTCAAGTTGTGACTTTGGTATTCTGTCACCAATATTTTATGCAATTTATATTTTCGTATCAGTGCTCTGACAACTTTTTTGTCTTGCATACTGATGTCTAATTGAAGAAAGATCCTGCAGCTGGACATCACAAAGGAAACTGGTTTTTTAGGGACAGTTCAATCTAAGGGTAGGTTTGTAGTAAAGGTTTTCTCTAAAATGATGTGAAACTGGGAGTTTAGGAAACTTAACAGCCTGAGGTAAAAGAAATGTCATTAGGAATTAAGAATAATCCTGAATGGAGTGAAAAAGAAAAAAAAAAAGAGTAACCAAGTTTCATTTTAGAGTCTGTTTTACTGGGTACAGCTTTCGTGAAACGTGTGCAGTTAGAGGTGTTGATCTTGGCAAATATCAGCAGATAAAGACGTTGATCTAGCTTTCTCTGAAACCTGAGTGGAAACAGACTGTGATATTTCACTGCTCTCGTCACATGAGGTATATTAATCTGTCAGAAGTACCTCTGAACTGCACCTGAGGGTAAGGGATCATGAAAGGGGACAGCAGAGTCCTAGGGACATATACTAAGTTCTTATGCCAAGGCTAGAGAGAAAAGAGGTCATGGGACATGGAAACGTGGAGCTAGGCTGCTGTTCAGCGATTATCCCTTTTCTCTGCAAATATTGCCTTCAGTGCATTGTGTCAAGGCTATTCCCTTGAGTCTGAATCAGAGCTGCATTGAATGGCAGCTCTAACAAAGTGTAGGGGAGGTGGCAGTTCAATCAGGAAGGTACAGACAGTACATTCTATGGGTAATTGCAGGATTCCCTGTAGTATGTAAAGCAAATTAGAAAATACAAATAAATGAGGGGCAATTACTAAAATGTTTGCTTTGGAAACCAGAAATATTTTTTCCCTGCTGTAACAGTTATTGGCACCTCGTTCTCTCATGGATTTAGGAATGGGTCTAAAGCAAAATTTTCTAAAAAATTAAGTTGCTTCATGACCAGGGTGTGCTCATAAAGCCTAGGTTCATCTTCATCTGTCCAGTGAAGACTCTATGATGTCTAATAATACTGTTTAGCTGGCTCTATAGCATGTATCTCCTTAATGTGGCTGTCGTTTTCAAGAAACTTGACAGAATTTCATCTGTTGGAGACTTCAAGTCCTCAGTCAGACTTAAGTGGAATGGGTCAAAGCATTCATAATTTATATGTGCGAGCTGCTTACAGCAAGCAGTGCAGTCAAATAACCCACATTTCTATAGGAAATGATTAACATCAAACAGGTAATCCTTAACCAAATTCCCAAGTAACTATCATGGAATCAAAACAGTTCTCAAGAATATTTTACAGTGAATACTTTTACAATTTTACCATGGCAAAAAGGCAAATTGGATGGGGAGAGCAGTACATGAGATTCATTGCGTTAACTATTTAACGTTTAACTATATCCACACTCTGAACCTGTGATAACTATTTTCCATTTGGATCTTGCTTATGCAACTGGATGTGAGCAACTTTCCAAGTTCCACTGGCTGCTCTGGCTTGGCGGCACCTGTGAGACACGATAGACATGATAGACAGGATAGCATGCCTATCACCTCAGGGTTAGGCAAACGCCACAAAGCATTCCTGGCCCCAAATTAGTTTGGAAAAAAGATAGTAGGCTGAAAAATGCACTCAGTCTTCTTTTTCGCAGATCCTTAGAGAACAGGCACCACGGTAGAAGTACTCTGAGAATTATTAGTTTAATAGGTATTCAGCACACTGAAGCAACGTCCTTTTGTCGTTTGAGGCTTTTTAAAAATCGTGAACACTGTTAGGGTTTGTAAGCACTCATTGAATACGGGGTGGGTTAAAACTTCACCATGTCTCTGTTTTCCTAAAAAGGCATCCACTGCGTGTGCTTTGATGCTGATCCAAAACCAGCATTCTGTGTTTGTCTCATGCTGGAGGGTTTTTGGCTACTCTATGCCATAATGTACCATAGCAAACAGAATCAGGCATGTGACAGTTTGCTACATCTGTGCAGGGATAAGTCATTCATCTCAACCTGACACTTCTCTCTTTTCCAAAGTGACACTGCAATAGAGAAATATGCTTGCTCATTTGTGGGAAGGAGAGTAATCAGTCCTGGCAAACAGAGATGAATTTCATTCATACAGTACATAACTCACAGTTCGTACTTTCATTACATTTCCATGGAGAGTATCCCACTAATTTCAGCCAGAAAGCTATATTTCTAAAATTATTTTACCATTGAGCTGTAAAATGGGGTCCTGCGAGGTACTTTAAGAGACATTCTGTAGCATCAGGAGTAAAAATAGCAGTACTTTCTTCAGAAAAATTATAGCTGCCTGTTCCAGATTTTCCGTGGTAATTAACCTAGATGCACTCAAGTGATGAGTACTCTCCCTAATGACTCTATTGGTTCAAAAAAGGAACATTTTCCTGTGATCTCCTCTGACAGTATCATCAGGATGTTGTCAGTGCAAACAATACCCTTATCTAGCTTCTTTTCAAGTCACCTGATTAACTGGAGAAAATAGAAACAGAAAGAAAAGAGCATGTCCTTGCACAGAGGCTGTAAATGTCACTGAAAGGCCAAGGGACCAGCTCCACCTGTCCTTCCTTCGTTAGCTCAGCTTCTCCTGCTGAAGTGGCGGCTTACTGGGGTGCTTTATTTCCCAATCTCTCTGCCAGAAGGTGGATCTTTACTGTTAGAAACCCAGTTCATGTGTCCTGATCACAATGGCGCCTTTGTAAAGGGAACAGTGGGTACAGGGCTTGAAAAACAACTTTCCTTCCCATTTAGAACCCTATAGGCTCATTATTCAATAGCACAGTGGTAACATAATGCATTTTCATTTACTTCACCCTAAATGTATGTAAATTAAAGGGTGGGTTTTTTATTAAAAATAACACTGATGTGTTTTTTGTTATTCAGAAAAGAAATTGTATTAGTGAAAAACAGCACTAATGACATTTCACATTCAAATTTGCCACTTGCTGGAAAAAGGCAGGTCTCACCCTGTGCTCAAAATATAAAAAATAAATACAAAATCTCTGCTAATTGGTACTGTCATCCATATGGTTAGTCCATATGTGTGTTTCACTTGTTTTAACTTACGATTGTCTCTTTAGATGGAAGACTGTATCCTAATAAAAAATGCTGCTCTCTTTACAATGAAAAACAGATCTGAAATGAAATGGCAGAATCGCTACACGCCATTGCTGCAGGGTTTTTGGGTGAAAAAGTATCATCTTTACCAGGAAAGATTACATATTTATGACAGCATTTAATGCATTAGGAAACCAGGGACACTGTANTCGCTACACGCCATTGCTGCAGGGTTTTTGGGTGAAAAAGTATCGTCTTTACCAGGAAAGATTACATATTTATGACAGCATTTAGTGCATTAGGAAACCAGGGACACTGTAAGATGTGGGAACTTGTCCTTAACATTTGAATTCTTGAAGCACCTAGGGCTTGAAATCTACTCTTATTTAGCCCAAACATTTAAATGGCTATATTGTAAGATCCTGTTACTGTGCCCGGATTGAGTGTTTGGCTTCATAATCAAATCAAGTAAAGATACCCTTCTTTTAAGGCTGCCTCACCTGTGTGAGTTCTGCAGATAAATGATGGATTGTCTAGGTAATTATGGAGCATAGAGAGACAGTGTATGAGCACAGATTGAAGTATTTACTCACATCTAATCTAAACTCCTTCTAAAGCTAGAACATTTACCAGTCTTCTCAGTTTTCTGTTTCAAGCTCTTCAAGTCGCATCTCAGGAAATGACGACCTCACACACAAAAGATCAAGTATATAAAGAAGATGAAGGGAAAAAAAGAAAAATAAAAGACATCGACTACATGTGTTGATGGCAAACTGAATGAAAGCCAATTGGAGATATTAGTTTTGCATTTTATTCTCAAAATGTTCAAGCCTATTTTTTTTAGTATTTCATCATAAATACTTATATCAGCTAGTTCAAGGTCTCATTTTTGCTACTTTCCATTCCTGTTACAGTTCTTTTGATTCTAGTGGACCAGATCTGTCATGAAGGTCATCTCTGCAGAGGAAAATATAATTGCTGAAAGAGGTAGAATCAATCTCATGGAGAACCGTAAAAATCAGGAGGAGACCTTGAACTGGGATCAGAATTCAATGGGGCGAAAAAGTGAAGAAACACTAAGATGTGTTCACAATTGACCTGCGTTGTCAAGCAGGCAGTCTGCTGCTTCCTTGATTAGTTGAAGCTCTTTCCAAGGCGTTTTGTTTCATTTCAAATATACTGAACCGAAACAATCGAGCCTTGAAGTCAGAGCTATGTAAGTCAGTAAGGCCAAACAGGAGTTCAGCCACAGAAATCAAAACTGCAAATGGAAGGTTAGAAATGTTTTGTTGGTCAAGGTGTTAGGACATTGAGCAGCCTCTAAAAGTCTAAAAGAACCTACTAAATGGGGAAACAATTTAGGGACCCGAAGGAAGATACTCTGAACAGTGTGGGAAATAGTAAAGCAAATTCTTATGAGAGCTATCCCTGAATTCATCTGTAACTTTCTGGTTTTTATCCCAGTACCAATTTTGGGTATGCAATGAAGAACTGCAAGATGTTGTTGTTAAGCAAGATACAAAATAGAGCTCGGAAGTGGGTCATGGAGAGATAGATGCCTATTGCTTTTGTCTTGACCTGTGTTTTCCCAATACCTTTGTCATCTTTAAGCAGATTTTGAACATTCTGGGAGAATTAAGAGTTTCCTGCTAATCAGTGGGTGTGAATAAATATGGAGCAAAGCAACTAGCTTGGCTTTTATGAAAACAAGGAAGACAAGATACTTTTGTCCAATCTCTTCTGCCACTTGGGGGTGGGGATGCTTTTATTCAGTTGCCAAAGAAAGTGAAAGGTTATGGTTGCCCTTATCTGTAAAGAATAAGGATGGATGTGAGGTTTTGTACCATGTCTTGGATTTAAGTTTGATTGGCGCTACTGACATCTGGCAAATGACAATAAATTATGTTTATGCTGGTCCTCAACTGCATTGCTGAGAAGAGTGACATCAGACTAGATGGTAACTTAAAATTTCAATAGCTTGAGTTACTGTAATGGTATATTATGGTTGCTATATAGCCTACTCGAGGTTTCTCTGTTTTTACTTTTGGATGTAGATATTGCTCCAGTCACAGGTAAGCAATTTCTTTCACGGCATCATTCTGCTACTGGGGGACGAGGGGGACCAGTACACTAAACTTTTAGAAGAAAAGGTATTACATCTTCTGATACTGAAATCAGATAGTTCTACCTTGTGATCCAGGATTCCATCTTTACTAGGACAATGATATTGAGAAATACCAGTCTTCGAAACACAAGAAATGCAGTTTTAGGGCTAAAGTTTTGAATTCTGAGTTAAACAAACATTTTACACTGTGAGGCATATGTTACTTGCTGAACATGCTTGCCTTTTCTTCCATCACATTTAATATTTATCTGAAAAATGTATCTTTATGACCTTTTTCTCTGACTTCTCCTTTTTATTCTTTAAGTATTTTTGTCCTGACTCTCTCTCGCAGGTAATCCCAGAGCTGCAGGGAAAGAAGTCCATTGACAGGTGTCTATTGTTGTGATTATGGAGCAGCACAGAACCTCAGAGGTCTTACTCTTTAGATTTTTTTGTTGGGAAAAGCTGGAAAGCAATACAAAAGGATTTTCTGTGAAGACATCAGTCCATACTAGATACAGCACAGGCCTTGTTAACTTGCACAGTTTAGCATGCCTAGTGTTTTTTCAAAGAACGATGAATCTCTATGGTCTCTAATTTTTTAAAAAATGACAAACTTTACAATTCTAAAATAAAAATGTATTCCCATTAAACATTTCAAATAAGCATTGGTTGACACCTCAGCAGCATCAAATTTGGATACACAAATGCCACATTGTTATTTATGAACTGGTATAGTGAATGAAAGTCCGTGTGTGATCATTCATAAGTGATCAGCTGTGGATGTACATTTCTTTAAAAATGAGGCAAAGTTTCATGGCAAACACAGATATAGCAAAGCAAACTGTCTTTCAGACTCTGTCTTATGTTCTTCCGTTATATAATAAGTCAAGGTTAATCACTAATGAAAATAAGCTGTGAAGCACAGCTACTGATTAAACATCAAAGCCATCTGTGCCATGTCACTAAGGTCCAATATAAAATAACCATAATTATTAATACCTTTTGGTATGCTCTAAAAATCATTACTTGTGAAATGAATTTTCTGCATGTAAACTCACTTCCAAGGGACAAAGTAAAGGTCTAAAAAGCCTTTGTGAGTTAATGCTGGAATTTAATTAAATCCATAGTGCTGCCTAAAGTGGATCCACAGTCTCCAAGTATGCTGAAAAAGAGAAACTGTAAAACTAATTTTCTATGTCTTACTGGTATTCTAATATGAATAAAAGCTATTAGAGTAATAAACTCAGTTCTAATTAGAAACACTGGCACTCTCAAAGAGAACAAAGTCTGGAGTTCAATAAATGTGGTATTTTTGGAAGGGTATATATGAAGTGGAAGTCTTGATTTCAGTTGTCCCATATTGTATGGAAGAAAACGTAAAAGACCAGAAAGCAGTCCTGAGAACTGTGAGAAAAGAGAGTTGGTTGCTTTTGGCAGCTGCCCTTAAGATGCCTTATAAGCTCCACAAGACAGAGTAAAACTAAATTATTCCGAATAGACTGGCTGTGATACAACAAACACTGATTCTGCATGGACAACACTAGCTTGCTGAAACCTGGTGAGGTAGCAGCTACAGAAGAAAGATGCACACCATTATATGCCACTTTCTTAGAAGTGATAATATAAAATGATTGGGCAAAAACTGAGCACAGAAAAAAGTGGGTTTTGTATAAATGAAACACTTGCTACTAGCCCCACCTCAAAATGTTCCTGGGAACCCTGGGGCTTATGAATTCATTCATGCCTACTAGGCCAATAGATGTACCTCTTGCTCAGAGGCAATTGCAGCATCTCAGTAGGATCCAGCTGTGATCGATTCCAGTAAACACTTGCAGGTTGCCCTACGGAGTCTGGTAAAGGGTAATGCATGCAAGTGGAATCACAGAATCATTTAGGTTGGAAGAGACCTTTAAGATCATCAACTGTTAACCTAATGCTGCCAAGTCCACCACTGAACCATGTCCCTAAGCACCACATCTACATATCTTTTAAATACCTCCAGGGATGGTGACTCAACCACTTCCTTGGGCAGCCTGTTCTAATGCTTGACAACCCTTTCAGTGAAGAAATCTTTTCCAATATCCAATCTAAACTTTGCCCTGCACAACTTGAGGCTGTTTCATCTTGTCCTATTGCTTGTTACCTGGGAAAAGAGGCCAATCCCCTCCTTGATACAACCTCCTTTCAGGTAGTTGTAGAGAGCAATAAGGTCTCCCCTGAACCTCCTTTTCTCCAGACTGAACAACCCCAGTTCCCTCGGTTCCATCACGCCTTATTTGTGCACCATGGAGCTCTTCCCCTTGTCCTTACCCAGCCTGAAAAGCCAAAGTGATGGATTTTAACTTCTACACTCTAGACCTAGTGAAGAACCATGCAACCTTAAATTGGAACAGAAATAAAGGTTAATCCAACAATGTTTAGGCAGTTTGTAAAGACAAGGTGAGATCCAACATAGGTGTGTGCTGATCTCCTCTCCCACATGTTCCTTCAGAAGGGAAACGTGGCTATATGTCCCAGGTGGGGTGTGACAGCAGCCTCTTCTGTGCAACTCCAGGTGCATCTCTGATCACCAGTGGTACTTCAGGGCTCAAGGATTACAAACACACACTGGCTGGTTGCCGAACCATGATGAGATGCAACGGACTGAGGTTTTTACAGTCTAAAACACAGCAGTTACAAGTCTTCAGACATGCTCTGCAGTAGTATATTATACTAGTTTTGCTGTTTATATAAGAAAATAGGGGAATGCAGACTTAACTATACACGGAGGGCATAGAAGAGCAGGTATGTGGCATTAAACAAGGACTACCAGGAATTAAAGAGCTATAAGTAAAACAAACTTATTGGTTTCTTTACCTGCTTTTGTACCCTTGCAACTCCAATTAAATATTTGTTACATCAGCTTCTATTCATACCATACTTAATCAACCACTTACCACTATAAACATTTTATATACTGTTTTTTATTGCATGGGGACTAAACTCTTACTGATGTTATTTCATAGAAGTCCATTGAATTGCACCAAAAATTAATTTGGCCCTGCACCTCTGCAGCTGTGTGGAAGATGTTGGCTTTTCACCAAGTTCACACAAAGATGGAAATATTCATTTTCCACCAGTAATTTGCAGCTCCCACATTTGTCAAAAGCAAAAAGCATATTTTTACTTCCTTATTTATTTTTCCCATGAATACTGTTTTTGCAAAGCACAAACAGAAAAAAAACCACAAATAGAAAATATAGCTATTTCCAACCATAAAAATTCTCCAAATTAATGAAAACTTGCAAATATGTTAAAAGACACAATTTGAATGCTTCAAAGTGTATTTCTGTAATTCATAGAATTTTGACAAAATTTGTTCTCTATGAAATCCTAACAAAATCCTTCCTCTGCTTTCACAGTGGTCCTTGCATATGGCAATGAATGTTCATACCAGCTCTTTACCTTTCAAGCTCAGGCCCTAAAAGTTTATTTTTGAAAGCCTGCTTTCAGAAGCAGGACCTCCTCCAGGACCCATGGAGGCATGCACAGAGATAAAGTTGGACAGGAATGAGTGCTGACGTTGAATTAATTCAGTCCTCTGGAGTCAGTTTGAACTCCATGATCTAGCAGTACGCTATTTTTTATGGATCTACAGTCAACAAGGGCTGGGCAGAAACTGCAGGTTGGAACTGATAGGCACAAATATGCTAAATTAGTTCAGAATTAACAAATATTTAAATGAGCATTAAGAAGAGATACTGCTGTGCTCTGAATCAAGCAACGCATGAGCCATGTTCCAGTACAAAGCACAACCCCTCCTCAGCCTTTAGCACCACACTGCCTAACCTTTCTGGGGGGGCGAGCTACTTAAAACTTCCAAATAAGACACAAAGATGGGAGTATCCACCCAGGGAGAGAGTGGGTCACAGCTGACAGGGGTGCACTGACTGGGTGAAGGGTGTATTTGAACCTGTGTGTTCAGTGGGCTCACGAGAGATAAAGGTTGCCTCCCACTGGCTTTCCATGTCATGTACGGCCATCAAGTAAGTCTTACATTGCCCAGATCCCATTGACCATTTTACCTGTCTTATTTCTTAATGTTAAAATCCATACTTTGTAGTTCTACCTTTTAAGCTCTTTTAGGGTACGAGCTCTTTTAAATTATATAGCTGCGTCCTTTACTGTTTGATTATTTTATCAGGGTTTGTGGCGAGGAAGCCAGGAGTAGTGAGAAAATGATGATTCCATGGATTTCAGAGACCAAACTCTCGGGGGCTTTATTAAAGTTTGGGTTACATCCCTTGATAGTATGCTGAGCTCTGCTAAAATCTTGCTGTTGAGACTAGGGCCGAGTCAATTCATCATTCTGTTTTCTTTCTTCTACCAGATTATCATGCTCAGAATGTACAGCCCTGCACCAGCGAGTCCCTTCCACGTGCTTGCTAGAGGTAGTTGGGAATTCTCCAGCAAAGTCAAAACTGTCTTTGTCAAAAGATAAATTCAGAAGCATTTTGCAATTCAAGAGAAGTTTGAAAAATATTTTGAAATTGCCAGACAAAAATTTTGACATTTCCCAAGGAGAAAATTACTTTCCCGTTGGAAATGTCATCATGCAAAATATCTAGTAATGCATGCAATTTTATATGTAGCATATGTACAGTACTGCATAACACAATTATATCTTGTTTTTAATATATAGGTGTTAAAACATAACAAGACCAGAAGGTGAAGGTCAAACCATATGAAATTATTGCAGCCAAACTTTTTAATTTACTGAATTCAAAATAATGTCTGGGTGGGCTTTCAAAACTGAAGCCTCAACTTTTTAAAGTCGAGAATGGAGCGGGAAAATTTTTTGTGTGTGTTTTGAAAATTTTCATAGGATGGAAAAGATATTTTTGTCTGGCTGTGTCAGCTTATAAAAAATACATGAAGAGTGGAAATGTGGCTTATCCCTGCTGACTGTGAATAGTCATTTTTTTAGTGGGGAGTCATCCCATTACCTTCCCCAGGCCAAGCTGTTTGTCAGGATGGGGATACAGGGCCAATAACCAAGGACGTGTGTCTTGAACATCTCCTCTGCCTAACTGGATTCTCAGAAATCAGATGTTATGAGCTTGGTCTAGCAACTGCTGATTTCTACCATGTGAAGTGCTATTGGATCTTCTCAGTTTGCATTGCATTCAGGGTAGAAAGAGCATCCTGAACATCTTATGAGATCCAAGCATTACCCTGCAGGTTCTTTCAACAAAAGTTCAACAATGCCTTATGGACATTATATCACATTATTTATAGTAGAACTTGCTGGTTCCTACATATTTTTTTCACCGTTTCACTGTAAGTAAGCTGTTATTTTCCACCAGTCCTGCTTTTTACAATCTTTTTTCAGACGGGAGACCTTACAAAGTGCCTTAGTCATACCAAACAGCATACCATGCCGGGATTGGCATGACCTCAACAAAAAAGGATGTGTAACACCTGGTGGTGAATGCCTTCCACTGTCCAGACAGACCATTTCGTAGCAAAGATGCGGGATCCAGCTTTCTGAGGTGCTAAAGTAACTGTGTTTGAAAAGGTGTGAAAAATGTTGAGCCTACCTGTGTTTCACTGGCTTTAAAACACAAGGGTAGGTTTTCAACAGCTCAACAACTAAAGCCTCTAAAATGAGAAGGTCACATTTGTCAGGTGAAAAATTTAATTAATACCTTCACATCTTCAATGGACGACATAATCATTCAGATTTTGGCTTTTTTTCAGCTGCAATGTGGCAGGTACCCGGGGCCAGCACTATTGATGCACCGTGTTGGTGTCATTCCACTTTACCTGGCTTTAATCTGAGACAGAAAAGCACAAACCCTTACCCTTCTCACAACCCAGAGGCTGCCGCTGCTGTTCCCTTCTATATGCAGGTAAAAGCCGGTGTGAATGAGGACAAGCATTAAAAAGAGGGAGCATTTTTTGAAAATTTTTGAAAATGCAGGTATTTTATCTGTAGACATCCCTATTGATTCTGAGCCTCCAGTATTGTGTCCAATGCTTGAAAAATGGATGGAGATTGCAGAAGTAACATTAGAAAGTTAGACGTTACTCAATTCTATTGGTGATGAGCTTCATTAAAGAAGATAAAAGCAATGGCTGTATAGAAAATTCCCCATTCAAACGCCCCTGATGATCTCACGTGACGTTTGCAGTAAATAAATAAATAAATAAATAACTCAGAGACAGTGCAGTTTGACAAATTTTCCAAATAATTTCTCAGTAGCTGGTACAGCTCTCTGTCATGATGTCCAGACACCACATCAGAGGAAGAGTCCTAAGTGAAGAGGAAGGACCTAGGTGGTCTTCTAACCACAATAAAAGGCTAATAAGAATATTTATTGCTAAACATATTGATAAAATACAAGCATTGGAGCACCAGTGGGAGAGTAATGATTAAATTATCTGATTCAGAGAAGATACCTGTATTGTGTAATAAACACTAGCATTAAAGCCTGACTTGTAGTAATAACAACCAGCAACTGATTATAAGCACTTTGCCTTCAGTGTTTATTTGTCTGCACCTGGGTATTGCTGCTTGGCAATAATTGGGCTCTAATCACTCAAGCAAGCTTTAAATTTACCAAGTGTGAGCAAAACACGCTATGTTCTGTTTACTCAAGAACAAACCGATCTCATTCAGAGAAAAGATGCCTGGTTGCCTCGCCTGACTAAGGAAAAAAATCAACTCTGCAAAAACAAATAAAGCCGACCATTTTCTTTTAGTTGTCTATATTGTACTTACGTGAATTATAGTCCAGATTCTCTGGGGTAGAGATATACTTTACTAAACTTTTAGGAAACCTGGTAGTAACTTACAATGCGGAGGCTGCCAATATACCTTACTCTTGGTAGGTCTTTTAGCAAAATAAATTTCTTTTGAATGGTAGTATATTAAGAAATGCCAGTCATCTGATATTGCTATGAGTTCCCAGGCAGCTAATGAATGGATGCTATCTTTTCAGAGGGTTATTTTCTTTTTTTTTTTTTTTTGAGGCCAGTTCTAGAAGAGAAAAGAGAGAGGATCAAACATTTACGGATAGCTCATTAGCACCTCTAGCGTTTGCCAAAGTCTTTGCTAGATCAAATGCAACTCCTGCATAAATTGTGTATAAACGACACATTTAGGAAAGCGCTCGTCCTTTTAAAGGGAGGAAAGACCCTTTTGTAAAGATGAACCAAACTGTTAGATTTATAAATATTCTCTTAAATAGACATTTATATATATTTTTAACAGTCAGGCATTATTCGATGTCCTTAAAACCTGTCCTATGGACTTTGCTATGACGGGTGCTGGAGAAATGCATAATTAAAAATGAAAAAGGCTTTTAGAGCCTGTTTACTTCGGTGACTACTGTGAAACAAATGTTTCTTTCTCCTTGCATCGCCCACCCACAGAAAGGGAACAGAACAAAGATGGCTCTGTCAGGCCTCTCTCCACTAGAGAACGCCTTGAGAGGCCAGAATGTATTAGGGCCCTGCTGAGCCCATTCAGCTTCACATAACACTCATACACACCGTACAACTAATTACATGTCAGATTAGCGATTTCATTATTACCACACTACCACTAATTAAAACTGCTTTGATATTGCTCAAGTAGTTTTGTGTGTTTACACAGTTTTAAAGTCTGGTTTTTTGAATTAATTTTTTTTAAGAAAAATCAAATTAGTATTATTTAAAGGGCGAAAATAACATATTAAGGAAGCAAAATCTACACTGGTACTTTTCTCCTGCAAAACAGCTTTTTTACAAGCGAATTCTAAGTGCAAAGTCCCAACCGTACCTTAATCTGCAAATTGATAGATTCATGTCAGCTTTCCATTCCCAACACTGCCCAAAGCTTAAGTTGTCCAAGTAAGTAAATAACAAAAGTTACATCATTTTAATCTACATTCATCACTTTAATTGCCTGAATCTTCACTCAGACAAAGTAGCACTGTAGTTTTATGGTATTTGATTAATGAGGGCAAGAAAATTGAAGTTTTGCAATAAAACTAAAAAAAAAAAATTCAACAGACTTTTATAGTTTTTTCCCTTATGATTTTAATTTAATGGCTCGTGTTTTCATTACTGCAGAGGCTGTACACTTTAGCTTGCAATTATGTCCCATCTGTGAAGCACTGTGTTATTACAGTTTATTCTAGTAGCTTTTCAATCACTTTTGAGTTGTGCTTTACAAGTATTCTTGCAGCAGGTGGGCTTACTGGCATGGGACCAGAAATACACAAAGCGCAAAGCTGGAGTTTAATGGCAGCCATATGCATGTGGCACAGAGCGCCAGCCTTCCCCCATATGCTGCTAAGCAGCCCCTTCAGCCTGCCAGTCACTCTTCTTACTGACTACAGTCTCTAAGTAGTTTTCTGCCAGGGAAAAATATACCAAGGCAGCAAATTTCTCCAGTGCACCATCCTTATTACTGAGACAACCCTGTCATTAGCAAAAGCACAATGAACCTGATCTGGAGATGCATACCAATTAGGTTGCATGGAGCACTTTTCCTTCTTATCTCTATGGAAACTCGGCCTCCCTGGCTGCAGTGGACAATCAGTAATGTTTCATCCACCCATATGTCACCTAGTTAACACTGTACACTTTTATGTGAACCAAAAATCTGCTCTAACCCTCTCAACAACGCAAAGCAAAGAAATTAAAGAAAGGGAACGAGCAAAGTGCCCCGCACGTTTCTGAGCGAGTGCGCCTTTGCAACGTACGAACCTGCACAGTCAGCACTCCTGCCCGCAGATAAAGCGGCGAGAATTGTAACTTCAGCTGTAGCGAACACAAAAATCTACGTTTAATTTTCTAGGTCTAAATCTGAGGAAGCTTGTGTAAATAACTCGAAGCCAACTTCCCTATTGCCATAGGTACAGTCTTGAAAATCTCATAAAAATGCTGTGCCACCTGCTTTGTCCAGGAGAGTGCTTTACACTACTTTACCCCTCTAACTATCCTTAGGTGTATTTTTCCCTCCATACGCCCAGATTTTTTTTTAAAAAAGCTAAATTTTTACCCTGAGATTAACAAATATTTCTGTTCGTATTTGCCTGACTAAAGAAGAAGGACTTTGGGAATAAACAAATGCACCTGATTCATTCCTTCTCTGCTTGTTTTTATGCCTGTTTGCCATTTAAGGCTTTGCTCTCATTTTTACGTTTCTCTTTGTTTAAAAACAGCAACAGAAGGGATTGGGACAAGATTGTTGTGGTATTGATTTTAGCCTCTACGGGTTTTGTCTGCAGTTTAATGTAAGAGAATGAGTACCAACAGACATGCCATAGTTGCATCAAGAGCTGCAGTTTTGGTAGTACATATACCATATACATAAATAAAATGCAGCTTCTTCAAGGCAAGAGAAGGTGCTATTTTTGCTGTTTACAACCCATGTTTCTCACCTATAATGTATCATCCCCCATTTGCTTTGTTCTACAGTATTTTTTCTTCATTTTGTATAACAGATAGCAAATAATAACGTGTGGAATAGCTATACTCCAGGTCCTTTGGGCAACAATACATTTCCTAGAAAAGAATGTCATCTTTATAGCGATTCTTAATTTGTAATTAGTAAAGGAACACCTCATAGATACATCAAATATTGACAGAAAAATAGAACAGGTTATAAGTGTCAAAAGGAAAAATGGAAATCTCCTTGTGAAAGCATGCAGGTCTGAGGGAGTACAGACTTTGAGAATACTTTGGGTTAAAGACAATGAATGTGCCTGATATGGGCTGTGGCACATCAGGAGAGGTGAACTCATAGTCCAGATGAACAAACATTTAAAGAAGCTGAAGGCAATTAAAATAACACCTGTCAAACAATGGATGTCGAAAAATAAAGCCAAGCTGAGAACTGGTGGTGACTCAGGAAACTGCGTGAAAAGAGAAAGGAAGAAAGAGGAGCTCAAGGAATGCTGGCTTCTCTCACAGAATTGACTAGACTTATGTCACTGCTGTTGATATTCCCATGATACTGTCACTTATAGAACATTTATTTTTTATTATAAAAGCAATTCTGGATATGTGTAAAATTCTAAGTCTTCTGGTGGGAGCAATTTAAAACTGAATAATGTTGTCCTGAGGGGATTGTACTACTCTCTGGGTTTTGTTTTTAGGTTTAACTTATCACAGGAAAAACTTCTTCTCCAGAAGTAATTATTATTAGTTGTGACCCTTGAGAACAATGGAGAAAGAGTCAGTAGAGAGTTGTGAGGGAGCTGTTCATTCAAATGTTAAATACACTTTCAGGAAAAGAGAGAGGACTAGAAATCAGATTGAAATGGGCCAGCAGAATTTTGGCCAGTCTGGTCGGGGTTATTACCAAACTGTCATTCAGCTATTTATGGGTTGCTACAAGCAGAGATTCACACAATTTCATTGGAGATTTTATTTTATAGATACAACAATATATTTTACGTTTTTCGGTAAAAGATGTCATACCTGGTGTGTGTTTTTTCTTTTATCAGTTCAAGAGAAAAAGAAAGATAGAAAATAACTTAAAAATTTCGCATGCTTCTGTTTCAGATGAGAAATCCATTGCCTTTCTCAGCCTGCAAAATGAGCTCCAGTATGCTTGCTGTATTTGTACCCTATAGCCCTAGAAGCGTAATGTTACAATAAGAGCCCGATTCTGTGTTCAGTGAATAGGGTAAGGAACACTCTGTTTAAATGAACTTCCTTTTCTTTTTTTTTGGATGCAGTCATTATTTATACACGTTTTAGTCTCAAAAACAATGACTGAAAATACACTGCAAGTGACTTCTAAGAAACAGAGGATAAGAATGAGAAAAACAATTTTATACCCGTGGGATTTTTATTATTATTTCACAGAGACTTGGGCCTCTGAAAATTAAGCATTTTGCTAAATAAGAACTGTAGAAATTTAATGCAAAACCAAAACTTTTTTCTATCATGGCCAAATGCAAACTATTTACAGAGGATTGACATTTATACAGTAGAATAAAAATAACTGCTCTAGGGTTCAGAGTCCCTGGAATTTCTCAATCATTCTTGTAACTTAGCAGTTCTGTTGTAGTTATGTGGTACCTGTCCTTGCTCTGTAATGAAATACAGTAGTCCTCATATATAATTGGCTCTAGGGCTATGAAGATGTTTTCCTCATACACCTTTTCAAATATGTCTTTAGTTCCTGCCAGGAATGATATTTAAATCCTTGTATCAGATAACCCCCCCCCCCCC
>RSEF01000001.1:165068588-165095144 GCA_003993805.1 Himantopus leucocephalus
TGCTAGCTACAGTAGTTAATTATCTGAGAAATTTAACAAGGAGCCAGAACGTGAAGTCTCTGGAAATTCCACCTCTGCAACAAATGATGCTTTCAAGTTTTGCCCAAAGATGTTCTTAAATGTTCGCCGACGACTTGACTTTTCTCACAGTATTCTATTCACTAATTTTTAAAGAAAGAAAAAGAAGAGAACACATAAAAAAGAGGTATCCTTTCTTCTTCCATCTCTGTCCATTAAACGACTGCTTCCAATTTAATGCATTGATGTAGAAGGTCTTTGAAATTCAAAGGTATGTTTCTCTTCTCATTCCTAATGGGATAATAGCACATTCTAATGCACATGCATTTGTTCTTTTAGTCACAATTTCATAAGAATTGCAAGTTGCAAACATTACCGCTTTATGATTATTGTGCAATTAGACAAAAGAAGATACATACAGAGACAGGCGAATAGAGAGGACAGAAGATGGTGACATCCAATAATATAAGCTTCTTTTTCCAGATTACACCAAGTTCCATCCGTGGTTTGCATATTTCTCAAATTCACCCTCTCAAAGAACTCCAAAAACAAATGCCTAAAATCTAGCAGTACTTACATTGCTCATTTGCCCCCTCCTTAAACCCTTCACCTGATACCCAGCAAAAAAGAAAGCATGATGTCCTAGTACAGCCATGTAAAATGTACAATAAATTACTTTAAAAAGGAAGCACTTTAATGCTAGCAAGCACCAGCGATCTGCTTCGGAGCTGTCACCAAAGGACTCTTTAGACATTAGAGTGCATTATTGGATGGTAATAGTAAATGGTTGTATAGAATCTCACTGATCGTTATTGCCATTTAATCATTTTCTTTCCTGTTTGCAAAATGGATAAACGAGCATTTTCATGCTCTCAGAACAAATGGTATAAATCAAAATTGATAAAATAGTTTTAAATAGTTTTCACTTAAAAAAAGTATTGTTTTGATCTGCCGCAACACTCCAGCTATATGTAACCGCAGCATATCTTCTTGTATTTTATTGAATTTAGCTCACTGCAAATTAAATGGAATTCTCTTCTTCACAGTTTCAGGCTCATTGCATTATAGTAAGCTCAGGAATTTGATTCATGGATGGTTGTACCATGCAGGAATTTGTCACAGCCCACCAGCTTCCATCTCCATCTCTAACTTCTTGAACTGTATGGACTTCAAATGATACTCATGTATAACTTCTTTCTTGTGACTGAAGCACAACCACTGTAATGCTTAAAAAATACATTTAATAGAATAGCTTTCCTTTGCACTGAGTATAGCCCTCGAAGTGCGGTTTTGGAACAGGTTCTCACGTTTGTAATGAATTAGCCACATGGCAGCCTGTGCACCTCCCTCTCATTTATATGTGTCTGTCCTTAAATACGTCACAATACAAAAGCACATAAATCTAAGTGCACCACATCATTTGCGCATGTACAAACATCTGCTTCAGGGTGCTGACAACGATTACCCTCAGAAAGGAGGAAATCCATGCAGATGGGAGATGGGAGCTTGCTGTGACTACCATCCATGAGTGAAAGAAGCGCAGAGCCCCGGTTTGGTATGCACTTTGTTGGCTCAGCCCGAATGGGGTGTGCTGTGGCTGGGCAATGCAGAAGGCTGGTATGTCCTTCTTAATTTTTCCTCACATCTATAGTAGTGTTCAAAAAATTTCTTCATCAGACAAACTAGGACAGATTTCACTGAAACATCTTGTCCCTGAGGAAGTCAAGGGGAAGGTCGAGCTTTCCCGAGATCACTAAATCACTCATTCCACTTTTGAGACACTAATATTTGTCACAACGCACAGACAAAATGCTTCTATTATTTCACTTCAAAGCATTTTCCTGTTCAAAAGAAACACCGCAAAGCAAAACAAAAGAAAAAAAAACATTCGCCAAAACCTGAAACAGAAAGAAAAGACGGGAGAAGCTTCATGAAACATTGCTCTTTCTGCCCAGTGTCGGAGACCGGAGCTGCTGCGTTATGCAGAGCGAGGAGTGCTACCACCGCTGCAAACACGAACAGCTTCTGTCAGAAGGAAGCGCAGCTGATTAATCAACTTGATATTACCCGAACTGATTAAACAATGAGACGTCCTGGGGTTTTGCTGTCTGTCCTGATGAGTGCTCATCATAACTATTAGTACAAAACCCCAGCACGTCTCCCTTGGGAGTAAACTACCTTCTAATGTTTTTCCTCTAAAGATTAATTCCATTGTTATGGAACCTGTGCATTAAAGGAACTATAAACTAATCATTAGTCATTTTCAAACAATTTGACCTTTCCAGCTTTGACTGGTGGAGTGTTTTTGGAAGAGGTCTTGTTCAGTTTCCCTTATTCACATAAGCTGGTTTACTTAGACAAATAGAAAAGGGACTGATATGTCTGCAGTATTGTGTTCATTTCTAAAGCAGAAAAAGTGGACATTTTTTAATGAACTTTTTTTTGTTGTTGTTTCTGGAGTAATGTTTAAAGGATTAGCAGCTGTGGAAACCGTGAAAACCTTTGCTTTGTTCCACCAAATGACCCAAACCTCTGCCTAACCTCCAATACAATAAGCTCGCTCTCTGAAAGACTCCATTAAACTTGAGTGTTACCTGCAAAAGGAAACAGTTTTTTAAACATGCACTTAAACAGAGGCTAAACAGTGTATTTGTCTCATGTCAATAAATAATTTCTAAACTTGGATAAAAATTAAAACTCATGCTTGAAAGACATGTTCTTTGCATGTCTGAGATGGGTTTCCCTTGTCTACCAATCTGTTTTTTAACATGATTACTGATGTGTTTGTATGGCAATCACTCAGGTGCAGAGAGCAAGCATGAATAAGCTACCCAGGAATTCCTCTTTTAGGAGGTTAGAGAAGGCCCCAGCTTTCTACATTACAGTATATCCTTGGAGGTGTTACAGGGTACCAACCTTTCACCTTCCATCAAGACCGTTCACAACTTCCCTACATCCCTGCTTGTGAGAAAGATTCAATCTGATTGAGACCAAAGGCAGAAAAAGGCAATTAATTCTAACTTTGTATTCAGGCTTTTCTTTTTTCCGATTTCCAGTGATAGCAGCTTTTAAACACTTAACAGCTTTGTTAGCTTAAAACAAATTTATACCAATTTTAATTCAGATGTCTGGTTTCCAGAGTGGGAAATATTTTTTTTTAATCTATTAAACCTTTTAGCCCCCAGGGAAAAGAGTTTAAAAATAGTTTTATGCATGAAAGTCTCAAGTCATTTTGACTGGATTCATCAATGAGCGTTCTACCATGCACCTCTTCTGGATTTATTTTAGGTAACTTCATTTTTCTAAGTTCTCCTGATGTGTATGCAGGTCAGAGTAAACAAGCCCGTGAAAAACTACCAGTCCAAGCCCTTGAGCACAAAGGACACAAAGAGCGGCTGGCCAGCTTCAACCCTGCAGGCGTAACAGCAGTAGACTGGTGATTCTCAGCCCTTCAGTTCTCCACAGGGGCATGCATCCCAGCGCAAAAGCTTGCAAGGTTTGGTTGTTTGTTTTTTTTTTTTTTTCTTTTCCTTTTTCTCTTTTTTAAAGGTGTGCAATAGCTTAGAGAAATGACATAACAGGGCCCGCTCACAAACTCATTGCTCACAAAGTACCAGGTGCTCAGAGGCAACAATTAAATTCAGAGGCAAGTGCTAAAATTTATTTAGGTTCCAAATACTGCTGGTACCTTTCTGGGTTATTTATAAGCCTTAAATATTCCTAAAGCTTTGGAAGTATCCGTTTGTTAACCTTTCCGGTAAGCACCTAAAACCGAATCGTATTTCCTACTGGCTACATAAAATGGATATCAGTTCCGCACACTGATTTTTCGTAACTACTGTTCTTTAGATGCTTGTGCTCTTCCTCATTTAAAGGTGTGTTTAAACACCTACGCAGATTTAGGGTCACGAATTTCACACAATTACAGTGTTTGGCAGGACACATCCCTGTTAAGAAAGTAGTCCCATGTGCCTGACAATATACCCGTGGAAGGTAACAGGAGTTTTGTTCACAATTCAGTATTGGCAGGCGTTTAGACCTTAACATCAACACCTTTATTCCTTCACTTCACAGCTACATTGCAACCTTTTAGAAAAACCTTACTTCTTAATTTCCATTAGACTATACGGAGCTTTTGTTCAAGTAGGAAAAATAACCTGTGTGTTTCAAACTGTGCTCAAGAAGCCCAGTGGTCTACGCTGTATTTCTGAAGCATGTCTGAAAGCCAAGAAAAGCCAGACTACCACCATAGACATTAACTGAACATGGGTCCGCTAAAAAGAGTTATGAGGTCCTCAGTCTAAGGAAGGCTTGACTATAGAACCAGATTTACAGTTTGTGGACAAATCAGTTGAGCTGAAGTGATCCCAATTAAGATAACTTTTCTGTTCCCTCAAAATAAAATGAATTTATAAGTATTTTTCTCCACTAAAAATGTTTTTAGAAGTGGAGCTTTTATTTCAAACCTCTGCTCTGTGAAACAATTTCCTTTGATTGTATTGCTGGCAATTTAAAATATGATTTATGATTAATCTTTTAACATGCTATTTTATAAGATTTCTTTCAATGGCAATTGAAGACTTTTAAAACTGTGAATAAGGCCTGTAAGAAATCAGCTCCTATACAAGTGTCTCTAAAAGCTAGTAATTTCATTTACCTATGCAGTAAGTGACTCACGGTCGGCTTAAAAACATAAACTACAAAGACCAACCCCATCCTGGAAAAAATGCTGCTAGCAAGATTTCATTATTTGTTTGTTTTATAATCAATAAAATCTATTAGCAGACAAGGCATTGCAATTGCCAGAACACCAGTACAACTAGTTTAACTTCAGATGCTGGTTGACTTGAGATGTCAAAGCTCCCACAGTTGTTGGGAGTCTGGCATTAAAAGAACAGATACAATCCTAAGCCTAAGTGTTAACAAAGCTTGTTGGCATCCCAGAGGAGATTAGGTTGCTGATCTTGTAAGGATCAGCTACTTACTTAGTGATGTTTACACTGACATTGATGTAGTGACATCCTGATCTAATTACATGTCAATAAACCACAGTCCTGATGCCCTGAGAAGATCAGGAGAGGATTACAAGAACTCCATCGCCAATCCTTAAAGCCTAAGGAAGCA
This sequence comes from Himantopus leucocephalus, assembly GCA_003993805.1. Taxonomy (NCBI): domain Eukaryota; kingdom Metazoa; phylum Chordata; class Aves; order Charadriiformes; family Recurvirostridae; genus Himantopus; species Himantopus leucocephalus. The sequence continues at coordinate 165,073,731 of RSEF01000001.1, forward strand.
ACACTGTCATTTAATTACGGTGAACTCAGTAACTGTAAAGCTATTGTTTTAAGTGGGCCAATTCTTTTCACAGTTCGATTGCATCCCTCCCTTTAACCCCTTCACCTCCAAATTTTGCAAACATTCTGCACACAATTCACTGCTTTAGCACAAACACTCTGGAAACTTGTTTAGATGCCTTCAGGCCATTTGTGTCTAAGATTCAAATTTTTCTTTAAGTCTAAGCTCTTTTAAAGGTTTTGTTTTAAATCTATGTTATTATTTTCATGTTCTCTGGCATGGTGCCAGAGAGTAACTTCAGCACTATGTTAATTCTGGCAATCAGTTGATGTGTTTATCACCTTAATGTCACCAGCACTGGATGACCTATGCTGCAGTCTTAGGGATGGATGTATGGCTGCTCCTACTTGGGAAAAGGTGGAGTGTCATCCTCAAGGTGAAAAAACATAGTTTTGCCTGAACAGCTGGGAAACCTCACGATAGCTTTGCTGTAAACATGAGAAATGTTCAGAGCTGTAGAACAAACGTAAGTACTATTATGCATCACACTATGGCGAGGCTGGTACCCACTTTTAAGCACTTCCAGCTAAGAGAAGTACAACTTAAGCGGTCCCGAACTAGTTTTTTAGGCTACTCATTATTGTGCTTGGAAGCCTTTGTTAAACAAGATTTAACACAGGGAAATATATGTAGAGTTTCTCTTATCTTTGTCTTACAAGTAACCGGAATTGCTAGTGTCATCGAGTCATAAATTAATTCCCTACCCTTCCAAAAAGCTTAGATTTTTAAAGGTTTGACTCATTCAGAGCACTGTGTCTGCCTCATGTGCAGGTTGGATTTTGGTTACTGCCGTACTAGAATCGCCAGATTTCTAGCATATTAGTGAGGTGCAGGCAGGATCCTGCAGCACAGAATCCTCTCCCAGTACAAAGTACCCACAAGTGTTCTGCATTACCACAGGTAAGTTATTTTACCTGCTTCATTTCTTAAGCCATGGGAGGGTGAGAGGGGCTGTTGGAGTCAGGGGCAAGAAACCTAGCTGGTTTTGCACAATTAATCCTCCTAGAGCTTTAGAATATAATTTTTGTTTAAAAAGGAATGCACTGTATTCTGCCTGCCCTGCTCTGCGTGGGGGGTTGAACCAGATGACTTCCAGCTTAAATTATTCTATGATTCTCTGTCAAGTGGCAAAATCTATATAAAACCACATATTTTTTTCTGCTCCTCCAGCATTCCCTCTTGCTTTCCCTAGTCTCTTATTTCTTCATTTTATTCACCCTTCAAGTAAACTACTGGGTAGCAATGTATAAAGCTTTCATTATGATATCCAAAGGTGCACAGCTAATTCATATTACTGGAAAGGACACAATCTTCAAGAGCAGTTGAGTAACTTAGAAGTCTAAGGCCCACTTTTAAAAGTGACTTATGCTCTTTGAAAGTCAATGTTGTAGTGCCTTTCCATGGGAAATGACAGCTTTCAAACATTTCCTCCAATGCAACAAATAGAAAATAAAGGAAGTTTTCTTTAATGGTAAGCTTTTGAATGGTGAAAGCACTTGGGGATGGATGACATTGAAAACTGACTCTCAGGGTGTTTCAGTGGTGTGGCAGAAAAACATGTTTTTACAGAAATAGGTCCTAGTGTGACTTAACTTGATTTGATATAAATTGTGTTACAGATAAAAACAAAAAGGACCAGGTTCAACCCTAACAGATTTCTACTGGCCTCATTGAATTTACACCAGGGATAAACATGGCCCAAGTTATTTCAGTGTGAGAATGTGAAACAACCACTCTCCATGAATACTTCCATTCTGCATACCTACAGTAGTAATAACACCAGGCACTTAATGCTTTCATCTTCAAAGCACTTTGCAAACATTAGCCAATAGGAGAAACTCTTATGCAAGCATAGCTGAAATTTCTTGGAGGAATAGATAGATTTTGTTGTACACCAAATGAGCTTTTATAAACTCAGTGTTTTCCAACTCACAGAAGACTACAAAAAGAAAATATTTTACTGTAAGTGCATCTAGATTTCATTACTGCCATATACTGCAAGGACAAAATACCTCTAGCAAAGGGTGCTGCATACCCTCCTGACCACAAAGCTCTGTTTCGTGCTGCAGCATACTGAGCTATGTGCCCTTGTGTCAGCAACACATGGAAGCTTTTATTCACCTTTCAGCATATGGACCTACTGTCTTACCTGAGAGGCTCGCTTGGTTTCACTTTAAGCAGTCAGTGTGGCTCCTCTCATTACTCTCTGAAGACTCCTGGCTCTTTCTAGCATCTACGGGAACTTTGGTTCCTAAAAGCAACAATTCCGAATCCCACCTTAATTAGGGACCCAAACTAGATGATGGGGATGTCTGCTCTCCTCTGAGGGTGTCTGCTCCTCTGTTTGAAGTTAATTACCTGCTTACGGACTTTTCTGAGACCTTTGTGGATAAAACTGGTGTGCATTGGGACCAAGAGCTGTTCTCGACTCTTTGTAAAGACACAGGAGAGTTGGTGGAAAGCCATTCAGGTACAGTCAGAAAACACCAGCATGGAAAAAGAACAATGGCATAGTAATCACTCAGTATTTAGTTCACTGGCTGAACAACAACAAATTCTATAAAATCTCTTTTCAACTCGTCTGATTCAAATGGGAAATGTGAACAAAAATATCTGCTTAATTAAAGGAAGAAAAAAAAAAGCCTGAAGAAAGTATTATGTTGAACTTGAAGTAAAACATTTAACTTCTAAAATTTATCAGTCTCAAAAAATTCATGTTTGGCAAATATCCAACTGAAATGGTTCTGTACACGCAAAAAAATCTGGGAGAAAAAGGCCATTTTTAGGAGCTGGGGGAGAAGTTACAAAAACTCCTCATATGCTGCAGCATACACAGATTTTAGCTCTGTGGAGTCTTGTTCAATGTCACAGAATACTCTCTAATACTCCTTACCACACCTCAGTGGAAGGCTGGTAACACGGGGCTGTTGTTTTCCCATTTCTTCCTGTCTTCACCACACTACAGATTCCTGCAACTAACCTGCAGCTACCTTTTGGGAGTTTTCCCATGAGGAAAGGGAGCTAAGTTACCAATCTACCTTTCCTCAGACACACAGAAAAATATCGCGATGGATTTGTTTTATTATCATCAACATCAATCTAATTAGCTTCGCCCTCCCCCACAGCTAAGTAAGAACTTGTAACAGATACATGATGAAGAACATCAATGGGAAGGGAGTGTAATGGTGATAGAGACTACATCAAAAAAGGAACATCATTTAAAAGGCTAATATAGCGCATTAAGCTCAGAAGCTGAACCCTGATCTAAATTCTGGGCTCAATATATCCATTTGTCTAATTTCCTTGCTTCTGAAATTAAGCATTATATAAATGTGTCATAATGCTCTAGTTGTTCATCTCTAAAGAAATGAAAAGCCCTGAGTCTCATTCTGCATATTTAAAGAAAAATAAATTGCAATCGAGAGATATAGGGCTGACTGAAATTGGATTCAGTGTTTATTTAAAGCGGGCCTCCTTTCACTGCAGCATGGGCAGCATTAGGATACAGCCTACATGATCTTCATCTTCTTCAGTACACAAAATGAGAACAGTGAAAACATAACATTTGTTTAGGACATTCTTTATCAGTAAAGATTTAGTTTGCTCTATAAGATTAAAAATTTTGATAGGGTTTTTATCCATTGTGTGTTGCAGAATATTACAAGAAACTGCTGTCCCAGTCAAAAAAGCACACTTTTCTGCAACCACAAGCAACTACAAAGCCCGCTGTAATCACAGCCACTGCTGTCACAGAAATAGCTTGTCAGTTCTTATGCACACAACTTCATGGGCTCTTCTAGAAAGTGAGAGAGCTTTACAATATTTGGAAAAACACTGCAGATTTCAATTAGTGCACATGCTGTCGAGATTTACCACACTCATGCTACTAAATCACTGTCCATCAATGCAAGTGATAATGCTTATTAGCCGAGTCCTGTGCAATGAGCTGTGCAGTGAGGATGCTTAGGAGTTAAAAGAGTCACAATCTTTCAAAAGGAGCCTCAAAGCAGCTCTTTCACTGATGCTGTTGCAGTTTTAGGATTGCAGGGAGAGAGACAAGTTGAACCCATAAGGTAGCAGCCACTGTCTGCATCTCTATCGCTTGTTTCTGCCTTACTCCCTCCATTTCCTAGGAGTTCCTCTTGTCTGTAAGATGCGCAATGCACACCCCCTGCTCCCACACCTCTCACTGCATTGTTCGTAGGCAGGCAGCTCTCTCTTTCCAAGAACTTTTAGAGGCCTTTATTGAAATGCACCACTTAAGTATTTGTTGTTTTTAAATCAGTTTCAAGTGTATAACCTATACTTCTCAGAACACTAAATATAAGAAATACTGTTTTATTGCCTTACACCTTGCCACTAGCAATCAAAGCTCTGTATAAATTAAATTATAGTAGCTCATATAATCTGTATTGAAGTGAACAGGTCTTGTTTGAATATAAAAGTACAGAGGTACCATTACTGGCAATAGTTTCAGTATCTGCTGACTCTTGGCCGCACTATAGAGTTGCAGGGGAATCTCTTGGCTTCTCAGGCTGCTTTTGGCTCTTTTGGCGGTGCTGCACTTACCTACACTGACAGTTGGAAACCCTGGTCTCCAGCAAAGACACTTAATTGTAGAGGGGCTGTGCAGAGGGAATCATATGCAATTGCACAAGGTCAAAATAGAAAGCTGCTGGGTGGAAGTAAATAAGAAATTCCAGCTAGTACACAGGTCCTTAGGGATGCATACAATTAAATAAAAGAAGACCAAGGAGACAGCTTAAAACCAGAACCCTAGTTTTCCTCACTGTTCAGTAGTTAGCTCTCACAGTAGCCTTTTTTTTTTTTTTGAAAGATTTCAATAAATTTTCTCCAAGACAAATCTGAACGTGTTCTGGCGATAATTTACTCTAGAAATTACTGCCAATAAAACTGCACTAGATTTGGCTTCTATCTGTCTGTTCTATTCCCCCAAAGTTATTTTAGCTCTCTCACATCCCCTCATACCCCAGGGCATAAAAAGGATGCACCCTGTTTCATACTGCAAGAACAATTTTGTGGTCACACAGAATTCACAGTATTTCAGATATTTTGAGATGAGAAAAAAAAATCAACAGCATAAAGGCACTCATTCATCTAGCATTTTAGTTTTCCGTTTGTGAATTACAAGACATCTAGAAGTATCAGAAGGGACAAAAGAAAAACAGAGATTCACAAATGCCGAGGAATTTGGAGTACCTGAGCACTAGAGCGTAATGAAGAGACCAACTGAGTAGTTATAGCAGACAGTGAAGATGTTGAGCTGCTGACAGAGAAAACCCAGCAGGACACTGCTTCTTATTGCGCTGGATGTATTGCACTGCACAACCAACAGTAGTGCACATGAGGAAATGTGAGAAGCCCCAAGTGTTTATGAAGATAGTTCACTCACAGACTTCACATAAGCCAGTGGGATTCTCCGTCAGTGCATGACCATCACACATTTGTGCAAGTCTTTCCAAGTCTACGTAGAAACTGGAGCCATCTCTGCTGCCACATATCTTTATTATTTGCAGGTCATCCAAGCAGAAATCCAAAAGGTATCTCAGTTCTTCTCTAGAAAGACAGAGATATAGCAGCAGCATCCCCTTCTTTTGAGCCTCTATTTCATTACCCTCCATCCAAGACTTCTTAATCTTTTACCCATTGTTGTTTCATCGATAATAATTCTTACAAAATATCCTTTCAAAATTCTTAAATAAGTCTTAAATGAAAAGGGGAAGTTATAGTAATTTTGTAGCTCATATCGCTAATTTTAAGCCCTGGGACTATCTTCTCTGTCATGTAATTAGACTCCCCCCTGGTTTTATATTTAAAAACAAGCAAGAAATGACTTAGAAATAGATGCCCTCTATCGTCTTGGCTATTTGTGGAATGGTAGATCCTACCTTGCCAGAGAACTCTGAACAAACAGGAGACAGCCTGCAGGAGCATAAAAGGCAGCACTCTGGAAATATTTTGCTTCCTCCTGCATTGCCTGGCACAAGACCCACCACAATGTGGCAGCCACAACACAACACCCACTGATAGATGGGCAAAGGTCTATCTCAACTAAACGTAGACATCGAGTTGAGATGTATTAATTAGGGTTGTAGTCTATGGAACGAAAAAAGAGGCTTCAAGAGGATGATTCAGTTAATTTAAGATCTGAATCACTTTCTGGAACTGTGCATTTATCTCCACTGCTTAAGAAGGAACATTGCCCTAAATAAGGTATGTCAGCTGAGTACTATATTTAAATGGGATGATGGGCCAAAATCCCCATCTGCATTAAGTAGCTGGGCCAGCATTTTAGCTCATCTCCTTTTTTATGAACTGATGCACTGGGACGCATTGGGGCATCCAATTGATGGTACAAAGGCATGTATACGTCTGCACAGAGCCTCCCAGCCTCTCCTTTCATAGGAGGTCTACACGGTTTCTTCTGCTGCCCAGAAAAGAACAGCCAAAGTCTTTCCTAAGTAAATAATTGCAGAAAGCAGAGGTAGAGAATAACAGAGGCAATGTTTTCATAATTGCAACGGAAGGCCACAGAATTATGTAAATGAAAGCTGATCACCACAAAAAGCTGTGTAAAAGGTCCTGTATCAAATAAAACCTCACGAACATTTTCTTCTCTACATACAGTCTCCATCTCAGTTTGACAGAACTACAAACCCCCATTGAGCTCGCTGTGCATCAAACTGAGCAACTGAAACACTTCCCCATTAAATCCCATTTTCCAGGAAAGAAGAAGGGGAAAAGAAAGTGTCCACAGTGATTACTTTAAAAGAGAAACAAACAAAGAAAAACAGTCTGGGAAACCAGCTTTTTAACAAATTAAGGACACACTGCGCTGTGACCAGCTACTAACTTATAATTAAGGCATCGTCTCTGCAGCAACAAGCAGAATGGGAATCTTCCTGAGCAAGCAGAAGAGACCTGTTTACACCTTTTCTTACTCACAGTCAGCTTCTGCTTGTGATTGTATATTTTTTTATGGTTCAATATTTACAAAAAGACTGCAAAATTAAAAGAGATCCCACAGTTACAGAAGACAACATAATTATAAGGGTCAACTTGATAAGACATATAATCTTCAGAAACCTGCAGGTTTGCCTAATAAAATATTTATATCAGTCACTGTTGGACACCAAGGGAGAGCAATGGAAATGAATTCCTCAGGAGTAACTTTTCAGCACATGTGAAAATGTCAAAGAAATGTCGTATTTGGGAAGATTTTCAGAGGAAGCCAGTATTTTTCTCTTTTTCTTCTTTACTTGACATAATTGCAAATTAAGTTAGCACTCTCTTTGAGGCATATTGTTTTATTTCTTATTTTACTGTCAAAGGATTTTTGTTTATATACTCCACATATTTGCAGTTGATCATAAATTTGTTTAAAACAAGTCAGTCTCTTCCAGCTTAAGATCCTATTCTCAGCTACAAAGTAAACCTCAATGTGCACAGTGGAAAACACTTATTTTTGTGCAACCGTGGGACAGTTGCAACAGAAAGAGAATAATGAAGTTGTACATGTAAGCTTTAAGCTTTAGTGAAATAATTAGGATCTACTTTCAAATTTAGATTTTGAATTTAACCATATATATCTCTCTCTCTCTAAAATATCTTGAGACAAACTCACCAAAACTGGAAATCCTTAAAGAGATGATAGAAAAGAAAGCTAAAAATTGCAAGCCTAATCAAAAAACATGGGAGGAAAGAAATAGAGATCCTAGGGTTCTGGATGTGTTAGTATCAAGCATGAATCTGAGAACAGGTCACTCAGGAAAAGGAAAGGAAGAAACAATCAGCTTGCTGTGAATCTAGTTGGAAGGTATTCCTAAAAACTGTATCGGAGGAACCAAACATCAAATTGTAAAATTGTATTGAAAACACTTACTGCAGTATCTAATATAGCAACATCTGATGCCTTGCAATGTTACTGTGGCACTACAGCAAACAGGGGCGTTTAGTTCCTCTGCTCATTTGAAGTGAGCTAGCAGAAACCCAATTTTGGGGTCTACTTTTGAAAATCCAGACTTCCAGGTACATGAGGCATATTGAATACTTTCATGGAGACATTGCTGAAAGGAATAGTTAATAGAGAGCTAAGGTCATTACAAAGTGGTGCAATAAACCACAGGAGTCATTTAAAAACAATGTTCGTCTTATAAGGATTTTAAAGACTGAGGGCAGGAGCTTGGTTTTCATGGGAGATATCACCAGAGTCAGAGGCAGGTAGAATAATGAATGATAAAAAGAAATCTCTTAGCAGACATTTCTGGATGGGCTAAACAGAAGCAAAAGAGGTGTTTGGCTGAAAAGACAAGGATTTCACGGGTGGGAGATGATGAATGAGGCTTACAAACTTTCCTTCTGTGCTGGAACACTATGAATGGTGTGGTACGGCAAGTGATGTCAGACATAAAATCATATAGATCTTCCAACCTCTTCTTTCACGTGTGTGTGTGTGTGTTTTTAAGACATATTGTTCTAGAGTAGCGCAGACCCGTTAGTATCCAGGCACGAATCTTTACAGAAGTCTCTTTTGTAAGATTCTGTTTTGTGCTGAGACAAAAGAAAAAAGCAATCAGTGATGAGAAAAGAGAGAATCAGCCAGCTCGGAGTCTAACAAGTGTGACTGCTGAGCCTCTTTCTGGGTGGTAGGAATTACAGCACACTTCTCTTCCGGTATGTTTCAAAATATAATTGCAAATTAATTACCATGTGACAATAAACAAACAGCTACAGTACACAGCATATTTACTGTACAGAGCTTTATTCCCTCTCTCTAGTACTCCAAACAGGTGTTCAGTGTTACCTACAGCTAGAATTGGGGCTACAAATCAGCGTGAGATTCATCAAAACGGATCCCTGCCACTTCACACTATTACTCCAGCAGATATAATTCATACTGCTCAGCAGTGGAAGCATTATATGCACCTTCCCCCAGCCTCTTTCTCCCTCCTTGCAAAAATGTCAGGAGAGACAGAGAGAGAATATTGAAGGAGATCCTGAGTGTCAATGAAATATCCCACGGTGCCAAAGACAGAGAAAACATTGGCAAGCTGCTTTAATAAGGGAACTCTGCCGTGCCATATCCAGGCCCTAAAAAGAGGGAGCAAAACTATGCGGGGGAAGATAGGAGGAAAAAAGGAAGATTATATACACTGGCTACAAGATTTAGGTATAAACACTTGGGAATCCTGTAATGGTCTATAAGGCATTTATCTGGAGCTGGGACTGTACCGACATTTCAAGACTCATCGTTAAGAAGTTACAGGAGGTGCTAGGGAGCTCTTTAAGGACATACCATGTTTGAGACTAAATTCTGAAAACAGTATTGTTTTTTATTTTATTTTAACAGATGACTGAGACACACTTAAGTTATGCTTATTTAGATCCATATGTGTGGATTTATATTCTATACCGATCTGCACGTGCTGACTGCTGTGTAGGCAAGTTCCACCTGCAGGAAATCTGGGTGTAGGTCCAAAATGGAAAAACTAATCCAAATGTTGTGGAGCCTTGGAGGAGTTTGATTCAGCCCAGTGGGGTTTTTATCTTGCTGGAAGGAACTGCCATGTGACTTTGCAGACCCTGTCATTCAGATGCCACCTGACCTACTACGACAGACCATTTTCTCTTCTGTGCTTGACTTTTGGCCCCTGTCAGTCTCAGCTGTATTAGTGCAATGGCTGGAAAGTCTCATGCCCCCAGAAGAGACACTGAGACAGTTCCTCATGGAAATCAGTGAGATCTTCTTTACCTTTAAGAAAGCTGTGGTTAGGGACCTCCTCAAGTGAGACTCTCCTGCTATCAGTCTCCATCTCCTGAACCAGAGTTTGAGAAGGATGTGGGATGGCATCCATCTCTAAAAGTATGGGCTCCTAGAAATTCTGGGACTCTCACCAGTCTGATGCCAACCCCAGAGATGCTGTGGAGACTGTTCTGCCTCCGTTCCTCTGCCATTTTCTGTCAGAGAAGGAAAATGATAATGGTTCAATCTGTAGTTGTCTCAATGCCACTGTAACATAGCCCCTCCTTTCCATCAATTTTAAAGCCCATTTTAATCCTAGTTTGAGATCCCTTTACATTTCCAAAAGAGAGCAAAAGTGACATCACGGGTTCAAGTCATTCATGCTGATCCCTGCAGCCCTTTGATATTGATGTCATATGCATGCACCTAAGACAGGTGTAGTGGAGCCCTACTCCTTTTCTAGGCTGTCCAGAAAGTAGGAGAATTATTTTGATTTGCCCGGACTGTCCTCCACAATCCTATTTCAACATCATTCCTGTTCAGCACAGGATGCTTCATCATAAGATGCAGCAACAAGGGAGCAGCCATCCAGCTCCTTGGAAAAACAGCAAGAGAGAGACTGTCAAAGGAGACCCTGAGTGTCAGTAAAATATCCAGGGGTGCTGAAACCAGGGAAAGAGCGACAAGCTGTTCTGTGCCTTCAATTGTACACCTTGGCAAAGTAAGATGGCTTCAGTGTTACCAACGGTATTTTTGTGCATAGACAGAAGCTGTGATTGGGACAAATGGGTATTTTTAACCTGCATGTAGCAGAGAGAGTAATGCTTTTCTTTAAGACATAGACCCATTAAAGGTTAGCCATAGATTTGCCAGTTTAGGTGTAGTAAAACGTGTTGTATGCAGCTACTCTAAGAACTATAGTTTAAAGTGAGCTTAATGCTGTTAGGGGCTTATTTTTACAAATAATTCTGACCTGATTGTGTCTTATTCTGCAATATCATCTCTATGTAGCACTGTTGACTGAGGGCTGATGGAGAGGTTTGATGCAAAACATTCAAACCTGCATACCTAAATTTAAGTCCCTTAATCTATATTTAAAGATTAGAATTTAAAGATTTTAAAGATTTAAAGATCAGAATTAAATGGCCTGATTTTCAGATGTGCTGAGCACTCACAGATGTTTCAAATACCAGTGGGAGTGAGCATTAACATGCATACAGTAAACTGGCTGCAGCCACGGCGTTGATGTGGATACTGCTGCATCCCTGCCACACGTCACAGAGATGGTACCCATCTTGGAGAGATTAACGGCAGCCAGGGAATAATAGAGGGTGCCTGTCTGCTTCCTGCCCTCTCCCAATAATCCATCCCTTCACAAAGACAGAAGCAAGTTTATAGCAGTTCCAGTTCATGCTGTGGTAATGATGTTTACACAGTACATTCGGTTTTACCAACTCTGTTACCACTTTTTTAGTGGCTTACATTTGAGTTTCTGCATGCAGTGAAGTATGACTGCCAGGGGAGTCACGGTTCCTCAGAGACACGCTCTAGTCATTGCAGCAAGGAGTCCCCAAGAAACTTCGCCTGTGTTCTCAAATACAGGGAGATCAGATCCTCTTTGTAATATCAACACTCTTAGCAATCCTGAAGTAACACATAAATCACTCCTCTCTGTTTCCTAATCTATGAAGAAAGATTAATAGTTTTTTTCCCAGTAAACATGCTTCAAGGGTTCGTTAGCTCACTGGTCAGACTCTTAGTTGGTGCACATCAGTATAATTACATATTTTTGTGCGTAGCTGCATATAGTACTGGGAAAATCAAATAATCCCAAATTCTCTATAGCTTTATGATCTACCTAAGAGCATAAAAGCAGTGGTAACTAGAAGTGCGTTTCCCTCTTTATGAGATGAAAAGTGTTCCAGGAGGACACAGGGTGGAAACTTGTGTTTTAAACTTGCTGCAGAGAAGGACGAAATCCTTTCGGTCCTTTAAAAACTTGTGCATCCTTGCCCATCGTTGCCCAGTTTAAAAATGATTGCATTTTTGACATACATGAGCATCAAAATGAAACCTGTGAATTTCAGCAAAACAGCTGTTTGCAGATTGTGTTTTCTTTTGTGAAGAAAAACGAATGTACATAGAATCATATAATCTTTTCCCTCCCATGTAGCTATGCACTTGGCTGCGTGAATCTAAAAGGTCAGGCACAAAAAGTTACAAATTCACAAATTCACAAATTAAGTCAGTGCAAGATTATGATTTGAACAAAAAGTAACAGTTTCCTACTGGTTTGGGTTTTTTTCTGCTGAGAAGGAAAAGAGTCTATCACGTACACAAAAACATGATACTTGGCTTCTTCAAATATATTGCAGCCACAAAAACAATTTTAACTATTCATTTCAATTAGATTCTACAGTGTAGAATAAATTGTAGTGTCTGGAGTTATGCAGACTTAAGGCTCTTGAGTGGGAAGCAGAAATAAATGAAGTTTCAGAATAAAATGTTCATCACAACTATCTCAAGCTTGACACAAGAAAAGCTGCTTCTCCTATTACTACAAGTCAATACATAGCAGTACAATATAAGTGTCTTCCATTTTCCCCTATTTCACGCTAGATTTGTCTGATAGATGAGTGTACTTAAGTAAATAGCACATGCAATTTTAATAGGACAGGTGCTCTGAATGTACAGGGAAGGTCATTCCTATTATTTCAATTAACAGCATAAGCTACAAAAACACATGAGGGTGAATTAATTTAAAGCTTCAATTTAATGCTACTAGTAAGGACATCCTTAGGCCTCTTGGTTGTCTTGACAACTCCTGCATCCCAGCCAGCAGAAGCCAATCTCTGCTGTTCCCCTTCTCAGCATACAAACAGTTCAGATAGTACATTAGCAAAGAATATGATGCCCATGTAAATGTTGAAATATTTTTGTTGCCATAGAGATAAGAAGAATGGCAAAAATACAGGAGCACTTGACATACTCCAAGGCAGACTTTTAATTAAAAAAAGCCTCAAATGACAATGCCAAGATGGCTGAACATACCATCGTGCTTTTATGCTAACCTACTGCATACAAAATCTGAGTCCAAATAATCTACTTGCTGCAGAGAGGTCTAAGAATCACAGATAAATGGTAAATGAAGAGACCCAGGATTTTCAAGAGGTGAAATAATCGTGATTTTTTCAATTAACCATTATAAAAGAACATGTTTAAAAACGGTAGACAATTCATTACAATACTGTGATTTTAAATATGTTCAGAGAAACAAATGTCACAAATATTCATGAAAAAACATCCAACCTGGGAAACAACAGTAATTAAAGCGCTTTAATTAAAGTAACACTGCCATTAGTCTTGTAAATTATGTGACTAGGCAAAACAACCTTATACCCAGTGAGGATCAGTGTTTCAGCTCTACATCTATTTTAAATGTATGTTCAGTTCCACACCTACACTTGCAAACTTGCATATGAGCAGAAGTCACGCCAAAGTCAGGTGAGTCACGGCAAGTAATCAGTTCAGCATCTACATTTTGAACATGCCAGGAATGACTTAAACTCAGTGTGCTTTTACCTGATGAGACAAAAAACTAGGCCTGACAAAGGATAATAAATTATCACGCTATTCAGTGACTTGTGCTCCTCTTCATCTGCACTAATACCTTTTAAATATTTGACTTTACAGCCAAACTAAAAGTGGGGAACAGGACTGCTCTGATGAATCCCCAACAAAAAAGGAACCATTTTGACATGTGATTAATATACACAGAATCCCAAGGGATCAGAAAAGTATATGCTTAATTAATGCTGCTGCCATTTCGTATAGAGCCATTTGACTTCAAACTTGCCATAGAGATGTCTTATTTACACTAAAGACAAGGAAATGTTGGCCTGAATCCAAATAAATATTCTATGCACTCAGTGTAAGACTAGAATTCAGTTCTAGGTGGAATACAAAGTTTTAACTTACAGCATATTTTAGTTGCCCTTATTTGTTGTGTTTCTCTCTCTCCTAAAGTTTGCGGATGGGCTTAGGTTCTAAATTCTGATCTGCGTAGCTTACGAAGAAACATATTATAAAATGCCTTCATGCACAGGTCTATTACTGCTAAGATTAAGGCTGAATTTGTTTTCTTTCCCTATATTATTGCAAAGCAACTGGTCTAAAATTTCACCAAGACAACTCTCCTACAACATCTGAGATCTCCTGTCTTCATGAGTGGAACTTAGGGGTATCTTACAAACATTTGCTTCACAATTTTGTACTCAGTGTAGCTTAGAAACTTAGCTGAACCATAGATTTCTGTAAGAACCACTTGCCCAGACTGATTTTGCCACCTCAGAAAACGGTATTTCATGTCATGACAAGTCTGTGATATATACATAAATGTAAATACATCTAAAAATCTCTTTGTGCAATCTTCACATATGTATGAAAAGTACTAGAAAAGTCTCCTCTAGTTTGACTCCCAGAATATGGGAATGCCAGCGCAGAGGAGCACAAAGGCTTGCAGGCTCTTCCCGGGCACAAGCACTACACTGTGTTCCCAGTGACTCATACTTGTCTGTGTGAAACTGCAGTTGAGAGATGGACAAGGTGTTTTGGCCCTTGAAATTAACAAACATCCTTTCCTCTTGGATGTAAGCATTATCAAATATAGCGAATCACATGCGCTTCACTGAGGTAGCTTCCAATTAATACTTGTGAGCAATGTAATGTCTTCATATTAACTTAGGGTACCTTTAATGTTCAGGTGTGGGGCAAACTTCTGGCTGCCCTTCTTCTCACTGTCTGAGGCTGCCAAAATCAGCTAAGGTGGTTAACTTCACACAGCCCAACCCTTGGGGTCCCTGGACCTCCTAGCCTTGTAAGGCTCCCAGACTCAACATCTCAACTTCCCTGTTGCCCTCACAGAGATTGAGGTTTTCAGCACCCAGGGCACCCTGGAAGACTAAGTGGTCCCCAGGGCTTTTGTCCAGGGAAGATGCCAAGAGAAGAATGTGCTTTCTTAAAAAGTATTCCTTCCTGAAACCTGCAGAAAGTCTTACTGATAGCTAAGTGGTCAGTGTATAAACTTGTTTTCCTTTGACATGTTCTGTATGCCTACACAAGAAACCAGGTGCCTAAGGGGTACAGGAGAAGGAGGTTCATTTATTTCTGTAACTCCTGGTTCAGTTGTTTAGCTCAGTACATGATCTTTTTATTCATCTCCACTGCAGCAAGGGGACTGGCTGTTCTCAGATGCAGGGAAAGATCTCTTTTGGCAAATCACCTTTGAATAAGTCAAGGATCAAGAGAATGCATTTTATGCCCCAGGGAGAGAAGAAAAGCACGCTAGTGACAATGGCAAATTGACTCTAAACTTTCTTAAAGCAGCCAGTAAATCTGTTGCTAAACTGGGCTTCTGCTGGTGCCAGTGTATCTGATAATCAGTACCACCATATTACCTGACTCAGGCGTGCACAGAGAAATATGATCAGTAGGTTACTGAGGGAGGCTATGCAAGTAGATTTTTTCAGTGTAATTTCATTTTTAAAAGAACCATAAAAGCAGAATTGCACAGGAATACATACATCCAATTGACTGACAGATTTTGTTAAGGAAATATGTTTTTATTTTGATCAGAATAAGATTAAACATTTTAGTGATACTTAATGAAAGTAAAATGATACCACAAGCTGTGGGACAGACCTTGTAGCAACTCGTCTCCCAGCCTCACATCTGGGAAGCTCAAGCTGGGGAGGTGGCAGAGCTCTATGACTGCAATCTTTCCAGGAACCTGCTTTCTGTTTCCAGCTTCCTCAAGGGAGTAACGTGATCTCAAGAGAACAGCAGATTCCAAAGAAAGAAGTATTTTATCAGAATTTTTCAACCATCTCTGTATATTTCTTCACTGAAAAATTTCTAACTGTATCAACTACCTATTACATCATAAAGTTAAAAAAAAAAAACATACTCTTTTCTAGATATCCTGTTTGCTGTTCATCCCTAGCACCATTCCCATAGGTAATTCACATCGTTATCTTTCACTGACTGCCATTTTCTGAACTCCTATCCACTGGGGTAAACCGTTTTCTGAAATAAAGCTTCAGTTTAAGAAATGCTGTCTTGGTCTTTTAAAAAATTCCCTCTGTTAAATACATTCAGATATTAGTGTCAACTAACAGGTTTTGCCTGTGACTATTTTAGTTAAATCCTTGAGTCAGTCTTACAATACCTGCCCAATATACCACTTTTTAACTATTATGTCTAACGTTAATCCACGTTAACTGTACTCGTAGTCCTTACTCACAACATGTGGCCTACAATTTTACTATTCAACACTCACATGTGTACAAATATTGGAAAGAGGATGCACAGAAGCCTGTGCCATGTTTATGTTGCACTTCTGCAAATTAACATGTAGATCTTTAAATGATGAATGCAGTGCCAGGTAAAAATGCTTAATGCATCTCTGAATATCCATTTTAGCTTGGCATTCACATGAAAAGCCACTTAGAATTGTTACGCTTCAGTAATTCCCAATCAACTTACTGACAAAAAGATGGGTTAACAGGTCTAATTGGTCTTTCCATTTCTAATACCAGTAATGCAATGAACAGATTGTTCATAGTAATAATAATCAGTACAGTATTTATAACAAATCTCTCAATATGTTTGTAGTAAGAGAGTCTAAAAATTGTTTTGAAAGGATGTGGGTAGAGGTAGCAGAGTTAAAGGTGTTAATAAAATTAATTCCAAACCAGTTAGATGGCTTCTTCCTTGTGTTTGGACAGGAATTTAAATGAGTAACTTTGGGGCTAAATAAAAGGTGAGTTTGCAACCGCCATGTTCGACGGCTTCAACAAACTTCCCTGAGAGTCTTTCAGGAAATGGTTCCTGCGATGAACAATGTCTGTCTGTGTCAGAATTTAATTGAGAATTTGGTTGTTTTATTTCTTTCTATTAATAAAGAAAGTGGATTACAGAATCTCTGAAGACCTAGGATGGTAGATTCAAGCTAAGGGGCTAAGGGCAGACCAGCTCCTTACTTGGAGTCTATTTTCTTCACACTTGAAGACTGCACTGGTAATNGTGAAATCATACACAATATGATGAAGCGAAAAAGTGCAGTAGCTTATTTGTTGCAGGATAGAATGGGTAATTTCTTTAGCATGTTACAGAAATTAGAAAAGGAAAAAACAAACCTGCCACACTGCCTCACTTATTTTCTTAACAAAGCAGAATTTGATGTCGTAAGAAGCAGATTCAAGATGCTCTCTGTTTTGATTAGGGTGTAGATGGCAAAGTTACATAATTTAATACTTTCTTCTGTTATTGATATTTAGCTGTATTTATTAACTCCAAGTATTCCCCTCCCCAATTTCAAATATCCAATAGCATTTTTCCATTCTCACTCTTCTCCAGCCTTAGTGGTTGCATTTGGATGGTCACATTCATTTTTTCTCTGCTTTCATTGCCTGTATTCTCACTACCCCTTTTTTTTAAGAGCTGCTTTCTATCTTGCCAGCATTCAAACTAATTAACTATATCAGCAGGTTGCAGTTACAGCCAGGATACCTTCATCACTTCATAATATCTTTGGTGCCTCTTACTTGTTTCTAACTCTCCTTTCACTCATCTATAAGCACTTCAAATGGCAGGGTTTGTAGGGGCAGGTAATATAATTTATTAGACTAACTGACATGGTTGGGAAAAAAATAAGATGTTTCTAAACCCATAAGCCATTTCTCGGGTCATTTTGACATATTAACACTCATGATTTCTTTTCTTCCCCAAACTACACTTTTTGTCTTCTTTTATATTCTGAAATAAATCAGAAAACTTTGAGCTAAGCCTTACCCCTGTGTTTCCTCAGTTCCCACCCATGATAAAATAGCTGATTGGAAACTTGCTGGAAACTTAACAATCAAGTGAAAAAGTCATTTAGAGACAAAGAGAATATTCCAGAAAGTAGACTACGGGCAGCACCTAGGGAGGGGGCTGGTGGGAAGCGGATGCACAAACATACTGGTAACTTGTAAATAGAGTTCTGGAAGCAGTGATGCTGCTGACTGGACCAGAGGAACACAGATTACAAATTACTGATCCTCTCAGAAGAGTAGAAGAAAACACAGGGGAAAATGACAGGGCAGGGATAAATTTCAGGGAAAGGCAGACAATAATCAGTGTCCATGTTTGCATACTCCAGAAGTCTACTCAAAAGCTTTAGGACCATTACTAAGGAGAAATTCTCATTTTTACACTGGTACCCAACATTCCCTGTGCCTGCAAAGTATCAGAACCTGACAGTTTTATACTGTGGCACGTTTATACTGAGACAAGTTATTTCATGTCAATTAAAATGGCCCCTCTGATGACTTGGGATCAGAGTAAATAAGCTTTGCATTCAGAAATGTAATCCCTCCTCTTGCCATTCTCCCCACAATAAAGCAATTCTAATAACATTTAATAAATGCCTATGGTGTATCCTTATGTTTGTTTTGTCTGTAGTCTCTGATGACACAGGAAGAATGCACATGGACCAAATCTTAACCTCTATTTCTGTTGACCTGTATAAATCACAGGTGACTTGGTTGCTGATCCCAAATGATACACAAACACACTGTTGTGTGTCCTCATTCTACGGATGATTAGGTGAGAAAGAGAGGGAGAGACAGAGACAATATATGATGTCATGGTACTGCAAGTCTATTTGGGGTGGTCAGATTGCTCACAAGAGGCACAGCCAATTCATTGTGCTGAACTTCTGTCACTCACGCAGGTTGTGAAGCAAAGTCCTATTATCTCCCGTGCCATGCGGCTATGAGATGGCACGTTGCTCACAGGCAGGGGTTGTGCATATGCATAGCAAAATGGGTTTACAGAGTATCTCTAGAGATAGAGCCCTCTGCAGATGATGTGCCACAACATACTTCTAGGAAGAATAAAAGACTCGCAGCTGATACAATAGCTTGAGAAATGACTATATTCAAGATCAAAAGAAGCTGAACTGCATAATGTCAAGGAAAGGAAAGCAGAGAAGAGCTGGGTTACTGAGGACAGGAGAAATAAAGGCTTAATCATCCAGGAAGGCTGAAAATCATATCATGAACTGTCTCATGAATGCCTCAAGTGTGCACCACCTTGCAAGCAATGCTACTCCTGTCTGCAGTGCAGCCGGAGGAGGCAAAGTTGTGTGTCATCAATGCACACGTTGCAACTTCCAGGGTAATTTAGCAGGTGTTTGGGCACGCGGGGTGGGGAGCGGTTTAAAGTGCCTTTCCAACCACCTCCTGTATAGGAGGCAGGTGTGCTTGCCCTCCTTCATCTACTTTGCCCCCAACTGCCCTTTATTGCATAAACACGCACGCAACTGTGGAAATTACAGTCTGAGCCAAACAGCCTCAGCATCTCCCACAGCCCAGGCTGGGGCAAGGCACTTCTGTTCTCCCTTCTGCTTCAAAAATGGCATCTTTTGGCCTAATTTTCAGAGGTGACTAGTGATTTTGATCACTGCACTGATCTACCAAAGGACGAATGCCCTGCAATTTCCAAAGAATAGGCTGGTTTAAATCATCTAACATCTTTTGAAATTTTAGGCCACATGACTTGCCTAAATTGACACTTATGCAGGTGTGTGTGTACAGGGATGAGGGAGGAGGAATTCATGTATTTATGAGAGGATGCATTAGTCCTCTCCTGAAATGGAACATGAAAACTGTCTGATTAAAAATAGAAGACTATTCATCCACCACTAAAAATAACATTAGACTACCTCTTCCTCATGCAGCCCCACAGGGGACTAGGCAAGCCGAGCTGAGGCAAACTAAATTAGAAATAAGAAAATGGAGCTAAAAAAGAAAAATATCCTGACAGAAATAAGGTCACAAAGAAAAAAGCTCCTCAGGTGTTTATGTAGAACTGCTGGAAGCAAGGTGAAGATAGCAAGGGACCTCATAAAGGGATTTTACTTTATGGGTGAATGAAGCAGAATGATTTAAAAACATGGAGGAAAAGGACACAGAACAGAACACAATATTGAGGCAGAAATTGTTGAATGTCTAAGGTTTTTGACCCACTGTCAATCACCAAGAAACAGCAAAAACAAAACACGAAAAAAGGTTGAACTGAATCATACATGTAACTAAACAGGGAAAATACCACTGTTCTTCACAGACCAGTTATTGGTTGAAAGTCATTCAAAGAAAGCTCAGCTCAGGAATATTAATTTGACAATTCCTATGCAAAATACAACAAACATTTTCATACTGTATATAAGTTCTTCACCTTCCTCTTTATGAAACGTGGGAAGAAACAGAAGATGTCTGAAGAAAGACAAACACTTCACCTCATTTTGTTTGGAAAAGTAGAGGAGACACTTTCCCTCATATGCTGTCTCTTGTTTTTGGAATATAGGGGTTTCTCCCACCCCAAACTGTTACAAGGGAAAAATAATCACAGCTTTCCTCTTTGATATCTTTCGTATCACTTCTCTTTGCAATAGGTTTAGAAGAACAATAATCTTTCTCGTTCTTTCTAGCAGGGAAAACTAAAACTATGTATGTATCTGGAAGACCTAATTCAAAGGCATTCGGATTAATTTCTCATAAATTGGGTCGATGCAAAAGAAAGACCAAAAGAAAACTAGGCATAAGCAAGAAAGAAAATGTAAATTTCCCTCATAACTATGAATGCTTGAAGCATCACAGAAACAGCAAAGAAGCTCAAACAGC
Organism: Himantopus leucocephalus; assembly: GCA_003993805.1. NCBI lineage: Eukaryota > Metazoa > Chordata > Aves > Charadriiformes > Recurvirostridae > Himantopus > Himantopus leucocephalus. The sequence goes on from RSEF01000001.1 coordinate 165,094,278, forward strand.
AGCATATGAGAGAGTTTTGGTGAATGTTGAAAATACTACAATTTTGCAAGGAAAGAAACCACAGGAAATACTAACAGTAAAGCAATAAAAAGGCTAGCGGTCTAGTATGTCTCTTCACAGGTTGGCCAAATATTTCCTTTTGATGTTTTAGAGGGGGAAGTTTTTTGTTTTCCACAGCAATAATCTTTTAATGTGTATATTCCTCTCATAAAGGTGACTTGCTATAGAAGCTGCAGACCCGCAGGGCTGCCACAGGTTTAGGGCAACATAATAAACAGGCTTTTTATCACTTGAAGTGCTTGGGGCTTTGAATGAGATGGATTTAAACATCTCAAAGATTCCTGTTCACACACATACAGAAACAGACAGTATTAAGGTATGTAGGGTGGGGAACACACTAACATTTTTTCCTTCCTGAGCCATGCCTTGAGTCAAACAGACTCCTTGCAAACATTGGAGAAGACTGAAAAACAGCTGGTTGTCCATGTAATGTCCCATATCACAGAAACAGAAGTAGGTATCCTCCTAGATTACAAAAAATGCAAAAACCTTGGGACAAAGGAGAACATGCCATGACAAAGTTCAAATAGCCTGCAAACTCCAAGAGCGATATTTGCAAAAATTAGAGCCTTTTTACCCATTCATCTGTATGTTTGGAACATGGAAAAGACAGTAGATAAAGAGGAATAACCTCTTGAGGAAACTGAACAAAGCATCCTGTGTTTCCAATTTGCAAAATTTTCAGATCCTAAAGAAAAAAAAGTAAGATATTTCACAGAATCACAGAATGGTGAGGGTTGGAAGGGACTTCTGGAGGTCATCTTGTCCAACCCCCTTGCCAGAGCAGGGTCACCTACAGCAGGTTGC
>RSEF01000001.1:165095244-165110100 GCA_003993805.1 Himantopus leucocephalus
GACAGTGTCGAAAGCCTTGCTGAAGTCAAGGTAGACAACATCTACTGCACTCCCCTCATCCACCAATCCAGTCACGCCATCATAGAAGGCTATCAGATTAGTCAGAGATGATTTCCCCTTGGTGAATACATGTTGACCACTTCTGATAACCTTCTTTTCCTCCAGATGCTTGGAGATGACGCCCAGAACAAGCTGTTCCATCATCTTTCCAGGAATGAAGGTGAAGCTGACCAGCCTGTAGTTTCTCAGGTCATCCCTCTTGCCCTTTTTGAAGACTGGAGTGACATTGCCTTTCCTCCAGTCCTCAGGCACCTCACCTGTTCTCCAGGACCTCTCAAAGATGATGGAGAGCGGCCCAGCAATGACTTCTGCCAGCTCCCTCAGCACTCACGGGTGCATCCCATCAGGCCATTTTCCCCATTTCATCAAGTATTGTTATTTTGCCTTCATTTTGAAGCCTTTACAAACTTTTTGACATTTTCTAATATAAATTTGTGCATAAATTCAGACACCCATTTTGCATTTCAAATTGTACATTTAATCTTAAACAAAATCAGAGGAAACTTAGGAGTGAATGCAGGCACCACAGCTTCCAACAGAGGAAACTAACTGAGCCTAAATTAGTGTTTCGAACTATAACCAGTAACGCCGCAATAAATAGATCTCAGTCTAAAAACAAAAATCAAATCCCAATACTAGTTTACATATGGATCTGTATGAAAATGCACACATTTGCACACATCTGTATGAAAAGCATAAGTTTGCCCATACTTAAAAATAAATGTTGTTACAACAATTAAATCTATATTAAATTTGCCCTGGAAAAGGTTGCCCAGAGAGGTTGAGGAATATCTATCTTTGGAGATATTCAAAACCCATCTGGACATAGTCCTAGGCAACTTGCTGTAGCTGACCCTGCTTGAACAGAGGGGTTGAACTGGATGACCTCCAGAGGTGCCCTCCAACCTCAGCCCTTCTGTGATTCTGTAAACCCCCTGGGTTTCATCCATTATTCTCATGCTCGGTGTTATTTGCCATTTGGAATTCTAAAGCCATGGGATTCAAATCATCATCAAAACTTAAAGGCGTTTTTTAATTCTCTTAGTAGGTCACTTCTGGAACTATCAGCTACACACAGATATATTTTACAATCACTGTTAGAAATACTAATCACTATAGGAAAGCACTTTAAAAGGGATGTGAGCTGAGAATAAACTGGAAACTGAATTGGTCCACAGTACATTTCAACTTAGTGCTAAAGCTTAGATTTTTGTTGATTAGCTGAAAGCATGGCAGACAGCCGGTGTGCCTCAGATTTAGATTTTATGCTGGTTTTCTGTAGGACTGTGTAGAAACCACTGTATAAAATATTTTTCTCCTTGTGAAAAATTCTTACCCAAGCAACAATTAATAAGAATAATAACATAAAATGTTGTCACTCAGGATGGTTTTCCTCTTAGTCTGGATCCTACAGGTTATGAAGGTCATAGCAAAATTTCAACTTTAGTCACACATGTCCAGGCACTTTGCCCATGAATAAATACATTAGAGCTGACATTGTGCTATTTTAGCATATTTTTATAATTTGAAATTGAGAAAGCCTGTCTGTATTTAGCAGGCATGTTTCCATAACTAGTATTACTGGAATAAATTCTCAAAGAGGATCACTTTATGATTACGAAATATAACCATCTTCCAGTTTCCACTGGGGGCTTGAGATAATCACTAATATAGTCAAACTAAGCACAAACACAAATGCCACCCTTCTTCAACTAGAGAAAGATTAACATGTCAGCGTTCATTAACTCTGTTCTCAAAGGAGCATGTCCATTTTTATTGGCACACAGAGGAGCTAGGATGACAAACAAAATAATGTCCTATGAATACCATCAGGAGTTCACCACACCATATCAAGTAATGTGACAATCCAATCCATGGATTAAAAACCAAGATGCTGCTTGTAAGAATAATTTTTAGCTCATTCTGTATATCATTGTATTTCCCAATCTGGCACCGTGAACCATAAATAATCCTATCATTTATTAATTACATTTTCTAACCTAGTCAAGAAGAATCCTGCAGTGTGAAGCAGCAGATCATGAATAAATGGTTCATTGAAAAGCAACTCTTATTGCCAAGTAGTTGTAAATTAGGGTTGTGATAATTACCCACTTTAACCTTTTTAAACAGGTTCCTCTAAAAAGCTCCAGGATGGATGTTTTATTATAACAACTTTGACCTCCGTCACACAACAACGCAATTAGTTTTGCATTATGACAAAGGGATGCTCTGATTAAAAATCTAGTACATTACCTTATGTTATAAAACATCCAAACAGTACATTTGTGTATGTTTGTATACATATACACACACATACACACACATGCATATAACCATAAAATAATCATCTATTGCGCACCAAATACAGCTATAAGAAACACAATAGGCAGCTGAAATACAACAGTGTTGGTGTAGCCAAGGTAGTACTTTACTAAATAAACTGTGAGAGAGACACCTTTACAGAGGTAACCCATGTGTTGCCCCTTGCCCTGCTGATCATATAAACTGAGATTATTTAGCAAGTAGCAGCCCAGTGGGTAAAGATTTGTAAGGGGAGGCAGTTGGTGCAGGGGACCTGAAGTCTGCACTCTCCAGGTGGTTTTATTTCAGACTGGCTCTGCTCTGTTCCCAGCAGCAACATGCCTATTAGTGGTTGGAGTGCATTAGGTGACCTCCCAGAATCATAGAATCATAGAATTGTTGAGGTTGGAAGGGACCTTTAAGATCATCTAGTCCAACCATTAACCTAACCTGACAAAACCACATCTAAACCATATCCCCAAGTACCACGTCTATCGAATGCATCTTCCAGTTCAATTTCATCCAAAAAGAATCAAATTCACATGCGAGGAGACTGCTCTGCGATGGGGACCACAGTGCATCACATGGAGTCAAAAGGGTGATGGTTTCAAATGCAATCTCCTGAGCCAAACTAAAATGCGGCTCATCTGTGCCAGCAAGGCAAGATCACACGCCAGTCCAGAGGCAGCATAACCATGCAGGTCCAGACAAATCTCCTAAAATGTCTGCACGGCTTTAAACCTGAGATTTGTTCATGTACACTCGCATGTGGTTGTCTGTATCTGCCCCCGTACTGCTGTGACAGTAATGGGACCATGCACTGCCACAAGCTAGCTGAGCCAGCAGTAGAGCTTTAGAAGACTACAGGATGGTGACAAGAGAAAATTTAGCTCTTAATGTGCTTTCCTTGGCGGTAGTAAGACTCATCACTTTCGCCCCTTCTATTTCACCATAGCAGGACTGGCTCTAAGGGAAAGAAAACTGGTGACCACCTGCCCTGGCAAGAAAATAGCTAGCACTTGCATACATGACCTTTGATATTGGTGACAATAATTGTTTCTCAGTTAAACAGCAGAATTGGAAAGAGTTTCAATTAGTTTTTTTAGGATTCAGTGAAGAATTTAGGAAGTAAATTGAGATTATCAGCAAACAGTCCTAGTTACCCCAGCATGAAGGCTACAGCCAGCACAATATCAGAACAAGGCTTCTACCACTGAAAACCACACAAAGATGAACTCATAAAACAGTGTGAACAGTAAATACTGCAGAAAATAAACAAATGCACTCCAAAAATATCACTCAAAGACTTCTCAATCCTCATCTCCGTCCATAGTATCACTAGCCTTTCTGCCGCATGGAAGGTCTTCATTTTGGACTCACCTAATTGTCTTCTGTTTCCTATGTCATTTTAGATTTAAAAACTCAGTCATGGACATCAGTTTAGAGCTCTCTTCCAAGTGTCTCACTGAGCTTTAATAACCTCTCTTTCCTAGCTTTCCTGGCATTTGCTAGAACGGTGGGTTTAGCCTCAACTGTGATGCTATCACCCATTTAAAAACTTTCTGCTGACTCCCCTCTTCCAGTCTTATCAAATTCACTCCTTTCATAGCTGTGCATCATCTCCTTCTTCCAATCCCTTAGCCAAACTGATACCTGTCAAGATACAATGCATGGTTTTACTGCTGTGGTATTTCAGCACTTCTTTAATGTACAGGAACAGAAATGTCATAATCTGCACATTCCCTTCTTCACAGAAAGAATAGGATCAAAATCCATTGAAAACAGTGACTTTCCCAGTCAGTTGTAGGAGTGCTGAGACGCTACTGTTTGGGAGAGAAGTACCACAGTCCCAACTCATGAAAATATGGCCTGCGGTTAAGCATCCTCCTTCTGCCCAATTGAAATGCATTGAGAGTAGGATGTCTTGGGATAATGGCTGGAGGAAGAGCCCACTCTAGGCAATTCCCATGGACAGCTTCAAATAACCAGGGTAGGTACTTTGAAGTATATTTTGCAGTCAGTGGGAAGTTAGTTCTTTCTGAACCAGAGATAAGATGGTGTACCCTAAGCAAAAACAACTTCTATACATCTAGTGCAGTTGTACCAGTCCTTGTTTTGAAACAAAGCATCTCCGACCATGCCTTATTATTTTATTGTGGGCAGAGATACCAGATGGCTCCACAGGGCTGCACGTCTGCCCCTGCTTCATTGCTACCTAAAGCTGCCTCAGAGCCGCTTACGCCACTTTCTTTTTTTTTTTCCCTAATATTGAATTTCCAGGGGTGTTTGCACTCAAGCCAAAATTTGATGAAATGCAATAGCAGAGCACAGATTTCCTGAGAACGTGGCTTCCCTTGGCCAGGCTGCAGCATGAAAGCCTGAGGTACAAACCCCATGTAGTTATGGGCAAAGGTGGATATTTACTATAAGGGCCATTTGAGTACCCTAGAGCACGAAAAAATACCAAAGAGGCTTACTGCTTTAAAACTACTTACTGGCATAGAAACAATTAAAAAAGCACAAGATGTTTTTTACAAGGGGTAGAGCCCAAGACAGGTAATGGAACGATGGGAGGTTGTTTGAAAGTACCACTGTCTCATCATCTTCCAGGGGGAAAAAAAGGGTATTTAATGACTATTTGTCAGTGTAGAGTCATGGAAGTAACTATCAGCTCTAAGACTACATGTAGCGTCAATATTTGCTTGTTTCTACGGCTCAAAGATTTAATGCACTGGAAAATGAGTGAATGTGTTTTTAATATGTTTTATTTCTCCCCCTCCCCCTTAGGGATTTTTTTCAACAAAGACATGAGTGGCAGAATTCGATTTAATGATGCCATTTCAGCTCTCACTTCTTTGGTAGTAATTATAAATGGTTTCATGATATGAAACAGGTGTTCCAGCATGGTCCATTGGGCAGCATGAGGAACATTTTGCTCCCTGATGTCATTGTACATGATGTATTCAATAATTGCTATTTTCTGATGGAGAATACATTTGGATGTGCACTAGGTAGAAATTCAGCTGGTTTGTATGTTTTGGTTGGTCTGTTGAACAGGAACTTCTTTATTTTATGAACTGTGTTAGGTTTTCCAAACTCTTGTCAAGTGACGAAAAACCATAGAGGAAGGATTCTTGTTTTAATTCAGTCACAGTGAGACTAAAAAGTCCTGTGCATTCACGATAAGAAACCGACGACTTCCAGAATGTTTTCATTTTTTGAAAATCAAATGTGTGAGAACAAAACAACTGTAATAATGTATCCAAGGATGTCCTGAATGAGTCTGGATGGCTGTCCTTAAATATGAATTGAGGGATGCAAGAGTTTATGGGCCTAAATGCACCTCAGTGCTGTTTTAATGCTATGACCCACTGCCTGACAATACAAATTTTCCCTTCTCTCCAAACGCTGTGGTCTCCACCAAATAGAAGCCTGGCACATAGTGAGGGGGCAGACCACCCGGTATACTCATATACTATCCGGACTATGTCTATATACTTGAGAACAGGACTCTGGGGTGCACTTAGACACATTGCTCCAGTTAAATACAGTTTACTTCATTGCTGGTCATGACAGGAGTACTGAGATGAAGGCTAGGAGGAATGCTAGAAAAAGCAATATTGGGAAAATATCAACTCAGCAAGGTTAGAAGGAGAGAAATAACCCTAATTAAAATATGTTAATTATACAAATGATAAAGAAAGGACTGCTGGCAGGATAAAGAAGCAGCTGTAGAAGAGGACAAGAGGAACACAAGGGCAAAGTCAGTGATTAGTCTCCATGAGCGGCCATCGGTGCCTGGCAAGTGTAGCATTTACCAGGAGTGGCTTGATCAACATCCTATATCACAGCCTGTCCCCTACTTCTCCCCTGCTTCTGCCATAGCTGCCTCTTCCCAGCTTATGATCCCGATGGGTGACCAGGGAAGTCTGGTACAGAAGCTCGTTGAGTTAGTTACAAGGAGAACTGAGCAGAACTTGTGAGACAAATGGTGTTGTTGCTGAAACAGAGCCTTTGTCATCAGTTTGTGTCAAATTCAGCAAACAACTTCACACGTAACAATGGAGGAAAAATTCATCTCAACAGATATTTTTTAAAAATAATTTTTATTCTGAAATCTAATTTGAATTGTTTTTAAAAGGGGAAAAAAAGGACATCCTACTAAAATCAGCAGGGTGCACTAAAACATTTGTTTCACCAGAGAGAACTTTCCTCTTTCTTCAGAAAGTCTGACAGATTTTCCTTTTGTACTAACCTAAACCCTTACTTCTTTCTCCTGATTTTTTTGAATAGGCCACCCAACCGGTATAACGCATAATTCACACAACTTGCTTTACAGCTATGCTCTGTAGTACACAACATTTAAGGCCCTTGCTGCATGACCTTTCCCCTTGTTTAAAATCTGGTACACAAGCAACATTTGTAGTATTTCTCAGTTCACCTAGCTTAAAAATCAATATTATTTAAGATATAACCATAGGCTGGTTAAACTGTAATTATTCTTGTTATAATTAGGCGTTTTGTAGCAGTCTTTTCCTTGCTACGTAAATTTTCCTGGTACTGTCAGCTTTGAAAGATAAAAAACCCCACTTTCTTTATGTTTTTGTAAGCAACAGACAAAATACATTTAAATCGTTTTGTTAAAAAACACATATATCCAACATGTATTTATATCACAAACTATGCTGTAAGGGAATAAAATAATTACTGTACTTTACAGCCCAGATAAATGGTGGAATAGAAATAAATAATTTCTTCACGGTGGGACCAATTACTTTTCACACATAAGTAACTATTCCCTGTAACTAACTAGCCTCTATTGTTTGACGCAGCCATCAGGTAATAAGCAATTTTCAAGGATACGTTCAGCACAGGCAATAACCAAAGCTGGCCTCGAACAGTAAGTATCAGACAACACCAGAATCTGAGCTCCCCTTGAAGATAACAGCTAAACCCTGGCTCAGCTGAAGTCAATCACAAAATTCCCATTAACTAAGTTTGTGCCTGGTTCCGCTTTTGGCTCTCCTGGTTGCAGAAGCCGGCCCGGTCTCACCGCGGAGTGGATGAATAGTTGCCTGAGCTTGCAGACGGACTCCCCGCAGCAAGGACTGTGGTGGGTGCTGGGAACCTCCCAGTTTGTCTCAGCTGAAAGGTCTCCCTGAGACCCACTGCTCAGCTTCTGCATTGCGATACATTAGCTGTCCTACCCAGAGAATCACAGTCTACAGAAACTGATCTCTCCTTTTGCGGTGGCCTTTAAAACAAGGTTCATTGATTGTACGTAGAACGAAATGCAAATCCATACATGTGGCTCAAATATGCAGCGTGTACAGAACATCAGTGTGTCAGTCGGTGAGAGTGAATGCAATTAAACCAAGCACGCAGACCATCTCCCAGCATAATTAAAAGGAAAAACAAAACCAACTCAACAGGACAGAAAAAGAAATCCATAACTCAGCCCTTTTAAAATCTGGGTACCAAATACAATTTATAATGGAAAAACAATCTGAGAATTGCTTGTGCTGAGTGAGTGATGGAAGGTAAATGCTGGGGAAGACCTGTGATAATTACAACAAGCAAGGCTGACGAAGGTTAGAGCCGTACAAGTGTCTGCGTACTGCCAGAGCACTAACCTTGTCAAGCCTGTTGGCAGGGGGCAGGCAGCTCCTGCTCCTCCATGCGTTCTGTCATTAGCTATTGATCACTTCCTATTTTTAAGCTTCGCACTAGCGGCAGAGGAATAAATTGACAGCTTCATTATTTGACTGTCCTAGAGGCATTCCCAAAGCCTATCCTCAAGGGGAAAAGCTGGCAATGGGTGAACTTATAAAACTAAGTGGGAAAAGCAGAGATTCTGAACAGAATATCCAAAAACATTCAGCTATTTCTGAAATTGCTTCACCTCTTTTTGTTCAGGAGCTTATGTGGATAAATGCAGCCTCCGGCCTGCTCTTTACGGAGAAGCCAAGTCTACTGTATCTTTAGAACCAAATTGGGCATTGGAGGAATTGAAGCTGACCAGGCATTGCAGGATCATGCCAGACTGCTTTTGTTTGAAATGGGAGACTCCTGTTCTCAGTGAATGTGGACCTGTAGCTTTTTGGGGATGGATCTATCATGCCTCAAATGGACTGGACTCAGAAGGGACAGAAACCTCTAAGTGATGCCATTGCAGAGCTTCCTGGAGCACTCTGCCAAAGGAGTGGGGTTTGGCCCCTGCCACAACACATACGCCAGGCCTCAGGATTCTCCGGAATCTGCCCCAAAGTATCCAGCTGCCAGTACAGCACCTGCCTCCCAGCCAAGGCCTGGGAACTCAGTGCTAGCACAGCGGGGTGCTCCAAGAGCTACCCCGGCCAGGCTGGGGACCTTTGTAGAAAAGACAATTCAGCTTCTTCATAGTGCCTGTAGAGCCACAGAGGGACACGTATGCCACACTTATACCTGTTTCCATCTCTCTCAAACTCTTCAAAGTCCTTACTCCCTTTTCTTCCATGGGCTGGAAGTTTTACTGTCTGTCGTTTAACTGCATCTTTTTTGTTTTCTTTTTGGGAGGTGCAGGAAAGGGCATAACATTTCAGTGTTTTAGCTTTAAGGTCTCCAGTCCTAGGTAACAGCTTTCAGAGGCACACATGGAAGCTCGTGCAGGCAGTACGTTCCACTTCTGCTGCCACAGACATTGGCATCACCCTCCGTCAAGGCAGCTCAACGGTTAAAATCAGCTCTAACACCCTTTTTCTGGGGCTTTTTCCCTTCTCGTCCCACAGAAAGCAACTGCTCAAAGCAACAATTTCCCACCTGGCGCACCGAAGCCTTAGGAACTTGCTGATATGGACTAAGGGCAAGAAAATTGCTCTATTTGTTGAACTCCATGACAGCTGGTAATTGTGATAAAAAAATCCACCTCTTAATGTTAAGGGCTGTTCTGTGGAGTTAAAAAGTACCAGGGTTTAAAATCTCATTACTTCAAAGGCATGGCAGAGCAGAGAGCAAGCTGGCTGCCTAGTTGTATGGGACATGTCCACTTCATTGAAAATCCTAATTAATTACCATTTGGTAGCTCTCTTGAGTGTAAGGATCCATTAGATTAAAACCAAAATAACAATAATGTGGGTAGGTAGCAACAATTTTATTTGTACGCATGCATTGCACACAGGCTAACAGGAGTTCTCTGCTTGTGCTTCGGATTTCTATAGGATTTTTCCCTGCACATTTTGTTTAGGTCGAGGAACTTCTCTAGGACTGAATAGAAGACAATGTCTGGAATATCACTGTAAATGTAATGGACGGAGTAAATTGACAGCAGCTCCAACTAAATTACAGTTTAAAAGACAAGGGAAGGCTCAAGGGACATCAAACAAAGGAAACTCTAGCTGACCAGCGCTCAGGTAAAATTGAATTGGAAATGTTCCCTGACTGATTAACATAACAAAAGTCCCAGTGTTTAAAAAGAAAGTCATTCTGCAGAAATAAGAGGGGGGAAAAAAAAGAAACTGATCTTCCTCCAAACATACAGTAGTTATCTTTAAAAATATACATTCAGAGAAAGATCTAAAATACTAGTGTGAATAAGGAGGTTTTGAACAGTTTTTTTAATGATGTCACTCGAAACATATATAATTTTTTAATCGAGGAATATGACCCAAAAATTTCTCCACTTTCATTCTCCCAATTTATCACATATAAATAAGAGACATTCTACTTGAAGATTTTGAAATAGAATTTGGTAAAATATATTTTAAAAGGACAAAGAGAAAGGAAACTAAAAACAAAAATAAATGTGCACAGTTTTATTTCTGCAGAACAGCAGTGTAAAAAAAGGTTTTCTTATGAAAATATAACTATTGGGAAAATCATCAACTCTTATTTAACAGATTAGTAAGGGTGTTCCATATGTAACAAATGTATTTTTACTAGTCTCATCTCCCGAATACATAAGAAACAGAGATAGATACTCATGGGTTTAAAATCAAGTGTTTTCAGTAGTGTTTCTCTAGTTAGACAAAAGACTTTTGTATTCATAGGGTATCTGCATGCTTGGAGCATGCATGCAGGAGCAAGCAGATCAAAGAGGTTCTTCATTGGGTTCATAACTTTAGGTGTCATAGTTTAGGGGAAATCTTGCCACGGTGTTGTCTCTATGTGATTTTGTTTTATCATCTCAAATTACTATGTGACATGACACATTTCTTTGCTGCTTTGTTGGTGATGAGAACCCCTTGGAGGCAGCTGCCATCAGCCAAGTCCCTCAAAGGCCAGAGGAAGCCCAAATGCACCTTTTTTTGGCAAGGGTGATCCATCATCCTCCACACCCTGACACCTTTTGTGTTGTCTTGCCTCCCTCCCTGCCAGCTCTGAGGCAGGTGACTCCCCTAAAAGTGCACAGATCAAACCGCGCCCCAACTTCCTAGCCCGCAATCGGCCTTGTGTCAGCTGCTCTGTGCAGGGAAATGTGAGGCTCCTGTCACTTCGTCCAAAGAACTGCTGCTGAAATAACAGATTTCAGTCTTTTTGCGGTATATTAGTTCCTGGGGGATGGGCACTTTTTAAAGTCTGGATCTACAAATAGATCCAAGTCTGTGAAAAAAACAGGTAGCGATAGCAAGACTTAGAGCTTAATTTAGATTTATTAATGTCTCTTGCTTCTTAGTTATTGTTAGCAAGTTTCTGGTTTACCCAGGATCCCAAATGTATCACCCCACTGAGAGCGGTGTCAGGAGCAGTTCTCTAGTAACCAGGCACAGCCAGAAGAATGAATGCTCAGAACATGAACTGGAAAGGGAATGTAAAAAATTAAAGCTTCTCATGTTTTGCTGAAATGTATCTAAGATACAAAATGGAGGCCTAACAAGGACATTTCCTCTTACAGTCCACGAAAATGTTCTGTTCTGTGAGATGGTTAAAAAATAAAGAGATTAAGAATTGTTACTAGCCAGGACAGGGGTACATTTTTGGACCAGGTTAGCCTGTAGATTTTGTCTTTCCTGCTTGTGTGGCTGTACTGCTGCTGTACCTGCTTGTCCTCTCCAGATCCTTCTAGCCTTCTTTCAGATCTGATACCGAGAAAGTCCCCACAAATTCCAAGACCTGGGTGTCAGCAGTGGGAGACTCCTTACTAACCCATCGCTGAGTCAGGAGAGAGGGAGGATGGGGAGGGCCACTGATGTGGCCTGCAGGGGACAGGCAGGGGAGACAAACCTGTGGAAAAATTAGCTTCATTAGCTGCACTACTCATAGAAATGCAGGTTTAATTAAATTAAGTTGCTCTTTAATTCCTCCTCTTAATGGGTGGATGCCAAGTGTGAGAGGTGGTTGTTGGAATACAGGTGACTGGCACAACTCTAACCCCTCAAATTTCCCGCCTGCAGACTCCTGCTGCTTTTCCAGACAGGCACAGCCTCCCACCGGCTCCAGCTGGCATCTGCCACATACCCTCAGGTGTGCAAAGTGTCTCCCAATGTGTGAATTTACACACATCCAACGTGTTCCTCAGAAATGTTTAATGAACAGCTACTTCAGAAGGTACAGGATGATGTTCAAATGATAGATTCCCTGGTTCTCCTGTTTCATAAGGTGGTGATTCCTTCACAGAAGCCACACGCATCCCCACACACACTCTCAGAGAGGCTTAATTTTCACTGCACAACAGAGACTACAACTCTGTAGCCATATACCAAACAACTGCATCTGACACAGTCAAGAGGGAAATAATCTCTCCATCAGGCCACAGCACCAAACTGTCAAACTGCATACTAAAAATCAGCTTTAAAACACAAAATCTGCCTTTTCTTTGAGAATATAGTTGCAGAATAAAAAACAAATGAGGTACTAAAGGAGATAGTTGATTAATAAATTGTACTTTGCTATTAAACTGTTAGTCAATAGAAAATGTGTTAAACAATATGCCTGGCAGGGCAAGTTCAAAAAAGTGTGTGTGGGGAAGAAGAGGGAGGACATGGTTCTGTCGAACTGTCACGAGACACCGAAGAGAGGATTTGAAGCCATGTTTTGTCCATGAGAAGTACTTGAGCAGAGTACAAAATAGCAAAGTCAAGAGTTTTAAGCAGGCTTACTATGCATGTGTTGCACAGGATATTTTGACTATGTGATACAGCCTTAAACCTAGGAGATGCTGGAAAATGGCTTTCACACCAAAGCTTTGAAAAAAACGCTTATGTCATAAACTGCTACAATTGTATTTGGTGTTTGCATGGTGTACTGGTTTCATCTGAAGAATAAAACAAAACTGTTTTTTTTAAAAAAACTGTTGCCCTGAAATACCATTTTAAAATGAGTTCTCTCTCAGACTTTTGCACTGTGCTTAGCTGGAAATATCCAGCTCTGTTTGATTTCTGGCTATGTCTTCTGTTTTCCAGAAATATTTTCCCCACTCCAGAAAGATGTCCCTGTTTGGTGTCCACAGGATTTCTTTCAACTGTCTTCATGCAGCCAAATCCTTTCAAGTGCCCAATTTGGTGACTTTGCTCAGGAAGAGATCTGTGCCACTTTTAGTCCAGCCTTCACAGCACTGTTTTCCTTTTCTGATCCTACTTTTAGCAAAGCTGGCAAGCAAAGAGAGTCTGAATTATCACCATTTTATTTTGGACGATGTTTTTTACAGAGGGGAATATGGTGGGTGCTTCTGCTGACATTTCGTCCTTTGGATGCTTCCAAATACATACACTGAGATTGCACAAGCTTCCAGTATGCCTGTAAACATTTCCATGGCAGAGCTAAACAATGAAATAGTTCAGACATCAATCACCCTCCTTAATTATGCATTTTCTTCAGAAACGCACATTCTTTTCTGTTGCTCACAGAGGATGGCACGTGGGAAATACAGGGAAGACACTGGGAGATCTGTGTTAAGATGAGATGTGTTTGCCACCACCGCCTGGCTCGTCACATCTGTGTTGGAGGTATCATTTACCTTTAACAGCAGTGTATTTTAGAAAGTCTTAATTCACTTCCGTCAGGCAATCAGATTGTTGCAAAATATATAAATTCTATATACAAATACCATCAGATGATGCAGCAGGCAATCACTGTGGTAATTAATCCCACATTTTTGTAGTTGAAGTAACAATTCTCATTTCAGGATAGAGTTTGAGTAAGAAGAGCCTATCTATATCTGTAAATGAATGATATCATTATTTTGGGAAATGAAAGTTTAAGCTCTGTAAAACATACAATCCCATGGAGATCTCAGCAGAGGAACTTGTACGTGCAGGTGTTTAATGTGATAAGGTACGTTACCATTTATCTGTGTACTTGCAGACAAATATTAACATAGTCATGAATTAAGCTTTTAATCCCTTTTATTATAAATTGAATATCTTTATTTTAACAAACATCAACAATGCACATTATTGTGCTCCAAACTATTCATTACTATTCCCCACAGTGTACCATTACATGATACGCCATAATACATGTGTTAATATAATGCCAAGCATCTGCTTGAGTATTCCATAGTATATTTCATTCTCTCCCTCTCTCTCTTTTTGTTTAAACAAAGAGGCAATCTCACAAAAGACACTTTTTATATAGGAAACCACAGAGTCATTCAGCCTCATGCTGGAGAAGGACAGTAACGCAGTACGTGCCATTTTCTGATGATTCAGGCGCTAGTTCCAAGTCTTCAGATTCCTTGACAGCAAGAAATGGGCTCGGGAGCGAAGAGAAGGAAGAGGGAGGTGTGAGGAGGTGGATTTAACTGATAGTGCTCAGATAGGGTCACCAAAATGATGTGCAAGGGATTGTCACCAATGGCTGGGTGACTTTCCTTAGACCTTCAGTACCAGGACCTGCTGGTGCTGGCACCTGAAGGATGCAGCGTTTACTCAAACGAGTAACACCATTAACTTCAGAACTGATCCCTCAGGAGAATTAACTTCAGGTTATCTAGATGAGTTTTGCTTATTAAGAGCCACGACCACAGAACTGTTGCATGTATAAATCCAGATCAGAATTTGTATTGAAGAAATGCAAGCAACGCTAGCTCTACAGATTAACTGGAGAAGTGGGGCTTTATTTAAAATCCATGGAAAACTTCAGGAAAATACGAAATTCATCAATAACACCCCCTCCCCCCAAAAGAACCCCAAACACAACACCAAAATCAAACAAACCAACAAACCCAATAACAAAACTCCAATCAGGTGGAAAAATACCACCACCAGAACTGGGATTGTGAAGAAAATGAAGCAGCAGGACCACCATGGTTTTGTTTTATATCCCGTTACACCTGCCCATCGTTTCCTGAGACAGCTGACATAACTAGAATGACATGGACTTGCTATGTGACCTTCTTTAAATATGCCAGGGGATAGTTTAATAGAGCTGCACAGTGCATAAAAGCAGAACAAAATACTTGCTTTAGCCGCACACATTTAAATCCAAGGAATTCAATGGAATCAAATAAGATAATCAGAGTTTGATGGAGGAGGAGAGGGAAAAAAGGGAAGGGTGAAAGGGGGAAATGGGAAGGGGAAA
>RSEF01000001.1:165110200-165126337 GCA_003993805.1 Himantopus leucocephalus
CTATAGTATGGAACAAGTATTATAAGAAAAATGAAATAATAAACACTCCATTTTGATCAAAATTGGGTTTGTGTTTCAGTCTCCACAGAAAGTCTTATACCGAAAATATTATATTAGTAGTAACCCTTGATGGCTGCAGTTCCTCTGTGACTCAAACTACCAACTGCAGTCTTGCAGCTATTTTGCTTGCAAAGGGATTAAAAAAACCCACTTGGAGTCAACCAAAACATCCAAGCAACATTACTGCCACCACAGAAAGTGGTGCATTTCTGTCTAAGCAGCTAGCTAGCTTGCTTGTTTTCATTTTTGTAACAACTGTTTTTCTTCTAGTCAAGACTGTTAACAAAAATGACTAATGATTGTTACGTTAAATGAAAGGTTGTTGTTCCAAAGACATTATCCCAGAGATCTCGTCAATTACTGTAAAGGAATTCTGCTGAAAACATATTCCAATAGTTCAAATAAATTGTAGCTAAGCAGGAAGAAAAGGGAAAATGGATGATGGTATATGGGTTATGTTTTAAAAGCTGTACATTGAGTTTAAACAATTCAGTGTAATCTTCATTATCCCCCAAAAAGCCTTTTGATTGTTTTATCCCTTCAAATGTGCCCTATTTAAATATTTTTCAAGCTTTACATATGGTATCTATGTTATTAGCTCTGTAAAGTGTTTACATGAAGTCTCAAAATGCAATCCTCAAGGCACTGTAATTTACAGAGAAGCTAACACTGTCATAATAACATCTTTATCCTACAACAGATCAGAGCTTAAAGTAATATTGCAAAGTAAAACAAATCCCATTAAAGAAAACAGAACTACCAGCAATAAAATTACAGTATGCTGAATCACCCTTGTGAGAGCATCGTGGAAGCCGGGCTGTGACAGGGTGCTGAAGTAGAAGGATAAAGCAAATGATGAGGTTGGGGAGTGAATAGATTATGGACCCCGTTAAAAGTTAAATATAGATCCCTTCACCTCTAGGCCACAGGAGAGAATGGAGCCAGACTTCTATATGTAGTAATTAAAACCTTTCAGTGGCTTCTGTGGAAGAAGTCAATAGCCACACTTAGCACAGGACTTAAGCAGTAGGTATGTGTTTTCTGCATTACAAGGAACAAACCTCCACCACAATAAACAGCAACACTGAGCAAATACAGAACTTTGTTCCTGCAACTGCTAATCAGCTGTGCTCAAACTGCAACATTTTAAATACTTATTGAGTTTCATTAGCAAATAAAGCACCTGTCCCAGTGCATGCAAACAACTAGCAATGAAGCACCACGTGTAACAGTGCAGGGGAATCAGCAGGTTAATATGCTTGTCAAAAATACCTGGCACAGACCCATGACTGTAGTGGCAGGGTACTATCAGGGTTTTGGGCGAATAAATGGGGTTTCCAGTCCATTTTCTGCTATGTAGTTGCAACACCTCCAAGGGGGCACTAACAGTGTCTCCCTATCCCCCTCCCATTCTCTGAATTGCTGTCATTTTTAGCACCCCAGGCTGGCTAGCCCTGTTATTCACTTGCACCCTCTATTAATGAAATAAATGATTATTTTTCACTGAATTGGGAAGAATTTGGAAATAAAAAGATGCTTTTAAGTATAAACAGCAGTGACTTTATAAAAAACACTGCCATATACTTAGGAGTGCAGACCATCTTTTTCATATGTTTGTAATGTGATCTGTTAGTCCTTCAAAGGAATGTTTTCTGATTTGAGAAGTCAAAGCCAATCCTACTTGTCTTGAAAAACTGCAGCTTTCTCATTTTTAAAGTTTCTTTCTCTTCCTTGAAATGTTGAAAGTTTTTATGCATGTGTCCTCTGAAAATTAGAAATAGAAAGTGGAGAAATTTTTAAAATTTGGGTTAGACTAAGGTGGTTCCTTGAAGCAAGAAATGCCACATTTTCTGTTTTGCATCAATCCAATCACTTTGACAACATACTATAAGCAAAAAAATTATGAGCATGCTCATCTACCTTTATCTCAGATAAACTGAACAAACTAGAGACCAATCTCTGAGCCTTGCGACATTATTAAATTTTCTTTTTCCATATGAAGGAAACCTCTCAGACACAGATATTAGCATGGTCAAACATGAGAAAAATAATGATGTGTCTCATAGAAAAAAAAAAAGAACAAACCATATCACAAAAAAAATACTTAGAAAAATCCCTTCTCTACCCCTCCACATATAAAGATAAGAAACAGACAAATAAATGCTAACATACTGCTTTTAATATTAGAAACTGGATGAGATCATGGCTTTGGGATAATCATAAGGTTGAAAGTTGTAGGTACTCATACAACATTTTTCCTCCTTCTGGAAATGTTTCCAATCCTTTATTTACCCCACCATCAATATATAAACAGGTTAACTTATAAAGCCTTCATGCTTAAATCATTCTTTTAGAAAAAACCCTCCAGCCAATGGATAACAAATGCAAAGCCCAGAAATAAGCTCTCTCCTGTCAAACTGCACCCAAACACACGAAGTATGTCAGACCAGGACCACAGAAGGACTAAATTTAAAACAAACAAAGCCATTTTACACTGAAAGAAAACTCTCATGACCACATGACATAGTTACATAGTCCTAAATAAAAAAAATAATATTCTAGTGCAGTAGTATTACATATTCATAGGGAGGAATACTTTCGTCCTTTGTGTACATATTCTAGATAGCTGTGGCAATCCTGCAACTGGTCACTAGAAAACAAGACTCTACTGTATCACAAGTACCCTGTAAGGTCCTTGGTGCAATTCCTGACAGAGCAGGAATGTGCCTGTGCATGTGCCAAGGACAAGATCGGCCTGTGAAACGTCATGGGCACTCCAGGGGTGCTGCAGTCCCAAGGCGCTTCTCGGAGCACACTCTAACCAGGAGGGCACCAAGAAGACCCAAGCTCTTTCTCCCTCTTTCCAAGGGATGAAACATAAAACTGTCAACTGAATTTTAAAGCAAAAAAAAATCACCATTAATTCACTGGACCGGTAGTTCAAAATTTTTTTTCCATTCGTGGACCTTCAAAACTCCTTTAGCAGAGACTGACATATGTAGGTTGTTACCTAACATAGTACGAGATTAATTTTTTTTAAAATCTTTTTTTTTTTTTTCTGTTCCCTGAAGAATTAGCTCCAAATTTACCAGGGAGCTACAGACCTGAAATTAAAAGCAAACTGAAAACCACTATACTTGTTTTATTCAGTACACAGCAGGCCATACGATTTCTTCATCAGGGCCTTCATTGTTGGGCCCAAGCAAAGAGATACCCAATTTTGATTTAAAGACTTACAATCCACTTTCATAGGTAGATAATTGTCACAATTAAAAAAATACATTGTTTACCTCCGGTCTAAACATATTTAATGTAGAAGATAGTTTAGATAGTTTATAATCTACAAATATAATTTGTAGATTCCAGCTGCCTAAACTATGTATGCTTTCTACTGCTAATTTAAATTGTCTTCTTTGAGAGATCTTCCCTCCATCTCATATAGGCACCATACATTCACAGCGTAAAGATCTAGACCAGTAATTCAAAAGGACAATAATTGTACTACAGGAGTGTCAAGAGGAAGTCAATATGGGTTAGGTTATCTTGACATCACTGTAACGAAATTATCATTATTCCCTTTTCCTATTACTGCAGTGTCAAGAGGAACCAACCAACACTGGAGCAGTAAGGTGAAAACTGCTGTAATAGCACATGGAAAATACAGTCACCCCAAGCCCAGTTTAAGGACGCTAAACAAGGCAGGTGAGTGAGAACTCAAGGACACAAAGATCTGGCAAAAGCCTCACAGGTAGCCTAAGAGTCCCAGGACTTTCCAAGCCTCTAAAATCTTATCCTGTTGTGTTAACGCAAGTTCTTCTCAAGTTACTCTCTGACTTATTTTCTCAAACCTTTCAGTCTAAAATTTTAGCAAAATAATGTTTGCAATTTATCCTTGGTCATCACTCAGATCCAAGTAGTTTATTGGGAAAATATTCTATGTTCAGAAGTCCGGCTTACTTTGAAGACAACACTGCTTCTGCATAACATAGCTCCTGACCATTACTGGGGTAGCACACAGAGACTGTGGAAGCTCTACAGCTAGCCAGGGAATAAACCGTAATTCCAAACACCATAGTTACGAAACAAAAATTGTTAATTTGGCTTTACAAATGACTCCTCTGTGCCACTTGTCACATCTTAACTAGAAGTATCCCGAACTTTCTATTTGCAAATGACATTCAAACATGAACTAATTAATCCTGAATTGGCTCCCTGATGTGAAGAAGTAGTGTGAGAAGTTATTGTAGTCCCTTTACTGATGGAGGAAACTGAGACATAAGTGAGGAACCTCAATGCCTAGCATGACAGAGCAGTTTGAGGTTAGGTGGCACAATTCCTGGTGGTGGGTACAAAGAGATTTACAGCATGATGTTTCCTTTACAGAGGCTTTCTGAACGACACACCAACAGAATTAGGCCAATCTTTAAAAGATGTATTTTTTTCTTTTATACAACATAGAACTGAAAAAAACCCAATTCACCAAAATGGAATAGGATGCGTACAATATACCTTGCTGTAGGAAGGTGTGTTTTGTATTTAACTTTAAAAATCTCGTAGGTCTCCTGGAGCCAAAGTATATTTGTAGATTATAAACTATCTAAACTGTCTTATACATTAATAAACAAAAAGTCCTTAGGCCATGCTCATATTAAACTACAACTGTGCCATCAGTAAATGAAAATCAATTGAAATCAATTTAGCTGGGATAAAAAGTCCCCTTCCCCTGCTGCAGCTCATCTGGTGTGCTAACAGCTCCCAGTGATGAAACAGGTGCTTGTAAATTAATTAGCCTACTGAAACACACCTTAAAATGAATTTCCCAGAACACCCTGGCAGTGAGCCATCCTGGTCCCACGAGCTGATCAGTGTTCTGTAAATATTGAGATTTGATAAAGTAAACGCTCCTCTGGCAGCAGATGGTTTGGAATGCTCTGTTGACATTGCCTGCGATTACTTGGATATGAAGACTTTGCTTCTCATAGACCTCCTTTGGGAGCCACTGGAGGACTTGATCCCCTCTCCAGCTATTTGCCTTCTAATTGAAAATCCTTATTCCCAGATGGAGCATAATGCTGCTGCTTCAGGCGTCTAGCTCTGCACTGCTTGACTGTTGATACATGGGTAATTGCTTTCAGTAATGCAGGTTAAATGTGACATTTAGTGCTTAATAAAAATTATCAAGGCCAAAGCCGTTTATCATTCTTACACTTGGGCTGTCAGTTCTAAAGGAATTTTCAATTCATTTGAATTCTTGCTGAAGAGGCAAGCAGCTCCTCCCCGGCAGAGGGGGAGAGGCTGGAACAAACTTGGGCGTTTTTCTGCTTTATTTCTAAGATCTGTTTGCTAACAAAACCCCTTTAAAATTAACCTATCAAACATGGCAACTATCTGCCTTTGTGCTTAGTGTGTTGGTGAATAATATATAATCAGCAGCTGCTGTGTACACGAAGCACATAAACCAGATGTACTACGCTGCACCTTCTGTGGGTGGCCAGAGGCTGGAAGTTGTTCCTCTTGTAGCATCATAAAGAAACGAACCTGCAAGGAAATGGACTCTGCTGAATTGAGTCATTTCAACCTCAAAGTGTTTAAAAAATAAGGAGGACAAAAGCTTCCATGTCATGGTAGTCACAGCAGCTCCGCTATGCTGAGAGCATTTAGGATAGTGGCTGCAGTGCTCTGGTTTTTTTTCTTTAAAAAAAAGATGACCGCTCCTAGTGGGGCAAACAGGCTAATATTCTCATTATGGATTAGTGACTTGATAAGAGAGCGATGCTACTGTCCACAAAGCTTAGCAAGAAGAGATTTAAAATGGGGGTAGGCTGAAATCTGCTGTCTGAGCAGTAACAGTGCAGACTCATCCCTGCTTTCCAGTCATCGGAGGTTTTCAGACATGATCTTTGGGGAGGGTTTACAAATCTCTGAGTTTTAGCCATCATTATATGGGTAGGCAGACCCTTTTCCCAAAAGTTTCTGCTCTAATGTAGAGGTGGAATCTTGCTTCTTCTAACTCCTGTCACATTTTTCCAGAGAGCTGAAATAAGTAGCTAGCTAACTGACCATAACTCTTCTCCATCATCTTTGGAGGGACTTTTAAGACATCTCTTGCTAGACTTTGTAGCAGTCTAAAGGGAGAGAGATGCACTGACCTTTGTGCATCAGCCAGTTTGAGAGGACAGGGGCAGAGGAAATCTTAAAAGGAGATCATCAGTTGGAGTGGCGTGACCAGCTGTATCCTTAAGCTACCATGAACCTTTGTTAGGACCTTTCCATAAATCCCTTTTGTCCCTCACATCCTGAAGGGTCTCTGGAGAAGCTTTTACCTGCCCACCACACAGCAGTTAGAGCAATCTCAGAGTCTTGCTCCAGTATTACAATGTCTGCTCTCAGAGAACTTCATGTTAGTGCATGGCACAACTAAATCAGATCTAGGCTTGAATAAACAGACATAGGCATTATTACTCATAACAGGAGAGTCAAGCAGAACCCCTTTTTCATATTTGGAAATTTTGCTGAAGAAATAATGTTTTTTTTAACAATATCAACCACAAACCCCAGAAAATTAATCCATATTGTGGAGGTATGCAACTTTATCTCTGTACTTCGTGTAATTTGGAGGATGCCTTCAGACACAGTATCTGTGTTTCTGTTGTAACATATTATCACTTTTAACGACTAAAGCAAATCTAGGCATACTGGTGAGTTGGATGGCTGAAAGCCAACAGAGTTAAGAAAGTGATAACAGTAATTTGGGAAACTGAAAAAAAAAATTTCTCCAGGTGCTGTCATGGATGGTGTTAACTTCAAGGCCATAACCTGTCCCTGAGCATGCAGTTTTCAGGAGTTCCAGCTTCTCCTTTTGGAAGAAACTTTTATTTTCCTCCTTGCTTAATTCATTGTGTAAAGCTCAGGCTTCCTTCTCTATATCTCTGTTACAACCAATAACTCACTTTCTTAGTTTCCAGAATTCAATGCCTCTCATATTTTGTTGTTCATGTTAGTTAGATTAAGTTTGCCTCACCAGAGAAAATACAAGAATTTTGAGCCTTAGAACAAACCTCGTGAAACTGAATTTCTCCCCTTTTGGGAAACCTGACCTGGGTGCCTATCAGACAGCCCATGCAGGGAGTCTGGCAAGTCAAAGTAAAAGGCTCATTTCAGCTAAATACGGCATCTAAAGAAAGTGACTTCTTCTGGTAGACATCTGAGGACAAGTGACTAACAGCCCCGCCACCCACCTCTTTTCTCAGGAGTAACCAGAAGGATGTCCATTTGGTTTTAAGGTTCATAATCTGGTGCCAAACCCCGTCATTTGTAGTAAGCTTCTCATGCAGGTGTCTCCATGGGAATTCTGCACAGCTAAAACACATACAGTGCCTCCAGTCTGCCTTGTCTTGTTATCCAGGAGTACCTATCCACTTGGCCCTCTCACATACATGCCTACGTCTGGAGTTGCCCATTATCAGCCAACACAGAAGAACACTGGCTATAGAAGTATTCAGGGAAAAGATAGTGGTAAGCATTTACCCTTCTTATAAAGAAGACAAAGAAGCTCTGCCGTGTTGTCTGTACAGAGGTCCAGGGCAGATTCCAAATTTAGAGACGTATCATATGGATCTCTCAGCACTCCTACTGCTATCTACTACACTTCCTAAATTATAAGGATTGAATTTAGCAGATTATTTGCTGTAGATACTTCGCTCTTTTTCCTCTGTGCTGGAATACCACTTATTAGGAACTCCTCTGGGGAAAATAACTTTTAAAAAAATATAGTGGATGCTAAGTAACTTAATGGATAATAAAATGCCTTGCGCTTCTGGGACTGCTATTTAAAGACCAACCTGATGTTTTATGTAAAATAAGTATTGCAGTCTTGGGACCTCACCTCGCATTTCTGTAGGATTGACTATAGGTAAAGCACTTTTTCCCCAATAAGAGCACACGTTTCTAGGAGTCATTAACAAGCTCCCACAGGACAAGTGGCCTTTCTTGCCGCCAGCCCCCACCAAAAAAAGTGGGAGTTACTAAGTAAAGAATAGTAAAAAGAAAATCAGTAATGAAGTTGCATGTCTTTTCACCACACAGGCAGTGGTGATAGGGTACAGCAATTAGTTAAATGTAGCAATATGAAGAATTTTGTATAAAAAAAATACTTTTTTGTCCTCTCACGTACAGTATGAAAATTTACCAATTAACCAGTTCTAGTGCATATATTCTATTGCGTATAAGCTCATTTATGACTTCAGTAGGCTGTTCATCTGTTGTATTCTGCCTTGGCATAGGACGCTATAAATTCCTCCAGCACTGATGTCAAAGAGTGTTTTTACGAGGACTTCAACTATCTGCAGAAACAGTTGAAAGAAAGCTGCATGGAAATTGAAGCATCAAGCTACACAGTGTGTATTATCCATGCCTGTGAGAAGTGACACAATTATCAGAGAAGTACCAGCTCAGACCTTCCAAAGTGTCTGAGGACATCTACTTTCAAAACTAAAGCTGTACAAGAGCTGGAAGCACCAAAGATGAAGAGCACTTGGTCCCTGGGAAGGAGCCCTAACACTGTTCTCCAGATAACTGCATACAGGGCATTATCATCTGTAAAGATGACTGTATCTAACCATAAATATGGGGGTGGAAGCTCATTTCCAAGAAGGATTCAGGGGAGGAAACAGAGGGTACAAAAAATATATGTGCTACTAGGTATTCAAAAGGGAAAAAAACCCCATATGCCAGCCTTGTCTTGCTATGTTCTTCCTTGTTATACAGACCGATATTCCTGTATCAAGATGAATACCCTTTTTTTTTTCAGAATAACCTCTGTCTTTGGGATCTTTAGAGAAAAAGTCTTATGGTGGCGGTGCAGGGGAAACTGAAAGTTAGAAGTGAGAACCGGTCAGGTTACTTTGTCCTCTCAGAACAGTGCCAGAAGTTTTAAGTAGGTGGTCATGAGACACCAGGAACCCCACTGAGTTTACTGAAAGCTTCAAACGTAAAAAAAAGATGAAATGAAGACGAGATGTTCATTTAGATTTTGTGGTCGTCACTGACTTAGTTGAAGAAAGAACTCTTTGAGTAAAACTTGCATTCTCCTGACACACAAGAGAAAATTACTGCATAATATTCCTACCACTATAAAGAAAATATTCATCTTGCCTCATTTCTCCATGTGTTCAGCTATCACAGCCACGATAAGTTAAATAGAATAAATTTAGGAAATGTTAAGAGAACGGCAAAGCATTCTGACAATGAGAGGTCCCACTTTGGTGGTCTCAAAGGAGCGGGTGGAAAAGCCAGCTGTAGGGTTGGCAAGGCAGGCAGGGGCAGTAGGGCCACCTTCATTAGCCCACTCGGCAGAGATCTGGAGCTGCTAATGTTATTCAGAGAAGACACATTTGAAATCCCAAGAAAGTTCATTCCAAAAGAGGCTTGACTGGGGGAAGGCAGTAAGTTGGAAAATGATATTTCAATAGAAGTCATGTTCATCTCCCCTGTGTGAACGCCCTTTCCTGAGATTTAAACTTTGCTTTGAATTCAAGCTCAGTTTAGAAGTGGCTAGCAAGGTTTGAGGTGACAGTTTCTCCAGCTTTAATTGATTACAAGTCTAAATGGCCTACTTGGTCCAACATTTTGTTCTCTTTCTAGCCATGGTATGAATAGCGATACTCTCTTGTATCAACATTGATTGGCCTCTTTCATGGCTGTACGTGTGTGAGCCTCGAGTAACAGAGCACCTCTGTGAGAATTCCCTGTGGCTTGTTGTCTGCTTTCTATGTTTTTATCCACCTTCATCAAATCCTCTGAAAATCCACAGATTTCTATACTGTAGGTTTAGCTTGTAAGAGTTGTCTCCTCATCTCCCTTATCAGCTTTTCTCAAATGTTTCCCCAAAACTTCTGTACTGTTACTTTATTCTCCATCTTAAGCCTCTCACTCCTCAAATTTCTTTCCACCTTCTTTTGCTTTAAACTTGAATATCTTTAACCAGCTTTAATCTCCCGCCATTCTGGAAGTGAATTCTGGCCTATATGTCTCATTCGACTTCGATAAAATTATTTTCAGGACTCAATTCTTTGGGTTTTCCAGATGCTGATCTTCTGATTTCTTCAAAAGTTAAAGGTTTTGCGGTTCCTTTGCATTATTACTCTTTTTTAAAGTTCCACACGTGCACACAGCCTGTGTATTTGTTTGATTAGACCTGTAGTATAATATACATTTACATAATGCTAATTTGTATTTTTATTAGTGATATAGGGTATACACTACTCTCTAGTGCAATATGGATACACCTAATAGTGTATGTGAGGTGCCTGTAATGATACTTTATACCTGTTCTTGTAAGAATATGATTGCCCTGAGCACTAGACACTTTTTCAAGTTCCACCACGTTGGTGTGAGATCCCAAGTGAAAGTGATTGAGACAGGACTTATGATTGGGGTGGGAGAAGAATTCAGTCCCTTAAATCACCACTTCTTCTGACTCTGTTCCTGTCTCCTGACTATTTGCACTTTTGGTTCCCAGCACTTAGACTCCATGACCTAGCCTCTGGTGGTATTACCAGCCTCATCTACCCAGTAACAGACCCAGCTTTGACTGTATAAGTGAAAAAAAATATTTTTAATTTGTTAATAATGACTTAACTCTTTTTAATAGGAACAGAAACAACAGATTCTGAAACCAGGAGACATTTCACTGACCCTTTGATGACAAAATACTCGCTTATGAGTGTTTCATTCAATGCAGCCGGGACAACTGTGTTTTCAAGATTATCTACCAGTGTTACATTGTCAAAGAACGCACTTTTATATCTATACATTGAGCTGGTAAAAGTATGTTCGACCACTAGTTTTGATTCTTTCTCATGGAAAGCAAAAGAAAATACAGTCTTCCCACAGACTGGCTGCCATTAACACCGAGCCACTGCTAACAACATCCTCCTCCAGAATTACTTTAAAACTAGTTTTCAAAGATGCAGATTTTATGTGGTAAAAGTCAAGAGGTACTGAGTTTCCTTCTGCAGTAAAGTCATTGTGAGGAAAAAAATACCATTCTTCATAACTGAAATGCAATGAAGTTGAACATATAGATGATTTATTTAGCTGATATTTATTTAGACATTCTATCTGGCAGTCAATTATTTCAAATTTAGTTCCACAGAACATGGTTACCCGACACCACCTGTGAATCTGTTTCTACAGCTCTTTTATTGTGAAATAAAACAATTGTGTTTGAAGGCTTCTTTCTTAATTTATGCTAGCAACAATTTAAAAAGTTCTTAAACCTGTTTTGAAAGAAATACTTCAAACATAAAAAATAAAATGGACTTTCTCTACTGCCAGGAGTACAAAACTCCAAGCAGGGGTTTGGTCTATTATTATCACCAGTTTCTGGCTGGTTTTTGCTGTGTTTGAACAGGTTTTATATTATATAAGGACTGTAAAAAGTCTTGAAAATCTAAATACTTTTTAAAATCTAAATGCTGTTATAAGAAGGATCATGATCGTTACAAAAGAGTGTTAATTATCTTTGGACTATATTAACACTATATAAATACAATTATTCATCCCTGTGATAAAATAAGAAGTTATTAATCAAAAAAAGACACTATCCAAGTAGGTTAATTGTACAGTTGGTAGAATGAAATCAAGAAAAGAGAGTATTTTTTCAAATCTGGAAAGGACTGTCAACAGCAAGTGCTAAACAATAGCTGAAGAGGGAAAAAAAGTGGGTTTTTTTGGCAGAAGAAAAATTATTGTTGTTATTATGTTTTTTAATGAAATAATTCCTATCTATACTATGTTTAAAAATATGGCTGTATCTAAAATGTTGCACACAACTATTAGGACTAGGAAAAAATGTATTCTTTCAAATGACTTGTGCTAATGCAGAAGTCTCATTTTAATTATGGTCCACTGTCCCTAGCCAAACATATAACTGATTGCGTCTGAAATCCAGTGTAGGCTGAAGTTTCTAATAGTGCAATAAGGCAACCCTGGATAGGCTGTAACAAGCACAGGATGCATTAGATTTATGCACTGATCTCCCACATCCACTAATACTTTTCTAACAGACCAGCTTAAAAGTGGTTTTGGAAGTGGATGCTTATCCTTAGTCTACAAAAAATAACTTCTTCTGGAAGGACAAGAGAAAATGATAGATAAAAGCAAAGTGCTTCTTCAGAACTAAAGTAGCCTGGCAGGCCCATAGAAGTTTATACCAAAATAAAGGGCACAGGGAGAATACCTATAATGTAATGCATGTGTGAAGAAAACTCCTTCCTCCCTCTGGAAAGACTTCAAAAACTCAGAATGATATTTTCAAGGGAAATCCAACCAATGCTGTGAAACTAAATAAAATTATGCATGCCTGTGATAAAATAAGAAGTTATTAATCAAAACCAGACACTATCCAGGTAGGTTAATTGTGTGGTCAGTAGAATGAAACCAAGAAAAGATAGTATTTTTTCAAATCTGGAAAGGACTGTCAAGAGCAAGTGCTAAACAATGGCTGGAAAAGAAAATTATTCTTGGCTTTAGATTTTCACCAAGGGTTTGGACAGTCTGAACTCAACAGGGCACGCACTATTCCTGCGCTTGCAATGTGTTAACCACTTCCATCCCAAACAAGAACCTCTAAGTAGCAAACTGCTCAGGTTCAGAGCTGGGTTCTAGTAAAGGTATTTTTTAGTGTGCTGATCTAAAATCAGAAACGGCTAACTTCAGAGCATCAGACTGCAAAATGACAAAAGAACATAAAGCAGGTGCCAGCAACAAATTTTAAGTCAGTTACATAAGACAAAGTCATTGGAAGTCAAAGGAAGGTAAGAACATAGAGAATATAAAATTAAGAGATCTGGAAGTTCTTTGGCATAGCTGAGCAAATTCATTGCATGGGGGTTGAACTAGATGACCTCTAAAGGTCCCTTTCAACCCAAACTATTTTACAATTCTACGATTCCTAAACTGTCACAAGCAGGGGTTTACCACCAGCAGTGGCAAGAGAAAAACGTACAGAAAGATGAAGAAAACAAAATATTTGGTACAATAAATAAACCTGAAGTGCATATATGCCATTTGGAATGAGCCATGTTTGACAATATGTCCTGTAAGATTAACACATTTCCCATCTACCGAACGTATTTGGGTTGTCTATCTGGACCTCCAAAGACAAGCCCAAACATGTCATTTGCCTGTTAGTAATAGCTGTGTGGTCCAAAACTATTGGGTTCTTGGTTCATCTAGAAATCAGGATTTCTCATTCAGCTTTTGTCATTAAAAACCAAAACCAAAACCAAAACAAAACTTGAGGAAAAGTTTGGCTTTAGAACTGACTGTACCGATGGGGGAAATACCAATGTCCACATTGCTGATGTTCTCACTTCAGCAGAAATATGTTTAAAGAGTTTAAAGACAGGGCAAGGAGGTGTCTCTCTCCAGCAACAGAGATGAGTAGCTCAGGGCAGACTAGGAATATCAAAAGTAGTATACAAAAGGTTTTGTCTTGAAGGTCATCAGGGCCTGTAAAAGTGCTCATCCTTTCTTTGGATATTGATTGTGTGGAGTCTTATGGCATACTTAAATTCACCAGGAACAGACTAATAACCAACCTAACCATGAAACTTCTTTATATTTTGTCAACCAATTTCAGATTTATGCCAATTTATACATTAGGACCTCATCTCTCTGATTCTGATGATTAGACACTAACAAATGCACCGTAGTACTAAATATTGCTAGCACAATACGGAGTACATCACTGCCAGGGAAATGCTGTTCTGACTGTGGAGAGCAGATTGCAGCAGCTTTACTGTACCATCCAGTTCCCAACCTGTGTTTGTTTCTGTGGTTCCTGTAGAGTACAACTTTTCCAGACATGACAGACCTAAAGTGATCATGAATTACCTTCCCTGAGTCAAAGCAGACCCTCGGGGTGAGCTTCACTTAGTGCGAGTTAATGCAGCAGTGGACTATAGTTAAATCTTTATGTTTTGAAATAAAGCAAGCATTCACAAAGCAACCAGATTTTTCCTGGTGTGAACTTGTCCTGAGGAATCCCTAGGACAACAGATGCCCAGAGTTAAGGCTTAGAGGAAGGCCCAGGGAAGGAACACCTAGGCTGAAGCAGATGAGAGCTGCCCTGCCTATTCCTTCCGACCTCTAGAAACATGAACACTAGGGTGCAGACTTACGGTCCTCTCAGCTAATCCCCTGTACCAGGTTGCAAAATTTCCCCTGAAGTTCCTGAGTTTGAGCTGTTGCTGGTCCTCTAAAATTGATACTTTTACATGTATACCATCTTTCTTCATTCTCTGTCTTCATTCTGCTTGCTTTTTTTTTACTCCCTGCCTGTCGTCCTCACGTGACTTCCCTTTTCCCAATTTTCTTTATAATCTCTANGCATGTATACCATCTTTCTTTTGCTTTTTTGGTGTGGGTTTTTTTAACCTCATGCTGTTCTCTGTCCTCATTCTGCTTGCTTTTTTTTACTCCCTGCCTGTCTTCCTCACGTGACTTCCCTTTTCCCAATTTTCTTTATAATCTCTAATTTTCTCTGCCACACATTCTCCCTGTCATCTACAGCAGGCAGTCTTTTTGCTGCAGGCTTTGGTGGAAAATAAGTAAAAGCCTTCCTCTGGTCTTTGCTCCCCAGTCCTTGCCACAGTGGTGGTGCCACTGCCTCAACAGTTGGCTTGCAGTATCTCCTGGGGTCCACACTCGTCTTCGGTTGAGTCTAGGTCCTGGTCTCTGCAGGGTCCCTCAGTATCCCTTGGAGAAAGGCTGCTGCTCCAAATGGCCTCTGACCAGGAGGGTCCTCTGCATTAATTGTCCGGAGGAAGCACTCGCTCGCTCTCCTTATGGAGTCTGTAGGGTGACAATTCAGCAAGGCCAGTTCCTCAGTAAGGACCTCCCCTTCATAGGGCACTGTGGAAATCAGAAACCCACCACCGCATTCTTTGTAACCAAGGAAAGCTGAACAATCTTGGATTTTTATCCAAGGTTTTCTGACCAGTATGTTCAAAGACATGTGGAGACATCTGGAACCTCCAGTTATCCCAGATACAGCATGCTTTTTTAAAATAATAATTTTTAAAACTGATTAACCATAGTTTTCTATCACAGCTCATTTGTCCAATCTAAAAGCACTATTTTGCTGGAAGGAATACACAGCTCTCTCTTACAGGTAATAAATTAAATTATTAGGAAACAGAGAATAATGTGTGTGTTTGTTTCTCTGAAATGAGCTGTGTGAGTTTCACAGAGCTATTTTAGATTTCCATACATATGATAATGTTTTAAATGAGTCCATAGTAGCTCATAGTAATGTTTTCAATGTTTTTCTGTAATGTAGAATTAAAATAACTAATTTCATTACATACTTCTTTTTCTCAAGGGTGCATAACTTTCAGAACATTTTAATGTTTTGATCTAGGAGAAAGAGAGGAAGTTTATTCCTTTAAGTCCTATGCTCAGACCAAGGAAGATTTTTGCAAAGTTTGAGTACTTCTCTTTCAACAGAGTTTCAGTAATCACAGACAAGAGACTGTGGATTCTGGGTCTGTGCTGGCACTCAAGCTACGCAGTCAGTATACATAAAATGTCATGGAAAATTTGCTTTCCAATCAGTTAATAATTACCTTTTTCATCTTTTGGATATAAAGACTAAAATACAGTGTATCTTTACAATTTCAGATTTTTGAAGGATTTAGTCTGCTCTGAAGATGAGTGGTTTAGGAATATCTGGATACATTAATTTAGAAATTATATGCTTCTCAAAATTACATTTTTCATGATCTTTCACTGTTTTTAGAACGACTTACCAAGTAACAGAATTATGCATGTGTTCATGACAACAAGAAAAGGGCAACAAGAAAAACTTCTATAAGTATGTCAGTGATAAAAGGAAGACTAAGGAAGATGTGGGCCCTTACCAGAAGGAAACAGGAGACCTGGTCACCNTGTGGGCCCTTACCAGAAGGAAACAGGAGACCTGGTCACCCAGGACGTGGAGAAGGTTGAGGTACTCAATGACTTTTTTGTCTCAGTCTTCACCAGCAAGGGCTCTAACCACACCACCGAAGT
>RSEF01000001.1:165126437-165140773 GCA_003993805.1 Himantopus leucocephalus
AGTCCAGAGGAGGGCCACAAAGATGATCAGAGAGCTGGAGCACCCCTCCTGTGAGGACAGGCTGAGAGAGTTGGGGGTTTTCAGCCCAGAGAAGAGAAGGCTCTGGGGTGACCTTATAGCGGCCTTCCAGTAACTAAAGGGGGCTACAAGAAAGCTGGAGAGGGACTTTTTACAAGGGCATGTAGTGATAGGACAAGGGGTAATGGCTTCAAACTGGAAGAAGGTAGATTTAGAGTGGATATCAGGAAGAAATTTTTCACTCTGAGGGTGGTAAGGCTCTGGAACAGATTGCCCAGAGAAGCTGTGGATGCCCCATCCCTGGAGGTGTTCAAGGCCAGGCTGGATGGGGCTTTGAGGAACCTGGTCTAGTGGGAGGTGTCCCTGCCCATGGCAGGGGAGTTGGAACTCGATGATTTTTAAGGTCCCTTCCAACCTAAACCACTCTATGATTCTGTGATTCATTTACACTACACCTCAGTAGATTTTCGATCATTATTCCTATGGTATACTGGCATCATGTGTGTGATATTTAATTATTTGGAAACATTCTGTGGAAACAATCAGAACCATGTAGTTGAGTCTGATTCTAATTTATCACACTCAGATAAGCATAGGCTTTGACTCATAATGTCATTCTGTTTTCTCCAAAATGACTGTATTGAAGGCTTCTCAGCAGACTTGTCTTCAATTTTTAAACAGAGTTGATTTACCAGTGCAAATTTCTCTGTATTGCTCTCTCCAAATGTTCCCTCTGCATTCCGCAGGACTGAAACTTAAGTGAAAATCTTTTCTAATCCCTACGTGAAATGACGGTTTTCTCTAGCAAAATTGCTAAGAAGGATGCTAACTAATGAAACATGAATTTCTTTCTACTTTGTCCTAAAAACAAGAAAAAAGAAAGAAGTCTTATTAACAAGGAAAAAAGGACTTTTAGGGCTGAGAAAATAAACAAACAATCCAGGAATTTCAGTCACATTGCATGTATAGGACACTCAAAGAACATTTAATATGTTATTTGTCAGAAGAGCAGTCTATAAGCATTTAAAGATTTACAGGCACAAGTCTGATGACAAACACAATTTTAGGTAGGTCATAGGAAGCCTAGGGCTTAATTTAGCACAGCTTGTTAAATAAAGTGCTGATAACATCAGACCAGAAGTCTGGGCAGCAAATGTGAGTGTGATGGATGGCCCCCCACAGCCCACCTAGCTACCAGGTCGGAGCCACTAATATCCACAGGCCACAGGACCTAAGAAAATCCCTTCTGCACCAAGTGCAAAAGCACCTTTTTCTTCATGATACCACACTCTTGACCATCCTGGGCTTACTGGCTTACTAACATACAAAACCACTACTAATTAAAGCACTGTGAGGATCATGTTCAAACGGTAGACTCCCTGACAGTCAATACTACAAAATCCTTAATTTGTCTCCTGCCTTTTTCTTTAAGTGCTCCAACTATTAATCTCCCAGAAAAATCGGAGTAGGGTTTGGGTGGACACAAAGTGCTGTGCTTTACTTGGCCCAAGGACCAGGAATCATCCCCAGAAGCACATGTATTTTAATAGCACAGGCACAAACCTAAGCTTCTCTGGTAACCTAAGCGTGTTAGATGAGCATAGACACTTACATGTCATGTGAACTTGCAGGAGATGTCTATGCTGACAATTGAAATCGACCACGTGCCATGAAAAAGTTTACCTTTACAGGGTTAACCTTGCCTCCCCTATGTCAGAAGTTGCCCTGAGGAATAGTTCCTGGAATATACAAACCCCTGGTCCATGCAAGGGATTATACTAAGACTGACAGTGGGACAGTGACCCAACCTGTGCCTTGGCTTTGTTCTATTTCTAAACATAGCACCATCATCTCAGTATGTCTCTAACACCACAGAAGCCGTCACCAATCTTGCCCTAACAAATATCATGGCATCTCTAGTGTGACAGGTTTTGCACTAAAGGCAAAATCCCACTGGGAGACAGGGGGAGGAACTGCAACCAAATGCCCTGTAATTCAAACCTTAGTGTGTAAAATGTACAAGCTTTAGTTATCCTGTTACTAACTGCTGCACCATAACCTTGTGCCATAGCCTACAGAGAGAACTCAGGATTTCTGAATGTCACCTACTAGCCAAGAATGCTTCAAGTGTTGCCGTAGGGGTTGGAACCCAAAGAGAGGTTAACAGTTGCTTTGTCACTTGAGTGGTAGACATCTACAGTGGGGGAATCTGAAGGTTCAGGATCCACATTAGACTAATGACCCACATGGGAGGAGCCTAATGGCAGGATATGATGGATTATAGTGGTCTATTTTCCATTTTTTATGTAATAATTTAATTTTATTCAAAGAAAGAGAAAGCAACCTTGAAAATGAGATTCCTGCTTCATCGCTATAAACCCTACATTTTGGTGAAGCACGCAGCCAAATACAGATAGTTGGCTTTTTGGTTATTTGTCATCTCATTTACTTATTAAGGTTCATCATCTGTTAGTTTTTAAACAGACAAATGAAATCAGTTTAGTAGGCTCTTTTGAAGATTGTAATACAGTTCACCAGTTTGCTGGAAGGTTATACCATGGATGATCCAACCAGTGTAAAAGCTCAATGGAAAACATGTAAAAAAGTTTCCAGTCAGGTTAAATGCAAAATAACTAAAAGCATCTAATATTTAAGCAAAAGTTTGATGTTTAAATATGAAATATTCAACTAGTTCTAGATGAAATATTCAAGTACTTTTAGCAAACCTCAGGACAGGTCATCAATTAAACAGTTAACTACACTAAATTACTGCACACTAATTTAAATACCCTTCTTCCAAGCTAAATTCCTCTCACCTTTTAGTGCAAAAGATATTTCCTTGGCTGCACTTAGAAATACCCAGTTTCACTAGATGTATATCTGTGGCGTTCACACTTTCATCTCAAAGACAAGTATTTCCTAATGCGTAAGTGTTATCCTATATAGTTGAGAAAAAAAATAATCAGTATTTCTTTAAGGAGTAAAACATATATAATGCTGCAATGTAAATAAAGCCAAGTTACTGTTGCTGTGGGAACCATAACTTTGAATATCCTTACTATTGTACATTTAAATTCTCTACCATAATGTTGCATTAACTTTTTTTCTTTTTTGCATTACATTTATATCTAATGTGATTCCATTTCCCGCTCTTTACAGATGCAGATTAGCTACTGTAATGTTCCTGATGCAAAAACTGTTTTTGGTAAATCATATCAAAATGTTTCATGGAACTCACTGAGAAGTGTTGATATATGGAAATTGGTCTTTTTAAAAATTGCTCCTAAAACCCAAATTGCATATTTTGAACGGCACCCCCCCCTTTTCTATCATCACTTCCCATATTTCTGGAGAATTAAAGGGAATGGCACATCTGTGACATTTCAAAAGGAAAGTTCCTATTATTGCTGGTCTAATGCTTATTATAAATACACTGTACAGCAAGTTACAGTAATCTAAACAAACAAATGTTAGTAATAAAAGTTAACATCTTGCCAAATTTATCAGGCTTGCATTGATGATGAATCTTTCCCAGTGAACTGTAAAGATTCTGATATATGAAAAACCTGCATAGTTTCGGAGCTTATTCAGAAGAAAGTCATTTCAGATTATAATTCATGACCGATGACCTATGAACCAATGACTGACTGTAAACTTATTATAGTATTGAATGTATGCATTTAAAACATGTCGTGTGGTACAGCTTTCAGTGGAAACAGTCTCTCCTTTGTTAGATAAACCCTTTGGAAATTTTCTCTTCTTTCTCTAGTCATTTCCTGCCTTTTCTGGTAGGCTTCTTCCAGTTCAGAACAAGATAATGACAAATTAATTCCAGCTAAGAGTCAAATTTTTTAGGTACTACATGGAGTATTTTTATAATGAATATAATTGTAATTATTGAGATTAATGTACTTAGGGACAAATAGAGTAGGTTCTAGAGACAGTATTATAAGAGTGCCCATTAAAATCAGGGTAGAGCATAGATCAATAGTACTTAAGAGACTGGTTGCTTTCAAACAATTCATAGGAGAGAGGTTAAATTATATCAATAAATTATATTATTTCAATGAACAGTACTGGTAACAAAAGTTGAGAGCACAGAACTGAATCAGCTACTGCTCAGTTCATACCAAAATATTTTTCCCTCAGAAAAAATCTTACGAAGTTGTGCTGCAGTGGAAATGAGGCACAGCAGCAAAAAGCAGAGTGTTTTGTTGCTCACTGTAATCCACCAGCGGCAGCTCCGCACTTCCCTTTTTCTGGCATTGCATTTGCCACTGACTTCCTATGTAATCATCTGTGGGTTTGGGGGCTCATCTGCTTGTCCAAAAGCCATTCGTAGCAGGTCTTCCCATTGATTTAAAGTCTAATGATACCTAAAATAGTATAAAAGAAAAAAAAGCCCAACTTGCAGGATAGGACACTACTTGAAACCTTACATAAGGAGATGTGGACGTGCAAACATATGTACGTGTATATACACATATGGACATATATACTTATATGTGCACGAGTCTATTTTGTACATTGAGTACCTACAAACAGAAAAAACTACACACATGTAACTGAAGGGATTATTAAAGAGAGTATATGTAGGGAAGAAATGAGTATATGACAAACTTCTGTAATTTGAAATTGATCACAAGTCATTCTTAGAAGATCCATTTATTACAGTGTCTTGCTAGCTCTGACTTATATTTATAATCTATCAAGCACTTAATCAAAATGTTACACAGCTTTGACAGAGAACTTTCCTATACTCTACAGGATATGACTGTAAAATGTCTTCCTTTCTTTGACTGCATGATTGAAAAATCAAGCTTTGAAATTTTATTTTAATAACATTGTTAGAGGTCTGTGTATTTCACTTCATTGTCAAAGTCTAATAGAATAATAAACCTTGATATTTCATCAGCCTTAAGTGTTTTCTTTTTTTCTCTCTCTTTTCTTTTCCCCCCACATAATGGTTTTAGGATTTTAGTTACTTAGTAGATTTAAATTGTACTCTTGGCATCTTTATTATTGATTCAGGTATCCTTAACCTCCTTGAGCATGTAGAGACATCCTTTCATACTTATATAAGGTGGGAGTTTGCACAAAAGATCCATCTAATTTATACAGATTCTCCAAAAACAAAACCAAAACTTAATCACATTCTGGAATGTCTTTAACCTCTTCTGCTTTGACTTTTGCTATATTCTGGCATATATTAATAAAAGAATCAGTGTAATAGATGAGGATAAATAACAGATTTTACACTGATGTTCCTCTGAAAACGATCTCCAATTACAAGTAATTCAGAGGTAAATAAATTACAAGACACGTTTCCAATCTAGTCATTATTTTTTTAAAAATCTCCAACTCAATTGCTCTTGTGAGTTTTGTTCTGTATGTGTAACTGATAGTACTGACCACTAAAAGGAAAAAAATCAGAGTTTCTGTTGAGAGTT
This sequence comes from Himantopus leucocephalus, assembly GCA_003993805.1. Lineage (NCBI taxonomy): Eukaryota > Metazoa > Chordata > Aves > Charadriiformes > Recurvirostridae > Himantopus > Himantopus leucocephalus. Next base: position 165,131,906 of record RSEF01000001.1, read on the forward strand.
TATTTGCAAATTGGTTTAATTTCTGTCACGGTCTAGCTACCACTAAAATAGAAAACACTTTTTCGGTTTGGTTGGGGTTTTTGTGTTGTTTTTTTGTTGTTATTGTTGTTTTTGTTTTGTTTTGTTTTATCTCTAATTTACCAATAATTGAATTTAGCGTCTTGGTGTTACATTTTGGCACCTGATAGTTTTCATCTGAAAAGCCAAAATATCCAGTCCCTGGGTTCTATGCCTGCATTTTGCCCTAGATAACTATCTTTTATCTTCTTTGCTTTTTTGCAGGATTTTTTTTTTTCCTTAGTGGTATTATTCTGAAAAAGGAGGAGGAATAAGGAACTATTTTCTGGCATGTGCACCTGTGTACTCTGATACCCATTTGAAATTGAAACCAAGGTGAATGATGGGAAATGCAAGTGACAACAGGTATATTTTAGCATTTTGGCATAGAGCTGATCTTTAAAGAGTGCATTTACATTTCTTCAGGGAAGACTTCTAAATCAGAGCCCTCTTCCTCCGTGAACTGGAGGGGCAGGCGGTTCAAAAGGACTTTAGCACAATCTTAGGCTGTAAATATTGTGTAATTGGATCACCTCTACTTTAACCTTTTAGTTGTCACCAATTCCTGATTCATGTGCTTTGTTGTGTCCTTTCGCACGGCAAGGTGAAATATCTGTTCCAATTTGTACCCCGCAGCCTGACCTCTGATCTAGATTGCTCACTCAGAATTCAGTTCCGAATGACTAGTGTTCTGTCAAGCAAAATCTACATAATCTGCTGTCAAAGACTGTCAAACAAATGGTTGACTTCATACACCCCATTTCAGTAAAATGATCAAAACATCAGAAAGAAAAAAAAATAAAAATCCTTCCTTGGGCTCAAAAATATGGTACAAAGATTGAGAAAATACCCTGGAAAGAAAAGAAACCTTTAAAAAGGTAAAAATCAAATTATTCTTGGGAGGATGTAAATAGCTACAAAATCCTGAATGCCTACTCTTAATTTTTACTTCAGTTGTGGGAAGATTTTTTTCCTATTTCAGATTTGAATTCTGGAAATTTATTTATTTTTGTATTAAAAAAAAGGTCTCAGATCCAGACTACAGTGCAATTAAGTTTGGGAAGAGGTACTAAACAGCAAGCAATTATATGTGATCCAGCAACTGCATGGGAATAATTATTTAAAGTCCAAGGTCTTTGTTTAAAAATGTCATCAAACCGGTTGATTGGATATAAGCCACCATTAAAAATAAGCTTACATATTAGTTTTCCTCAGGGGGAAAGGGCGGTTAATACATCCGTTTCTAAATGTAATTACATTTCCAGTGCTATGTGTATCTTATGGCATAACTTGTATCTTAGTAAATGATTTTCTTTTGTTCTTGTAACAAAGTTCCTTGGAATGCTAAACGAAGAAGCTGCAGGCATCCTCCATTTAATCCATGTCCATTAGAAATGACATATTTTGCTTTCTAAGAGCTGTACAAGCTTTTCGTACCTGAGGTTGTTTTCTTTTTATTGGCTTTATAACTGTAACAATTTCACTTTCTTCTTCCTCTACATCTTTTATTTTTATTTTTATTTTTTATTAAACCTTCAGATATACTTTATTTTTGCCCTGAGAAATAGCAATTCACTCTGCTAAAGGTAATGTGCTATTTTGCCTCATTATAATAAACACCAATGTTTTTACAACTGCAACAGTTCTCCACCAGTATTAGCATATTTTGGCTGAGGTATTGTTTTACTGTGACCTGTATAATAAGTGTCACATTAGCAACACAACAAATCAAACGTTTGTTAATTTCCCTCGCTTTCCCACACAGCTGCTAGTGTTATCGTGTCACCAGATTTTAATTAATATGATAAGTAACACTTGCAAGACAACAGGCTGATTTTTTCCCCCCTGTGTGTATGTGTGTCTCTGTGTGCACACGTGTAGACCAGAAAAGCAGCAAATAACAGACTTTTGTGGCAATTGCCTAGTTCGCGTTTAAAGCAGCTCGGTGTTAAAAGATAATTCTCTTCCAGCTTGCCCTGAGAATCCAATGCACGAGTCTGAAAATACGTTACGAATGTACTTGATTTGCCCATTCTACCGTTTAATTTTTATATTTTTAAGCTTTCACCGCCTGAGATGCTCATGGCAGCCTATTTGAATCTGCCTCATTTCTTTTGCCCCTATGTAAGTAATAACAAATATGTGCCCGACTTACGAAAACCCTGGCAAGTGGCTTTTCTTTCAGGTACTGCATCCTACCCACCGAATCGCTCTAGTACAAGTCAAAAGTGCCATCTATTTGTAACAGCTAGAAATGCACCGGAGGCCACGGCTGGAGGGGAGCGTGTGAGATCCCCGCACCTCTCCCCTGCCCACCCCTTCCCAGCAGACCGGGGGGGTGGGGGGGGCATCAAAAAGAGAAAAANGGGGGGGGGGGGGGGAAAAAAAAAAAAAAAAAAAAAAAAAAAAAGACTCAGCGAAGAGCTTGAGGGAATTGTGGCGGGAGGTTTAAACGCGATTCCGTTTGGAACGCGTTAACCACACTACGATCAGCGTCTGGAAAGAAATTCCCCACTTCTGCGGAAGCACTTAATCGGCTTTTTAGCCTCTGCCCTGGGAAGCATAGGAAAAGAAATGACTTCAAACTAAACTAGGGCGCTTGCCACATTTCGTGGAGGGCAAAAATCCGAGCAGCAGTTCGTTACAACACATTTTTGATTCAGTAGCAGCATTAGAGATAGGTGTATATATATAAAACCGTATTTCTATCTTATTATTGCGTAATTACAGAATACTCAAATGCATTCTTATTAAGGATATGGTTCAACTGAAACTGTTGGTACGAAGGCGCCGTTTCTAGCACAATTTCGTTAGGAGCGGGATGGTGTCCTGAAGATTTCACCTCCACCGCCGCCAAGGCCTCCTGGTAAGTGGAAGGATTCTTTTCAACATATATGAAAAGCAGGGCCACCCCTTGAAGAATTTTCACGTCAATTGTGTTCTCTATTTTAAGGGCAATATCGAGCTTCCTACAACCTTCAAGTGGGAAGGTTGAAGAATATAACATATATCAAAATGAAAGGAGAAAACCCAGAGCAGCAGGGATCTGAAAGCAGAAAAGTGAGATGGGAATGGGTCTTGCAGAGAAAATTCCCCTGCTGATATCAAAGGAAATAAAAGTGCACACAAAAAAAGACACAGAGCTGCCTTTTATAAGGCCCTGTTATAAACTACTGCTGATATTAGGCTGCTGAATTTTAATTCCCTCCTCCACTAAAATGCCCTTTTTCTTTTAACCTACACCTCATTATAGCTTGCAAACTGACAAACTCCCCAGAAGGAGACTGCTGGGAGAAAAAAAAGTCCTGATAAACTCCCAGCATCTCTGCACCAGGCAGACCCCAAGTTAAACCACATGCATATGCCAGAGGAAAGGAATAGTACTTGCTATTTTTTATTAAAAAGGAAAATGTTATTGAGCACGTTATTGCCTATGAAATAAGCAAAGGGAATGCATTGACTGTAATTAAAATACTTGTAGATATCATGACTTTAAAGTAGTCCTAAGGAAAAGGCATTTCAGAGCTGCACAATTCCGAAAGGCACATTGAGAGATATATATACACACATATATCCAAGCCTGGCAGACTGAATCTGTTCCCAATTAAGTTAATGTGATATCCCCATTCGTATCAGGAATAAGATTGCAGTCGAGTGCGCAAACAGTAGCACGTCCTCCAGAGTAATGCATTTTCCTAGCAGTCTGGACAACACCTTGGTTAAAGAGTGTTGACAGTAAGACAAATGTAACACCAGAAGATAAATGGATATGTAATAATAACAGCCATGCCTTAGGTGTTTCAGTAGGATCAATAAGGGGTTTTATTCTGTGCTTAAACAGCTGCGAAAAGGCTGTCCCAACATGGTCCTGGCTACTGGTGTCTAATCCCTCTGCACAAGACACCAGTAAATTGCTGTTTCTGTGCCTGTAAATTAAAACACGCAAGAATATGCACATGCAGAAAAAGCATCTGCATGCTTAAAACTTCTGGGGCTAAAAACAAACAGTTTGAATAGTTTCAAGTTTATAACTGGAGGAAAATGTCTAGCATCTAAAAAAAAAGGAATAGTGGCCCATCTACTGTTTAAGCAGAGAAGAGTTACTCCTGTGACCAAAGGAACTAAAATGTGGCTGTACAAACTTTGCAACTCCATGAGCCATACCAGTAACCTACTGAAAGCCAAGTGCCAACTTAATTTCCATAGCTATTTACATAAATCTAAATGCAAATCATACGTCCATACAGGCATAATACTGTCATTGTTTGCATTTTTATCCCCTTTGACTGACAAATAGCAACTGCTTCTCTTTTGAGTTCTCTAGCAATAAAAAAACCCCCACCCAACAACAACAGAAACAAGCCTGGAGTGGCCTAATGGTTGTCCTTTCCATGGACTTGTAGAGGTACAGAAAGCCTGGGGTAGATGCAGTCCCAATTCCAATGAGGGTGCCAGCAAGCTGCACAGCCCCCCGTTGTATTAAGAAGTATATGTCTTGGCCACCAGTGCAGATGGGGAGAGATAACTCTGCTCTTGGAAACCATCTGGCTGGCTTGAGAAGGCAAAGGCTTAGCACTATAGCCCACGGAGCTAGGAAGTGGAAGCCACTTCTTTGCATGAAGCTGTATGCCATCCTCCTCCAATACTTCCAAAAGCGTTCTTCACTGCCCTGGCAATGCTTACAAACCACTCTCAGACAAGTTAAGAAAGAGAAAGTCTACTCTGGCCCCTATTACATCTAAATAAATATTGATGGTTCTTAAGAATTCCTGGGGAAAAAAAGCTCAGAAAACTTTATTAAAGGGCAAATTTGAAAAGAAGTTACAGCCTTCCTAGGCACAAAGCTCTTCCAGCACGCCAATCTTAGGGACAATCGTGTGGCCAGTTAGGTATCAAGTAGGTGACAACACTTCTGTTTAAGACAAAAGTTAGCAACCATCAGAGATGGGAAGTAGCTCAAGCAGCTTGCTAAACCCTTGCTTTCCTAAAGCACAACACCAGGGCTGTTGAAGAGACCAAAAGTGTACCTTTTTCAGCTCTGTGGCATCCAAGAGCTAATGTAAAAAAGAGCCTCCAACTGGTCAGTCTGCAATACAACAGTGCTAAAACATATGCCCAAGATGTTCTACACAGGGGTTTAAGTAAGGACAATTCCAGCCCCATGGAAAACTTTCACACTCATGTTTGTGTCTAAGTTAATGTGTTTAAACAGGATTTTTATGTACAGATTTGCCATTCATCTGATAAATGTCTACGAAGGAAAACATTTATGGTCTGCATGAGCTCAAAGTTGCTCAAATGCAAACTCTCATTCAGGCAAAAATGTCAGCTTTAAAAACTTGTTTCCTGAAAATGTTAATTCATACCCTCCCTCTGTTAATTCATACATTTGCGTCAGTTGTCGGCACTGAGCTGGTAAAAATCTCTGCAAAATTATCAAGTGGATCTTGGTGTCTTTTTCCAGATTCTCTCTGAGTTTTGCAGTCAAGCCAGCCTTGCAAGAGGCTTTTGTGGCTGTTCAGCAGGAGAAACGACCAAGTCACACGTTGGATCAGGGAGCTCTTGCCTCACCTATATAGTCTATACTAAGTAATTCAAATAAATATAAGACAATATTGTGACTAATACAAAGAGGGTTCTGTTTGGTCAGTTAAGGTGTTTCTGAATTTATTGCAAAATGTTAGGAAATACATTTAAATGAAGAACTCTTTTTTCTACTGGAAAAATAAGCACTGTTGAATGTGGCGTGTTTCTCTTTAAGAAGGTGACTAGTCTACTCTGAAGACAGTCTAAACACTGTATTATGTGACATTCAAGAGGTCTGAGGAATCATGTGAGACAGTAAATGATGCAGTAAAATTGTGTTCTTGTGCTGCTTTTTTTTTTTGTTAAATTCCTACAAAATTGTACTTGTAATGCAACAATCGCTTTGTCATGAATAGGGCCCTTTGTCATTTGTTAGCTGACCCATCTCTGCTGTTGCAAAAATCAAAAGGGAATTGATTTTGATGAACTGACATGCAGCTTTAGGGTAACACAACCACCAGATGAACAAAAAGCCAGCTTCACCACCAGTAGGCAGATCAATACTGTACCTATGTCAGGTATATGTGGTTATAACAAAAGAAGAAGAAAAAAAAACTCCAAAGCTACACTCCTCTTAAAATCTAAGACCTTCATTGTGCCTTGTATTCATCTGGGGTTTTGCTGGTCTTCTCATCAAGTAATTTTTGTCTCTTAAAAAAGGAGGACCCTGACCTACAGTGATGCATATATATGCGTATGCATGTCTGGTCAAGAAACCTTGAAGACATAGTTCTCACGTTTAATCTTGGATGTTTCACTCTCCTGTAAACAATATGCACGAATAAGCAGAGAATACCATTTCTCTGTTTACACAGGGCCTGTGCTTATTAACAGGCGTAGCATTATCCATTACACAAACCATTCAATTCAGTACAGGAGAAAAGTGGGAAAAAATAAAAGACCTTTACATCATATGTGATACCTCTTGCTTCTGCTAATTTTAGTGATTGTGTTTAGACTGGACATCTCGTTAATTCTAACTTCCCTGTGTTTTTTATTTCAAAGCAGAGAGAAAACTATTATTATTCTGCAAACGGAAAGTTCAGCAAGCAAGCAGCTATGTGGCTTGCTTGTAACCTCTCTGCCAGGTTTGCCTCATACTTGAAATGGAAGAGGCAACCTTAACTGTTAAGGCTAGGTGGACTGTCTGATCGTATTGTAAACACAAGTTATGTGTGTCATGTTGTAGGGCATAATTTTTGGTTGTACCACAATGATAGCCATATTCTGTATCAGCCACATATAGTTTTAAACATTTCTAGGAAGATGTCCCTGAAATGTTAAGAAATACATGTGGATGCCAGGGTAAAGCAAAAAAACCCCAACCAAACAAAAACCTCTTAGTGTGGTTTGCAAAGTATAAACGGATTATGTGATGTGCTGGAAATAAACTATATATTCATTATGGGACCATTAAGGGAACTAGTAGCCGAAATGGGAGCTCTCTTCAAAATGCTGCTGTCAGCGGGGAGGCAGTCCTACAGTCTTCACTCACATGAAAGTCTTCATTTATGTTAAAGGAAGGAACCAATTGAACAAAGGCTTTTGGCTTAGGTTGGGAAGGCCCACCATGGTCCATTCGCTTGCCTGCTGCAGTCTTCCAGGAAAAAGAAGACAAACTCACCTCAGTTCCCACCACTTAGTGCCCTTTGTGTATCTTAAATAATTTGTCTACTCTATGTGAAAATAAAAACTTTATGGTAATAAAATTGTGTAGCAAGCAAATTCTTCCCACGTTTCATTAATGGGATATTCGTCATTTTTATGTCACAAAACCAAAAATAGATGTGTTCCTAATGCTCCAATTTACTTTTTTAAATCTTCTGTAAATCAGTTACCTATTTGTTCTTAGATGTGTTCATTTATGTCTCATGAATGTTAAAGATATACATGTATTAGTATGCTGACATGTGAAAAACCTTGATATATTGGTGTGCAAAAACTTGATAGCATGCGTAAGAATGAGCAGCAGTTAATTTTATTCATAATTTGTAAGAAAGGCTCTCCAACATAGCACAAAAGCTCTAATGCTTAAATATTATTTATGGCTTATTATTTAACAGGGGGGAGCATGAGCTTGTTAAAGGTCTCTCCAGTTATATAGATCTGTCCTTACTCCTTGGGAATGCTTCACATATTTTCCTGTGTAAATTAACTTCATCTAATGTAAATCATATAATCTAATTGTGTATTTATCTGAGAGACAAGAATTACTCTGAAGCGGTTGTTTTATTCTTTCAGAGCTGTGTGAATATGCCTGTAAAGAATTACCTTGTTATGGAGTATTTGCCAAAGAGACTGGACCCCAATTCCTTTTCTTTTCATACCCAGCATTGAACTTCTTTTATGCTTCTATTAAAAATACTCTTGGGTAAATTAGACACAAAAAGCTGTGATTAAGTAATATTATAATGGTGACAGAAACAGAGAAATCAACAGTTAAAGTTCCCATTAATGTATGCACCTACTTCACAAAGGTATGTTATTTTATATATCAACAGAATAATGGGTGACAAAGCAGAATATGTTTTTCTTGAATTTTTTAACCTGTGGATGTTTGAGATATTTACACAGCTGAATGGGTCATGTCTCCCCTGCAAATCAATTGAATTCTAAGAGCAAGGAAAGCTATACCCAGACCAAATTCTGCTCTGAACAGGTCTGCTTGCACAAAAATTAAATGTCCTTGATGCTTTTCGTGAGCCCTAAATGCTACACAGTGCTTCAGGTGCAGTGAAACCTAATGTAAGGACACATTTAACTTTATAATACAGGTGTTTTATGGGGAGACCTCATATCAAATCTGTCTGATATTGCTATTCATTGACCAGCCAGCATTACAAATAAATAAATGCGCTAGAATATTAAATGCAGCTGCGGGAAACTGCGTTAGCAGATGTCAAGCTGGGTGATGAATGGTGGCTGAGGAACGACAGTCTTCAGTACCATTTTGGAGTATGGTTGGATAGAGATACTTCAGCTACACTTTCTGTCAAAAATGTCTCAAGTAAGGGACCAGTGTTCCATTGCACTCCCATACAACTCTAGAAGACAGGGGCTGATGTGACAGTAACACTTTTTTAAATGAGTGGTAAATAGTCATGTACATGATGTAAGAGACAGTTTCATATCTTCCCAAATGCTAAAACCAAAGCAAAACAAAACATAGAATCATAGAATTAATTTGGTTGGAAGAGACCTTTAAGATCATCAAGTCCAACCGTT
>RSEF01000001.1:165148071-165181735 GCA_003993805.1 Himantopus leucocephalus
GGTGAACTAGAAGAGTAAGTAACTTCTTTGTCTCTATTTGATGTCATATACTATTTATTTGATCAAAAAATAAACACACTTAAGACTCATCCATAGCACACAGCCACAGTGTTACCATGATCCAGTTACCATGTAAAAACACCTTATAAAAAACCCCAAACAGACAACTCATCAATCACAGCACATATCACCAGTCTTTGGAAACTATGGAGAAGGTCATTAAGAAATTGTAGACTGTTATGAAAGGAGATCCTACCTTCAAAGATATATTCCCAATACCGATTTTCCTAGCCTTCAAGTAACCTCCTTATTTTACTACCTTATAAGCAGATTAAAGTTTCTACANTGTAGACTGTTATGAAAGGAGATCCTACCTTCAAAGATATATTCGCAATACCAGTTTTCCTAGCCTTCAAGTAACCTCCTCATTTTATTACCTTATAAGCAGATTAAAGTTTCTACAGTCCAAAAAGTACTGTATGGAAGGTCTGGTCTGACTAATAAGCAGGAAGCTTGCCAACAATTCTGTGCAGCATCAGAACAGATAAACAAAACAGTCAAAATCCCAATACTTCTCAGTACATAGCTCATATGAAATAGTACTTTTCATACGAAGTGCTCACAGAAACTGGGTAGGCAAAACTTAACAAATGCTATGACCTAGAGTGAGCTCACACATCCACGTAAATCAATAAAAGATCCAGGTATTCACCAATCACTCCACCTCTGATCTCTAATCCTGCTCGTCAGTGGAGACCTGCAAAAATGTCTTCTAAGACAACTGTAAAGTAATGTTGATAGCGTTTATGGATAACAGAAATCATGAATTCCAGTAAGACACAGTTTTTGTTTAGATTTAAGGTATGCATATCCTATTCCAGACCTAAAGATGGGTTTCTATGACCAAGAGCTTGCCTAGATTTTCCAGTTATTCTGGTTGTTCCAACTAAGAGATATTGTTGCTGTCTACAAGACTTCTCTCATCTGCTTCCTTAGACAGCTATAACAACACTAACAGAAGAAAATAGGTGTATCTACTTGATTTCAACTCTTTTTGTTCTTGGCTTTGTGCAAACACATTATAAGAGATCATCCACAAAGTTTAAATTCTAAAGATAAAAAGAAAATCACAGCATTACTTGGGGACAGACCTAGGAATAGCAACTGGCTTCTTGTTCATTGAGTCATTTGTTAAATTGCACTGCCTGAGCCCGTGGGAAATAGTCCTGCAGAGGTCCTTCACAATGCAGAATTGGCATGTGCTCCCTGCTCGCTCTCTCCAAATCCTACTATTCCTATGGTTCAAAGGGCCACTAGCTCTGCATTAGTGGGACCCTAACATTCCCTTTTTTTCCTGTATTTGCTAGTTAATTTTGTTGAAATACGGCATCTAACAGAAAAGCTAGTGAACCCCACATTCCAGAAATGCCTGTGGAATGAATAAACATCTGGAAAAAAACAACTGAATTGCTTCTGAATTATTTCGATGGGAGAATTTTTCTGTTAATTCATGAAGACTCGAGCTTCCGAGCAAGCTGTTCTAAAACCAACACAAAATTGCTTGTACACTGAGACAACCTGGATCTGAAAAATAGCTGCCTTCCTATCTTCCCTTAAAAGGCTTCAAGCAGAACAGCAATTTGCGAGTGTGTCACTATCAGAGCTCAAGTTCTTCAGCAGAAAGAGGGGGACATCACTCCAAACTCAGAGACATGTTAATAATACGTTTTAGAAAAGTGTGACTGCTGGCTTGAAAACTAATGCAATAAATACACTGTTTGTTACAAAAGAAGACTATTTATACTGATGTCATTTTAATAAATATAACAACTTCGGCATCACTGAAAGTTCATTACAGCACTATAGCTGCACGTGGTAAAGAACCAGAGTACAGAATTATGAGCCTAAAAAGGTTGAAAGGGCTTCTAGTTAAATCTAAGCACATCAAATTAATTTGGGACTTTGACTCTTTCATTTGGGCAGCTTGTATTTCTGCCACTTTAACTTTAATGGGGGAAGCAGAATGCCTCTGCCGTGTATCATGGGCACTATTCACTAACTATTCACTAAGTCATACTTACAGAAAACTAAAAAACACTTTTCAGGTGTAAACAAATGTTGCTATTCCCATTTCACATGCAAGAAGGCTAAAAAGCTGATTTCTAAGGTGATTTTCTCAAGATTAAACTGCTCAGACCAATTAGGGAACAAGTTTCAAGGGCATGTGCCTGAGGTCCGTTATTTTAAGCTCAGTGGTATCACACTAACATCAAACCAAACCATACAGCAGTAAATCTGTAAAGCCTACAACAAGCATTCAATTAGCATAAAACAGAATTTTTTATTTTTATAATAGTTTAAACTCTAGGTTCTCTCTCCATCATATATACTTTTTGGTTTTCAAGCCTTAAAAATCCACTTGGGCTTGTTTTTCAGACTTCTTGACCTACCGTGAATATTTTTCATTTTTCTTATAAGAAATACTATTTCTCATTCTTTTTTCATCTTCCTGTCTTATTTTAACACAGACTGAGATTTTCTGATATTTATTTTATTTTCCAAAGCTAGTGCTTTAGGTACGATATCAGATGGCACGAGACCCATGGTATAGCTCCCGAGGACAGCAATGCCTGAGCTGGTGTTCCGCCACAACCCTCACTGCAGGAGAACTTGCCCCACTGGCTGCTAGGGAAATCCACCATTGCATAAGTAAACTAAAGTTCTGGCCCAGCTGCTTCTTGATGCTGGGTGGAAAGCAGATAGATATTTGCACGTCTATTTTTTCAGTGACTTCTGAGAGAAGCGCTAAAAATTATTTAAAAACAAAAGCTGAAATTATACCTATGAACAGTCATGAACATCTGCTTTATCAATTAAAAGAAAGGACTTAGTCCCAATTTTTTTTTCTTTTTTTACCCTCCTCCCTTCAGCCTCATTCTTCTTGCTAATAAAATGGTTCAATAGTAATAAAGAGGAAATAAAAAAAAAAAGGAAACCCCCAAATTAATCATAAGGAAGCATTTTGATTGACCCCTGCAATAGGTTAATCTGGTCCAGTTAGATCTCCTTGCACAACCACTTAAGCAAAAATAGAAGGGTAGACAAAAAGAAATGTCCCAGTTCACCCACTCTAGCTTATGTTCCAAATCCTTTTGGAGGCCCACTGTGTCAGATTGTCTCTGAGATGTACACTGAAAAAGCTTCTTGAGGGGATCTCAGAATGGCAGCAACTGTAAGATCCTGGAGGACTTCATTTGCTGAAGTTTGCTGCAGATGCAGCGCACATCTCACAGCAGAGCTGCACGAGCAAAGAAGCAACAGAATCTTACAAAAGCACTCTGTAGAAGTAACGAGCATAACTGAACAAAGTTAGGCTAATAAACTGAACTGCAATAGCCTTAGTGTTAATTACAAACACTGTTTCTGATCATCTAGCAGCAGGGCGCAGAAATGCAGGAGGAACTGGTGAACAAAGAGAGTCTTGACATTCACTTCCTCTTAATACAGGCTCAGAAGGCATCAGCAAGAAGCTACAGTTCAGTATCACACAATTATGTGCCTCATTCATTAGTACCACATCATTGACTACACCATGAAAGAAATGACAAATTAGCAATTTCACAGGACTAGCATAATACTATCATTTGTATCACAAAGTCAGCAAAATCTAACCTCCAATAATTCAACTCACCATTCTAACCCAGGGCTGGCCATCAATACGGTTTTATGTGCCTTGTACTAATCACTAAAGTCAGATAATATGCAAGGTTAATGGTTGCAGACAGTCTGGGGAAATATCCAAGATCTGATAAGGAAACCCCACATTATTGCTGTTCTATGTGTGTATATCCCAATCAAGAATAGGCAAAGGAAGGAAATCAATGCTTAAGGCAGTTGTAATACATCTCTTGGTGTAACATATAAATTGGCCCTTCATTGCCCATTCACATTTCAGTTAATAAATAGTTCAGACATAGGACACATGGATAGTGAAGAAGTGTAACCATTGTATGTTTGTCTCCCTTACTTTAGATTTATGCTGTCTAAGTACAACAGACTCTATCCAGTGTTTTTCAATTACTCCACTAGCCTTTTAAAGAAAATAAGAAGTGATGCTTAATCCTGATTGGTAGTTTGTTATATAGTCCACCACCTGAAAGGAACTTGATGCGTTTTTCCTCATTTAAACAAACAGATAATCAACCAGGATGTTCTCATTCTAATTGTACCCCACCATTGCTCACAGTCACAAATATATATCTGTTCTCCATTGCTGATAACGAAAATTCTTTTTTTCCATACCAGTTATAGCAGACTGGAAGTTGATTTTCTTTTATATTTAGCACTGAGCTAACCAGTGATAGTCTATAGTAATTTGCAGAATAAGAAGTCTGACCTCAACATGCTCATGCACATTTTTTAATGTAGTTTTGCTGATAATACATAAACTCACATCATTTAAACCTGTCCCCATCCGATCTTCCTAAAACATCAAACCCTACACTTTGAAACTTATTTTTAAGTAAGCCCTTTTCCCCCTCTGATGTAATTACATCAGTTTACCCTCTGCAAACCAAAACCAGGCAGGCAGTGTATTTAATTTGTAACTGTACCACTAAATGCAAATGTAAAATTGGCAGCTTTGATGTTGCAGCATTAAATATAGCTTATCTCACCAGTGACAGTGAGAAACAGACACTCTCTTAGGACTGTGAGTTATGACAGTCTCTCCAATGAGTGAAAAATCATCCCTGTACAGCTGTCACTGATGAGATTTTCCTTTTCTTTTACTTATGGCACGTGAGTGCTTCAGCATAGTTGCAGCCACCACTCTGGTCACAAAGATGGAAACTGCTTTAATGCAGTTAAAGTGTGCCCTTTTGTTCTGTATAGTTTTCTTTGCCATATTTAAAAAAAAAAAAAGGCAAAACCAAAACCCACCACCACACCTTTTTCTTGAAAAATAGAAAAAGAAAAAAATTGTGCTGGGCCTAGTAACTAGCAGATATTAAATTAATGTACTATTTGAAGAAGGGATTAGAAAATGACAAGCGCACAGAGCCAAGGATTAAGAGATGCCTCCAGTGCTCACTTCGTGCAGAACGTAACTTCTTTTTGCAGACGTATATAGGTGTACCTTTACTCACTTTAGCATAACAAATGCACACAGTTATTCTTTAAGGAGAGCATCATAGTACCAAGGAGCTTCAGTCGCAACTGAGCACGCTGTTTTTCTGGGCAATGTGTAAACAAATTCAGAACAAAATGTCTTTCCAGAAAGTCTGCAGTCTGAAAAGTTTGTGATTCACATGCTGTTGCTGAGAAGAGAGCAGATCAGTAAGAAGTACTACCAAAGCCTGGGAAGTGAGGCTCTTTTCATTCAGCAAATGTGAAATAGACACAACTCTGTCTTTCACAATACTCTTGGAAATTTCAGTGATAGCAATGTTAGATAAACACTGGGTGATAAACACTGGTGAAGAAGGGAGAAGCCTAACATGTCATACATACCTTAATTTACCTGCCTCTGTCTAACTACATGGCATTACGTGCCTATCATCCTTTTTCAGTCTTTGTGTGGGCAACAGATATTGCAGGAGGATTGCTGGCCAAGGGACATGAACAGGATGCCACACTGGACTCACTTCTTCCACAAGAGGAGTGCAGGACCCAGGCTCAGTGGGCTGCATCCAGACTAAAAGGACAGGAGGATGGCTGTTAAGATCTACGTGAGCAACCTTTGTGTTGCTTTATTTATTTTCTATGCATCTTTGAATGAGTTGACTGTGAGTTTATTTAATAAAACATTTGGAGGGATCTTTAACCAGCCAATGTTCACAGATCCACGGATCATCCTCTCCTTCTCCCCTCCAAAAAAGTGTTCCCTGGCAGATAGCATGTACACTCGGCCCCTCATGTTCACATCTCAGGGAAATGAAAGGGAGGGAGTGGCAACAATCCAGCGATAAAAGCCCAGAGGTTTCTCCAACAAGGAAAAGGCAACCAAGCTTCTCATTTCAGGTCTGCACTCCAGAGGAGCCAAAAATGCAACTCATGTGCAGCCCACTTTGCAAATGTTCTGTGACTGCCCATAACCTGTTTGTGAATAACTGTACAAGAACAGCTTGTACAGCTTTGCTTCCTCCTGCTTCCTCCGTACTTTCTAGCAGAGGTATTCCAGAAATACCAATTGCTTAATGGCCAAGTATACAGCAAAGTCTTCCTTAGTCCCAGTTTTGATGTCCCCTCTTTCATGACTGCTCTTTCCCTGCTCTTACCAGCCATCATCTCCAAGCCTTGCCTCCGTTCAGGGCACTCCTGAGTGAAACCCCCCTGCTGCCCTCAGCTTCTCTCTTGCCTTGACCTGGTGCTTGTCAGGAAGCCTATAGGTCCCTCTACTGTATCCACTATTTTCTATTTGATAGCAAGAAGGGGAGACCTGTCAGGTCTCCTACCAGGCCATTACCCTAAATGCAAGATGTTTCAAAGAATTATTCTTATGTGCTTTTTTGATCCCTGTGGTTAGGCTGACCACTGCATCAATGCCCACACAGCAACTCCAGTGATCTTCTTCAAGTTCTTCCTCAAAATACTCAGCCACAAATAGACTAGCAGCGGCCTAGGTTACAGATGTACATTATGGCCAAAATACACTCCTTGTTTTTATGTTACCTCTTGTGTTTTACCTAGGAGGAAAATGTTGGGGTATCAAAACTTTATTTGTTCTAGGTTTCTCTAGGAACCTGTATAATGGCTCATTTCAAAACTGATAAGCTAGCCCAGAGGGCTGGGGATTTCCATTTTAAAATACTTTATTAGCTGGAGAAGAGCTCCTTGAGTTATACCTTTCCAAGAGTCTTCAAAAGAGAAGTCTCACAAATATTCATCCCCCTTTTTTCTAGCTAGAAGATCAGCATAGATGAAAATTTTTTACTGAATTCCACTAACAGAGGACTCATACAAGGATCAAATTTTGACAATGTGGTCTTTCTCTGGAGACTATCCATCTCCTGATGTCTCTTGCCTCTTCATGGGCTGGCACGGTCAAAGCCTTCCCTTTCAGGAGCAGAAGTTCTGCGGCAACATACAGCAGCTCTCTGGTAAAAAAGTTACACCGAGAATTGCTCAGTTATTAAAGCAAGCAAGCTGAAATTGAATCCTAGACCTGCCATCATACTGAAAAAGCAGCCACATTTCAAGGGGCAGAGAATAATAATGCAGTTTTTCTCAAAAATACAAGAGAGAATTGACCATCAATTTGAATTTTTCTTCTCTCACTCAGCATGAGAAAGCTGCAGTGTCAGATTAACACTATCTGAAGAGAAACAAGTATGCAGAGCATTAGCAGCAGGGCCAGGAGACCTCAAATAGGATGAATTTGCTCTAAACCCTTTTGCCATCATTATGCAAAAGATCTGCAGGGGGAGTGGGAGATGGCAAGGCACGAGGCAGCTGGGGTAGCGACTGGAAGAAATCTGAGCCAAGGAAGCAGGGCCCAGGTGACAAAATATTTTACACTGGTTTTGAACTCCCATTGAATATTTATTTGTGCAAAAGATAGAGCTTTTGTGTAATTCTCAGCTGTATCTTGGTCCCAGGTGACAGTGGAGAGGGATTTCCTGTTGACCACAACACAACTTTCAACCTCAGCAAGACCCCAAAACAAGGGTGCGATTTACAATAGAGTCCCAAAACAGAATGCAGAAAGACTATGTGTTCAGGAATCCCAAAAGACTAGATGACTTATTTGAATATTAATGAGAGGATTGTCTCTCCAATGTCAATACCTTTCAGTACTATTTGTGTTTTGGTAGGGACATTTGAGGACTAAAACAAGCTCTCATTTTTTTATATAAAACAGTGATAATTTTCACAGTTCAGCAGGACTGGAGTTTTTCTGCACGTGAGCAAGCCCTCATTGTGCAAAGTACTGACACCTTTTTTTTAGGATAAATGAATAATAGCACTCTTCAAAATCCTGAAAACAAATGTTTTGCATTGTTTCTCTCAAAGCAAAAAGAAAAGGATGCAAAGGTTGAAAGAACAATTAAAAGATAAGGACAGAAAATTGTCCGCCATGTTGATTGCAACAGCTAATTGGAGCTGGTTTACTGTAGCCATTTCAATTCTACTAGTTATAGTACTTTTTTTTTCCAACTCATATTAATGCAACAACACTAAATTGTTTTCTCTTGGTCTCAGAGATACTGTATTAGGTCGTCATGTAGTTATGTTCTTTATGTCAGTCGTACTTATAGCTCATAAATCAGACTTTCACTAAGTGTTCATTTCCAGCAAAAAATTGATTTTACTGCTAAAACTTCCACTTTATCCCCCCCCCCCCNCCCCCCCCCCCCCTTTTTTTTTTAAATTTATGATGGTTGGGTTGGGTTCGCTTTTAGCACCCTTTTTGTTCATTTGTTTTTGTAAGCAAGTGGTTAGATTGCAAGAACAGTCTTTGAAATAGTACTGGATAAAGCATTTCTGAAGATGTCTGCCTGAATCTGCCGAGAGCCTAAAACATTGGTTCTGAGATGTCAGTTGCCTCATTCACTTCAAGGGTTGATAACTCCGTGACTAATCACAGAGCTGTCTCTGTCACTGTTGTTAGTTACATCATCGTAATCAAGGCACAAAAAGAGAAGCGTTGTCAGAACTGCTGTACAGTCTTCAATGACACAAAAGGCTAACCAAGGAGAGTCAGGTTTATAATTCAGAGGAACAAACTTCTGCTAAGGGTTGATATATTCTGGGGAGGGGAGGGGGTACAAGGGGGTGTGTGGTATGAACAGGTGGTGCAAAATTAATATTATTGAGAATTATCGTGAATGACCTCAGACAACAACATGTCATATTAGAACATGACACAAATAAGATATATTGGGAGGGGCAGTAAATCTGGGACTGGGAAGGGACACCTTCTACTACCATTAGAGCTCATGGCAAAATCCCTATTGATGTCAACCAAAGCAATGTTTTATGCCATCCTCTTCTGTGATGGTGGTCAAAGTAGTTACATATGGGATAAGTTGGAAAGAATATATCTGCGTTTAAAAAGGAGCTTGCACATGGCAACTCAATATGCTCGTTTTCCTGTCATACCTATTTTGTGTTAATAAGATTTAAAATGTTACTGGTGTCAGTACAATGAAAATGGTATCAAGAAATGATATACTGCTTAGACATATGGTAACAACTTTGAAACTGAAGAAGGTGTTGAGCTTCTTTCCTGTCTTCTTTAATTTGATAGTTATATTGTCAGAGCCATTTCTGATGGGAAAGAGAAAATGAAATGAAATGAAATGAAATGAAATGAAATGAAATGAAATGAAATGAAATGAAATGTGCCAAATTGTGCTTTTCTTCTTTTCCTTTTCCTTTTCCTTTTCCTTTTCCTTTTCCTTTTCCTTTTCCTTTTCCTTTTCCTTTTCCTTTTCCTTTTCCTTTTCCTTTTCCTTTTCCTTTTCCTTTTCCTTTTCCTTTTCCCTTTCCCTTTCCCTTTCCCTTTCCCTTTCCCTTTCCCTTTCCCTTTTCCCTCTTCATTTTCTTTTTATTTTTCCTCTTCTTTTTCCCCCTTTTCTTCTTTTCTTTCTGTGATCCTCTTCAATTATTAGATAACATTTGTTCTATTTCCTTGCCAGCCACTGGCTTTACAGAGTAGGCCAACTGAGAAAACACTGATCTTGGATTGGTTGGTAGACAGGACTTGGGTTAAACAAGTACTGGTCAGAGTCCTACAACAAAAGTCCTACCTTCACAGTGTTTACCATATGCTCTAAGAAACTTCTCTGTGTTATTATCCTCATTGATGAAGATAATAACCCTGGAGTTACTCGGAGCAATCCTGAATGTCTTCAAGTTTCAGCTTCAAATACAAGGATTAGGACAGCTTGTGTTCTGAATGGACATCCTGAAAACGCAGTATAAACACAAAAATGTGATATATAAACATGTGATGCGTTCCAGCTCTCAGGTGAGCACTTGTATTAAGGAAAAAACAGATCATTTATCATACAGTGTTAACCACAGAAACACTGCTGACCATGCTATGAAGGAGTGGAGTAAACTTGCTATTCAGCAGTGGGAGACAGGGGCTAGACAGGTCTTTGGAAAAAGCTCCTAAAATTTACCTCTAATGTTGGTGGCTGGATAATGGTTAACCTAATGACCTTTTTTTGGAAGCCTATCACCAGTGCCTTCCATACTCCAAATTTTCTATAGAAGCAGTGGGGACCAAACACAGCTGATTGTGAACTTGAAAAAAATGTGTAAAAAGGTTTTGATTGTAAATGTCAAGACTGAAAATTACAGCTGTCTGCTCCTGGAAACTGAGTGCTTTGACACGGAGGTGTAGCCGAGTGAATATACAACCTCAGCTATAGCAGCAGCCTGTACCTTCCCTATTCAAGGCTGTATCATCTTTCTCGAACCTTCTGCCAGACCTTCTTCCTGGAGGGGAATATTTTGCCTGAAGTTACCCAGTGCATGGAGTTTGTGGTTCAGCCTGATAACTGACTTGAGTCAGAGCTTATATACTCCTGGAGAATTATTCTTGGTGCCTTATGTGTGGTCTGTCCATCCCAAATTGCACTCCTAAAAAAGGAACTCAATTAGTAGTAAGCTTACCTATCACTTATCAGCTGACCATGTAAATAGCCTGCAAAATAGTAAAAAGGCAGGTGGTAATCCAATGGGATAATAGCTCGGGGAAAAAATATGCTATTAGCCCTGCTGGGCTCCACACGGCAAACAGCCCTTTCCACTCATAAAACCATGAATAGATCCGCTGCACAGCAAGAACACAGCCACGTTCAGCAGCATGTGTCAAGGCAGGGAGGGAGTGAACCTGCTCTTGCGAGACAAAAGGCTACACTCTGTGAGATAAACAACACTAAGGCAGCATGATCAAAGAATATTTAAAAATAACCATAATAAAGAAATGCAGAGGGGAAGAAAATGTTCAAACAACCTGAGTGGAATCTCACTGAAAAATAAAATAAAATATTCCTCATGCTAAAAGGTTGAACCTACTACCGTGGAGTCACACTTTGTGTTCTTCCTCCTGCTGTTTCAAGGCCCTATGGAAACAAATATGGAAAATGAGGGATAGAAATGTAATCCTTGCCCAGTTGCCCCATGTTGGTACTGGAAGCTGGGAAGCTGGGTGTGGGTAACCACTGCTGAGATTCACCCATCCTTTACTCTGGGAAAGTGCTGAGGAAGAGGGTGGAGATTCTAAATGCCTAAGATAGATGTCAGTTATTTTGCTACATCAAGCCCTTTTCAGCTGTGAAACAACAGGCTAAGTGTTTAGAAACAAAATTGTATTATTTCAAGCCAGCATGAGATTCCCTGTGTCCTGCCCCAGCTTTCCTGGTCACCTATAGCAGGCGTATGGAGCCAGCATGGACAGTCTCATCGTGAATATTTGGGGCTGGAGCCAAAGGAACAGCTGGCTGAACCAAAAACTTTCTTTTTGGCTTTCAGGATGTCATTTAACCCACCTTTTTCTCCCTTGTTCGCCTCATCTGTAAAATGGAGATAGCACAACTTGCTCGCTGGCTACTCCACAGCTGCATTAATAGCTGTGGGGCAGTTTGGGATCCTCAGGTAGTCAGGCACGGGCAGCACAGCAAGGATGATTAGAAAGCGATGGGCTGTCTGCCATTCTTGGCGCCAGGAGAAATGGTGTAGGCAGACCAAAGCTGCAGGCAGTAGGTCACCAACACAGAGATTAAATCATCAGTTGATTTCCAGTCAACCAGAGTATTTACAAGTGTTGAAGTCCTAAGAAACTGTTTGATGTGTTCCGTGGAACAGTAAGGAATAGTACAGGTTCCTTTTCTGACAGATTTGTTTTACTTATCTATGTCTTACATTTACAGTTTTTCAAAGCTCACATATATACTTACTGTAGCAGATATAAAACATTTGAATTTTACTTCCTTGGCTCTGGGAATGATCTGTATTTAAATCTACTAATTCCTAGTGTCACATGAAAAATATGCACCTAGTTTATCTGCTTATGCACAGCTTGAAGCAGCTCAGCAACAAAGCAGCAAAAGATTACTTTAAACACCTGAAATAGGATTTTCTGGGGTGCCGAGTGCCCAAACATCCAAGTGTCCAATCATAGCTGCAGAAGTTCAAAGCTATAGAAAATCTACCCCCTTTATTTTCTTGTCAGATATAAACTGACTTAATGAAGGAAGAAGGAGGGAATATGGATTTAAAAGTTCTCACTTTCAGGGCAGATGGGGCTCTTTGGGGTTGAACAAAGGCAGGAAAACAGTGGCTGATGGAAGAATAAGCAAGAGGAGACACCAGGAGCAAACCATCAGCTGTAGCTTTACTCCTTCAGGCAGAGTGGCCCATTTCTCTCTATGCATGCATACATTAATACGTCACTGAATAAGCACCAAAGAAGCCTCATATATACAGATGAGAGAGAGGCAGAGCTTTAGCGATGTAGCAGGAGTTCAGAAAATCAGCAAAGCCTTTTGACGTTTCAGAATAAATCCAGGAACAAATCCTTTTGCCAGACCATGTATTCACTACCTGGAATAAGTTATCTGTTACCGGAGGAAGCATAAGGACACTGCTTCGAGGTGTGCTGCTTCCACTCTTCTTTTTCTCCTGTAGCCCTCTTTTGACTGGTTTCAAGACCTCTGGGCAACTGTATTGGTCTTTTCTATCAAATTAAATACTGATGTAAGCTCACGTCTAATGAAGGGCAGGATTATACTAACAGATTAATCAAAAGAAAGAGCAAAGTATAGGGAAAGTATATTCTGTGAATAACAAACTTGAATGAAAAACTAAGAATGATAGGTAAAACAGGGATGAATTTATCATCCTACCATGCATATTTCAGCCTCTGTCTGACTCCCTCTCTGTCTCTTCTTTATTTGCCTTTTTTTTTTGAAGATGAACACCCCTAATTTAGTAGACACTTACATATGATAGGACACATCAGTACAAGGCTTCCAAAGGCAATCCTGAAAAACACTCCTAAAGTATTTTTTAAAACTTTTAATTAAAAAGCAAATGTCAAGAAAGAATTGCATAAGCCTACTGAATGTTTTATATAAAGTACTTAATATGCTCAGACAGGTCCTCAGAGTGGTGCTAGCCACATGCAAACTACCCTGGCCCCGTCTTTGCTTGGCCAGCCCTTTCATTACATTTCGGAACCTGGTATTCCTACTTCTTCAGGCTGTAGCAGGCAAGCTTATAGACCTGAGGTCCACCTATTTCTTGAAGCATACTTTCCCACGTCAGTCACATTTTTTACTTTGCCATTTTTTCCTCTCACTTTCTGGAAAACTTCCAGGCAAGAGAACTCTCACAAGCAAGACTATTAAGGCTTTATACAAAAATGCCATTAACTTCTTTTGATAGCTTTCAGCCATCAGGTTCATCTAAATTCAGGTTTGTTACAGATAAGAATCTATAACTCTATGACTTTGAGGGGTATACGTCTGTCCAACTATTTCACAATTATGTCTTCTGTGCTTTGTGCCCCCCTGCTCTGGCAGAGGGGTTGGTCTAGATGATCTCCAAAGGTCACTTCCAACCCTGACCATTCTGTGATTCTGAAAATACTGNAACTTCTTTTGATAGCTTTCAGCCATCAGGTTCATCTAAATTCATGTTTGTTACAGATAAGAATCTATAACTCTATGGCTTTGAGGGGTATACGTCTGTCCAACTGTTTCACAATTATGTCTTCTGTGCTTTGTGCCTCCCTGCTCTGGCAGAGGGGTTGGTCTAAGATGATCTCCAAAGGTCACTTCCAATCCTGACCATTCTGTGATTCTGAAAATACCATTGCNTCTAGATGATCTCCAAAGGTCACTTCCAACCCTGACCATTCTGTGATTCTGAAAATACTGTTGCTCCTCTTCCAGAAGAGAATGCCAGTAGAGCATCATGTTCTCACTAATGATTAGCTCAGTGTCACTGGCAGAAGTATTAACTTGTACTGACACTCCTGAAAAGCTCATGTACAGGGCAAATATTCACCATAGATAAATGTTTGCAGTCGTTTGATGCCCAGGTACATGGTGCGGAAGACAATTTTTCCAGCTGCCTTTATTCCAGTTTCTCTTCCACCAGTTAGCTCTCATATATGCAAAGCAGACCCATTCATAAAAGAAGCAAGCAAACAAACACCCTGTCATTTCACTCAAGGAGCAAACATTTATTAAAGAAATGATCCAAAAGGTAAACCACTTTTAATTTTGTGATATTCAAGACAATGAAAGAAGTTAAAACAGGTGCAGCCACATCAACATCCTTTCAAAATGGGATGTATGCACTTGTTCATCAATCAGTGAGGTGACTGCTGCACCAAACAAATGGACTGTGGCCCTTCCTTAGTAATACCAGCAATCTCCAAAAGGTTTGAGCTTTACTTTTTAATGATTTAACATATTCAGCTCTGAGGGTACATGACTACTTTTTGAAACACAATCTGTCACAGCCTGAATGCCTAGCTGGGGACATCCCCAAAGGTAGGTTTAGGGGACTCAACATTTACCAATAGTAACCTCACCAGGGGGGGCTGAGGGTACGGACATTGGCCCTACAATACGCCTGGGCAAGTGGTAGCTCACATCAGCCTAACACCAGGTGGGTATGCCCACTGCTCCACACACAACCATACAGGCTCCCTGTCTTGGATAAAAGCAGCTTCTTCAGCCCTCCCGTCCAGCCAACCAAAAGTTTTGTTGTGAATTGATGTCACCATGCCCCAAACGGTGCTGTGTGTTCACCGGTAGCTAACTGCTTATCTTTGAGAGCACCTCACCTTCCCCAGTGACAATCAGCCATCCCCACCTCCAGCCTGAGTCCTGAGAGTGAGGAGTCTCAACAAGGAGGAGAGAGGGCAGACCCCAGCCCTCCCTTCCTCACAGCAAGGGCAGGACCATGTCAAGTCATGTGACAAGGGCACACAGCAAGCACAGCAGTCACTTTGCATAAAATGAACCATACCGGTGGCACCTGAGAAAATATTTTTACCTGTCTTGCAAGACTAACTAATGAAACCAGAACTGAATTATCAAAGGTTCGTGCAAAAGCAATGCTAAATCTCTGAGAACCCAGCAAAATATAAAATAAAGAAGAATAAAAGCCAATTTAGTAATTCATTTACACATTAAATCCAATATACATAATAAAGTGTGGGAAACTGAGGCAATAATCTGTTTCCCTCAACTTAGAAAAAGGCAGAAAATGAGACTTTGCTGTGGATAACACCATTGCAGACAGGTAGGGGGAAAAAGAGTCCTTTCAAGTTAAACTGGTATTTACTGGTTTTAGAAGGGAAAAGACAGGAGAATGTACCAAGTCCCAAAAAGATAAAAGGAGAAGGTTAAGGGAATGGTATCATCTGGTTTGTTCAGTGGGTAGGTTGGGCTGTTGGATCAAATCAAATCAAGCAAGTCTGTTACATTGGCTCCACTATTAACCTAACTACTCCATAATTACAGTTTGCTGTGTAAGTGCTTTTCACAACAAACACATTTTACTTTGTCAAAACAGGCTGGAATCAACCGCGCTTCCAGACGGAGACCAAAACACCTTCTAGATGCTATGCAGGCTATGCAGGCATACAGCACTGGCAGCGGGAACCAGGCGTCCCCCGTACAGCAGCACCAGTCCCAGCCCAAGTGGTGAGAGCTGAGATGAGCAGTGAGTACCACACAGGCACGGAGCATCCAGTCTGACAGCTCTGATGGATATAAAAGCTGTCCTGGCAAGACTGCTGAACTGTAAACGTGCGTTTCTTTTTCCAGTCCTTCTTAGGGTTTGTCTATATTGCTCTCCCCTCAAAAGCCCAAGTGCTGAAAGTGGAGTAGAGATGTATAACCCTCTCCACGAACACCTGTGGGAGTTAGTACAGAGGAGCTGATTCACCGTAAGCTCATGCTCTTGCATGTCACATACAATCTTTCCTGTGCAAATAAGTATTTTAAATATCACCTGTGTTATTTCATCAAGGTGTTTACTGTGGACACAACATTGACAGCATGACACCAGTGCACTGAGACTTGAATGGTTTGTCTTTTGCACTTGTGCAAAGCAAAAATGACAGCCATTCAGATCTGGTATTCTGTGTGAGTTCATTTGCTTACACATCTGAGTATCTACACAAGATACTGCTTGTAAGTATGACTCGGAAGCCCCCTTCAAACACTTCCAATCTTCCACATTTTAGAAACTCCAATGTATGGAAGCAAGAAGGCTTTGTATGTTTTATAAAATCAGTCTTTATGCTTACCTTGAGTTCATGATATGGCATTCTAATATTAATATCTATCATGTAATGAAAAAAAGAGTGAGAAGTGGGGAATCACAGATAGTATCATTAAATACTACAGTCAACATAATTTAGGAGAGGCACCCAGCTACGAGTATGAAACAATACAAGGATCAGCCTTTACTCTGTTATGGAGCAACCTTACATTAAGGAATGTAACCCCCTCCGTAGCTGATTGAAGGCTTCCGAACTCCTCAAAGTATTTTTCCATCCTGAGAAATACTGTCTTAAAAATATATCTGTCTATTCTTGATTTTATTTTTAAGAAAGGTATAATCACCAAAAGGTAAGGTACATCCTGAGAATATAAATTAATTGGGAAACTGACATAAACCACAAAAAAGTCGGAAGTCAAAAAGGATGCAAATTTTTGCTATTATCAAGTTCGCACCCTTGACCCTTAGCGTTGTGAGTTTTGGAGGACTCCAATGCTAAAAGAATTAAAAGTACTTGCGACATTGTGTTAAGGGAATTTTCATACATATGTATGTATATAAATGGAAGAAAAGGTAGGTGTAAGATGCTGTAGAGTCATAAAACAGGTCATAAGGACAAATTAGTCCATCCTTCAGAGACCCTGAGGTAAAGAAAGAGAGAGAGGAGCGAAGCAGCCACGTTGTCAGAAGAACACTTGCGTCCTGGAGCCATCCATTCTGTCCTGCGTGGGAAATGCGTGTGCACAGCTTGCTGCCCCATTGCTTATTGCTGCCTTTTTTATCCTACACCCTTCCACAGGGCAGCAAAAGTAATCCAATCTCATGTGACAACTAAGTCAAATGTCTGTTTTAGTTTACTAAATAAACACATACACTTCTCATGTCCCAAAATCTGATGGCAATGAGGAAAAAACAGCACACAAATTCCTCTTTGCTTGTGCGGTTATGCAGGTTTTTGGATGAGTTTCTGAGAAGAGTGTTTTGTTTCGGGAGGAATGGGTTTTTTTGTTGCTCTTGGGGTTTTTTTTTCTTTTTTTACCTCCAGAGGCTTGATTACATATTCAAATTTAGGCCTCATAGTTGTAATCAGTATTTCATAATACCCCAACTTTGTGGGTAGCTTGGCTGGCCATGTTTCCAGTCCCTATTATCTTTATCTATTTAATGGTCCAGATGTCAGAACAATAGAACATGTTAAATATTGACACTGGGGAAGCATCAAGAAAATTAATATTGCTTTTGTTTATTTTTATATACTAGTAAATGCTTATTTTGGTGAGTGTTACCCTAAATACTCTGCACTGTTATGGAACTTTCTTTCTCAAATTAACTGCTATTCACAGGTTAAACCAAATTCATGTCACAGGAATTAACCATTTTACATTTTAACAGTTTGATTACCTTAATAATCCCATTGATTAAGGCTACTCCTGTGTCAGCTGCATTGTGTGACAGATATTTGCTCAGCTGAACAGTGTCTATTCTTGTTTGCAGTGATCTTACCTCCATTAGTCTGCTTTTATTTACAGATACTTATATCAGGACTTGCCTGGCTTTATCCTCATTGCTAACATCTACAACAATCATGATATGGCATGTCTAACGACAGCAGCTGCCGCAGATCAAGATGCAGCCCAGCAACTTTGCAAGCAACTTGTCAGTGTCCCATAGAGCATACTTCACTGGATACTTTATTTAAGGGGAAACCCTGCATTTTCACTATCTCATGCTATTTAAAGTCTGAAAATACACTTGAGATTGTGCTGTCTCATTGGAGAATATAAATATTCTAAACAGAGGTTATTTCAAGGTTTTGAAACAGCTGGTGCAATTAATTCTAGTTTTAACACACAGTGCAGGAGACGTGAGGCTATATTATGTCCTATTACATCCATCTTGTTTCTGTGGGACAAGCCACCCAACTTTTTAGTATGACTTTCTCATAGGAGCGTTATTATATTTAATTAATGTTTATTTAATGCTTTCAGAGCTCCAGAAGACAAAAAATGCAGATGGACAACGCACCATTGCTTGTTTTCCACTCATGATTTATTATATTAAAATGTTTACAGAGAATGGTTATGTGATGCTCTGTTATGAAGGTGGCCGATGGCAGCTTTGCTATGAGATCTCTTCAGAAAGACAGATAAACATGGAAGTAGCTCTTGGCTTATTATGGTTTACTTCCATTTATCATAGGAGGATATCTTTCACAATGGTCTCATTGAATAGGAGACCTATTTGGACAAAACCAGCCATCCTTTCTGGGACTAAAGTCTCCTTAAGCACAGAATAAATCCAATTTGACCCAGCAGGGCTGAATGACTCTGCCAGACAGTTGTGTTGCTTGCAGAGCACAGATGCCCTCTGCTCCAGAGGTACTGCTGGATGGGTGAGGCTATTATGGAGAGAGGGCTAGGTGCTTTGGAGGCCATCATTGCTTCAAGCCCGTATTGCAATAAGCACGTTTTCAGTTCAGGACTGTAAAAACAACGTTTCAGTTTCAGTCTTAGACCTCCTTATTGGCTTGAACTTGCTTTGGCAACCTGAGCTGAAACCTAAGAAATCCAGCCCAGCTACACAGCTAATCTGAGGGGAGTTAGCCACCCTGGATTAAGAAATGAGCTGTGACAGTAGACATTTCCTTCAGCAGTGTGCCATGCTAAAGGTTTGCCTGTCACATAAGGAAATACAGCTTAATGCCAAATACAGCAAGCCAAGGAGCCCTGAATGTACCCCAGCCCACAAGAAAAAGTGGACTTTTCAAGATGTCTTCAAAGCAAATTTTGCATGGAATGCCGTCCTCTCATGCTGAAGCAGGAGGCCCAGAATGTCTGAGAATATTCAAGGACCAATGGTGGGAGTCTCTTTGTTTCCCTGCTGCCCCCTGAGTGTGGGCTCAGCTGAGCCCGAGGGGCTTCCAGCACCACAGAATGACCAGAAATGTTGTAACCCTTGTCTGTGGGACCTCTGCACCACAGGAAGAGCTCTGAATGGTGAAACCCTGATGCCTGCAGGCGCTTTTCACACCACTTTTCTTTTCTAAATAACTTGCTCAAATCAACTTGTCCTTTTGAACATTCTGGTCTTGATGAATAAGTTGTTTTTCCCCCACAGAAACCCTTTTCAATCTGTTCTCTCTGCAACGCTCAGGAGTGAGTACATAAGCTCTGCATCTCAGCCCCCTCTGGCCCTAAGCATCTCTCCCCTGCACAGAGGTCAGAAGGCAACACTCAACAGGTTCCTGGTTGTGCAACAGAAAGGAGACAAAAGGAGTAGCTATCAGACCAGTTTCTAGCTCAATAATGGGTTTTGGCACATTTTGCAAGGATGGCAAACCACTGAGCACCGCTGTTTGACAGTGCATGTTGCCCAATTTAATTATATCTTATTTCAAACAAAGACAAGTAAACATCCACTGTACACCAGAGCGCAGTGGAACCAGAGGCACAATAGCTGCGGGAGTGTATAATACTCCATTAAGGAGAAAAACAAAAACCATGTTAAAATAGTGTTCAAACAGCCTACTTAAGCATTCAGAGATCAGAAAATACCCAATATAGTGCTGTTTATACAGTCAGCAGGCTGCCTGTACGGTGCTGTCCAGACATCCACGGGCTCCAGCTGAAGCTCCATAGGCTACCCCAGCCACCTCTGCTCCCAAGACACATGGGTGCTGAAGGAGCACCCTCAGATGTCCTCCAGCACAGGCGACACTGTGTGTTCAAGCACACCAATACCTTCATACGCTTTGAGGCTGGCATGGACCTGCCGTCAGTGGCTGTGATGGAGGCAGCTGCAGAAAGTGCAGTACCTGGTTGTGCTGCATCCAGGTATGGTGAAAGGTTACAACTGAGCACCCTCAAATACAATCAGACACTGTTTTTCCACAGTACATAACATGATGTCACTGAGTCCCAAGTGACTTTTTTCCCCCTTTTATTCTTTCTTTTATTTTTCTTGATTTAATGTTTTATATCAAGGAAGTACCGTTATGGAAAAAAAAAACAAAACCAACAGTGAAAATCTGGTTTTGATGGGAAAGCAGGGGTAAGTTCAAGTGATATGCAGTTTGGGATGCTGGTTTATATGAGCTGAATGTTAGAACTACAAGAAATTTATCCACTGCATTTTTTCCTGTTTTCTACGTGACTGAGAGGGACATATTTCCAGCTGGAATTATTTAAGCATAAGTCACATCCTAATGCATCAAGAGTGAATCATTTATCTAATTATATATCTTTGCCTCTGTTCACATCCAGTTTTGCATATTAAAAAGACACAGAGCAAATGTAATCTAATTTTTCTCTCATTTACACTTTTAAATATTAGTTCTCGATAGGAATTCATAGAATAAAAGCATGTTATAGCAACTAAAAATGTTGAGCCTACTGCTGCTCTTTGCTATTAAACAAGTTAAAAGAATATACAGCTTCTGATTTGAGTTCCATGTCTCATTGCTTCAACTTGATTTTTCTTAAGAGAACAAGTTGACACAAAATACATTGGGGCAAAAGTAATTGGAATTAAACACAAAACCTGAACACAAAAGCATCTCTCTCTGCTAAAGTAAATTGGTCTGTTCTAACATGAGCTCTGTGCTTAAGTTCAGATCAGAAGAATCCAAAAATTAGGCAGGTAAAGGCAAGTTTCCTCCATAGGATTCCAGACTGGCACTGATAAGGAAAATAAAAAAGTTAAGAATTGGCGATAAAAGTGGGATGAAAGGATCAGGTGGGATGAAGGGCTAGCTGAGAAATAACCACTAAAGAAGAAATAGAAAGGCATAAATTGGAGGTTGAGGATACTGAATTTGATTCCAGATGAAGAAGAAATAAGCAATTAAAGGAATTCAGGAGATGAACAACATTGATTTAGCCACAGGACGTGAGGTCTTTAATGTCTATGACCTTCTCCTTTCAGAACAAAAGCGAAGAAAGCAAAAGAACATTCCTTTAAAAATGCATTTTGATGCCCATGGCCGAGCAGAAGGGCAGTGAAGAATGGAGCAGTTCGACAAAGGACTTGTGTTTAGAGGCTCCTAAGGTATAAAGTGCCTTGGATTCAAGACCTTTGTGCCTCTCTGTTCCCTTAACCTTTTGTCACCGTGTCACACATTCGGTAGCATAACCCCTGGCTGAGCACAGGGTGATCAGACTGATAGCAACCAAAGTTCTTACTGTTTTATTCAAAAGCTGCAATTTCTGCACTCCTCTCCTCAGCAAAGCCTACAGGCAAATCCTGGATTTGCACAAACAAAACTTGCTGGAGAAAGTGGTCGTCAGCTCGCCCACCCTCTGTTCCAGCTTTTACCTCCATGCAGCTGGCATCTAGGAACGAGCCAGCCTGGGACGCGTTTTCAGCCAAGAAGCAAGGCTTAAAAAAACCAACCAAACAAACAAACAAAAAAAAAAAAAACAAAAAACAACCAACCAAAAAACCCCTGTAACTTCTTTATCCACTTTCTGATCGGGGACGAGTTGCAAAATCGCTCTAAACGCGTGCCCTCCCTAGCCTCGCTCGCCCAGCTGTCAGCAGCCGGCTCCCGGTTCCCATCCCGGCAGTTTGCTTTTCCGTAGGGATGCTAGCAACATCTGGTGGCGGCGGGAGGAAGCGCACCGCCGCGGAACCCCCGCCAAAAACCCGGCAAAAAAAACCCAAACCACACCACACTCTGCAACCGGCGACAGCAACTTGGCAGTGGAAAAGTGTTCAGTCTGGAGCAGGGGACACGGCAACCTGACTACGAAAGAGCATAAGGGTCTTTTCTAACCTAAATGGTTCTATAAGATGATGTGGTGGAAAAATTCCTCAGCCTGAATAGCACAAGGCCGCTCCAGACAGTTCAGCATCGTAGGGAATTCCGCAGAAAAGACAGTAGAATAATCCCTTTGCAATATTTCTAACGCAACCTCAGCAAAAAGGAGGTCTGAACCTACACCTGACCTCCAAACTCTCTAAAGACAGTCTCCCCTCAGGGTCAATGTCAAGATAAAGAAAATCATTCAACGTAGAAAGAACAGACCTCAAAAACTCAGGATTTTACCAGAAACATAAATTGCACACTAGGTGTTTAAGTATATTTCTAACATAGCCAGCTTGTAGGAGTTCAAGACTTTTATAGAAGCTTTATCCAGCTTCCAAAAAGAAGCAACAGACTAAGCTATTTGGAGGAGACCTGAAGGAACAGCTATTAGTCAGCTTTCCAGTCTGACTTTTCAGCCCACTTTTTTTAGAGTTTAAATGTCATGTCTGACTGATTCTGATGCTGCAAAGGAAACCCCAGCCAAAATTGCTGAGTTTTATCTGTCAAAACCAATGAAATTCATAGGATTCCTGTGCTGGACTCTAGATCACATCTAGTTTGTCTCCGATATCAGTAAGCCCATACACTGACTGCTTTGAAATCACAAAAAGCTTTACCCCCAAAAATGACGGCCATTGGAGGTCGCTAAGAACATCTGTGCATACACCTTTCAAACATGAACTAGGTCCAGTGAATCCTTTCTTGTCCTGATTCGTAACACGTGCCAACTGACTTTCCATGGTCATGTTGATGAAAATGGAAATTTTTGGCACACAGCCTTCTCACTTCTAGTTTTGCCTCATATTAAAAGTACTGTCAAAATCCCCATGCAGCAGCAATGAGCCTTTCTACCTTAGAGTCCTCAGAGGAACTTTTGGAAGAGCTGTAGTTACTTAATAATTAGTCACATCCAGACATTTCTTAGTTTTGAACATTATAAATATTCAACTATCCCTCTAGCCACCTGCATGCTTCAACTGAACCTGATGTAGAGTCCATAAAATAGGTGAGAATCAGTGGCCTTTTGAGATTCATCTTGTTGGTACATTCAGAAACTCTGCTCAAAACTAGAACCATCACATGCAAACACAGAGAAAAGAAAGTACAGGTACTATATAATCAGAGTTTGAATCTGGCTTGAGAAGTGACCTGAGGAAGGGACTGTAACATGGTTAAGCTCAAGGACAAATTCTCTGCCTGAATCATATAAAAATCTTCCAGGCTGGAAAAAAAATTAGGCCCCTCGCTTCTCTGAGCTATAGGAGAGGGAGTTCTGGCCTGGAGTAGTTTAGGAGTTTTTAAAAACAGGTGTTCCCAGAGAATTATTTTGTTTGTGTTTCCCACATATATCAATGTACAATGTACCAAGTGTGTATTGCTTTTCAGGAATCTTAGACACTACAAAGAGAGGGAAGTACAGTTGGAAACTCAGGAACTACAGAGTTGATGTGTTTCCACTTTTCAAAGAAGGCGACAATGAGTCATCCTTAGATAATCACTGCAGCCTTGACTCCGACTTACCAGTCTGTTGTGAATAATCCATAGTTAGGAATCAAGGAGTACAGCATACTTTTGTCTATAGTGGTGGGTGCATTGCTAAGAGTGGGGGGAAAGGAGGGAACATGACAAGGACTCTCTTGCATCTCAGCGAGTCTTGACTGCTGGAGTGGCCTATCGACACTGCTGGCAGCTGATACAGATTGAAGTACTTTGTGAGCCGCTCCATCTTGCCTTACGGGGACTTCAGCTCTACTCAGCGCTGGTAAGGCAGCAGCAAGAGTGCGATGTCTAGTTTTGGGCACAGCACTTCAAAAAAGATGTGAGCCAAATGGAGAGAGTCCAGAGAGGTAATAAGAGTGAAGAGAAGTGTAGAAAACATAACCTGAGGTAACAACTAAAGGAAATCTTCTAGAAAAGAGAAAACAGAAAAGAGAGTCCATGAACTGCCTTCAAAAATGTAATTAGTTGCTGCAAAGAGAAAGAGAATATATCCTTGGGGACAGGAAAAGCAGTAACAGATTTAAACTGCACCAAGAGTACAGTACATTTTCAGTACAGTTAAGGCTTTTGGTTTTAGTTGGACATGAGACATTGCATTGCTTAAAAGTCATCTCAACTATTTTATTCTTAATTTTCCTGTGTGCTTTTTTCTCTTCTGCTTTGGAAAAGTTCATTCAAAATAGTGGTAACAGAATCACTCCCTAAAATGTATTTACCAATTTAAATGCAACCTTAACTTCTGTATACCTCAGTTTACTGCATTCCTACCTACTTCTTGCAGTTGTTGTGAGACCTACTCAAACACTTGTTATGCTATTTGAAAAGTGTGTGAATAGCATTATTTTACTAATATATAATGATATTGTGTATATTTATTAATAGAATACATTAATATATGTTTCATAGTGCTTTTTATATTATTAACAGAACTGATACAAAATAAGAAAAATGAGCCCCCACACTGTGACCTTGCTTTCATCAGAAATTTTTCAGTCTGGCTTTTTTTCATCATCTATAATCACACAAAGCTGAGAAAAAGGTGGTTGGGATGTATTTTAATAGCTGAGGAAAGAGCCAGGGTCAGCACAGAGTTAACATGCAGGCGTCTCAACAGGCCAACATCAATAAACCATTTTTCCAGAAAGAGAAATGTAGTCAATAAAACATAAAAGAAAAACGTTTAAAAAATTTAAAAGCTCTTTCAAATACAGAAAGTCCGTATTATGACAGCAACTGGCCACTCCAGGATGCACGTTACTAAAGCATGAAAGCACTGCTGAGGTGACTGAAGTCACTCTGCCTTTAGCCTTGTGTCTCCCAGCACACCCAAGACACACATTAATGGCTTAATGTGTTACTGCTTAATTAAATGATTAAACGCTTTGTATGTGAAAGACAATCTGTTAAGTGGTAGGTTCTGGCACGCCTCACCCTGAAAATGCATTAAAAGCTCTTGCCATCTGAAAAGGAAAGAGACGAGGACACAAACATTTGGCTCTACACTACACAAAATGAATCCGATCAAAAGTGCCAAAATTTAATGACAGCAACAGTGAGTGCACAAAAACATGAACTTTGCTTCCAGAAGCAAAGTGTCTGTCAGAAGGGAATGAGGAAACAAAATAGAAAAAAGCCAGGAATCATATGTAAACCAGATGGCAAATGCCTCCTAAACCTCTTGCGTGCAGTGCCTGAGATGTCTGGTAGCAATACATGCCAGCACTGGGGTACAACCTAACCTTTATACCAAGTACTTTAAGGTGTGTATTTTCACTAATAAGATCGTTGCTCTTCATGGTTTGACTACACCTGCTACACAAAACCTCAAAAATGAGCAATTGTCTTGCTCTTTAAGTGTGGATCAGCATCATCTAGGGAAGGCTGAGCTAAGAAAACCCTATTAGCTCCCCTTTTAATTCCAGAGAACCTAAACTCAGTCAACACCACAGAGGATTACTGACTAAGATGTGTTGTTTAAGACTGGGCATGATCACAAAGAAAGAGAGCTAAATGGCCCAGTTTGTCTTCTGAGTCTCCTAACTTCCATAATTAGCCTTCTTGTATTCCACTGGCAAAACTGAAATGGAATTGCTTAAAGCAGAGCACAGCCCTTACCCTTGACAACTCTACAAAAAGCAACTTGGTTGCTGTTTTACTTCCCTTAGAAACTTCAGAGAGTTACACGTAGTGCCAAAAAAGAAGCCAGAGGGTCCCCTGAACCTGTTCCAAGGCCACCAAAAGTCACAGAACCAGCAGAAAACCAACCAGTGGCAAATTTTTGCCTTCAAAGCAAAGTCACACAGAGACAGAGCCCAAGGTAAGAACACACGTGTTAAGGCCAGACACCTAAAGCGTATGCAGATTTTTTTTAAGTTTTTTCTAAAGACCAGATGTTGAGGGTGGTGAAGAATTTAGGCAGACAGCTCCAAGAAAAAGTGATCGAGGTCCCCTGATCTCTGTACAGTAGGCCATGTATGGCTGCGTAAATCCCAACAGCCAGCGGGCTGAGCAGCGGGATGCAAGCTGGCAGCTAACAGCACTCCAAGGAAAAGTGCATTTCTCCCAGCGTGAGGCTGGACTTCACAACCAAAAGTTGCTTCCTGGCCTACTCTGCTCTTAAAGACAAGTATATAAGGCATTTTTGCCTACTTTTATGTAGCAAACTGCCATGAGAAAGAGGATGCCCCAGTTCAAGAGCTCCCTCAGGCAGAGGGAGCTCAAACCCAGCTGTCACACCTCAAAAGAAGGCCCCAAGTCCCCAGCTGGAGATAGGGCTGGAACAGGACACCCTTCTTCTTTCTGTCTAAGCCCACTTCACTAATAAATCTAACATTGTGGTTGCTGTGCGTTCTTTTTTTATTTTGTAAGATAACATGGTACAGAAGATGGGTTGTTGCTTGAGAAGAGGGGCATTACAAAATTCTAAGTCCCAAATTCAAACACAATGCAAATTGTATAAACAGTGTCTCAAGCACCAGATTTGGGGGGGTTTGATATGAAAAAACATTTATATGAGAGACTTTCTAGCTCTAGATTGCTCTTTAAAATTCTATTTTTAATGTATAAAAAGTCACTTTCTAACAGTTTCATTTATGACTGCTATGAACTACAGCCTGAAGTTTTACTCAGAGTAGCAAGAGACAGGAATATGTGCTGCGATATACTCCTGGAAGGCATGTTATCATCTGAATATGACAGGAATGCCCTAACATGACTCATATTCACCGATCATGATCATCAGTGAAAGCTGCTAAATTTAGCAAGTGTGAGTCATTTTGGAGGCTATATATATGTAAAGAATTGATTGTCAGTCTGCATTCTCCTTGAGTTTAAAAACTAGAAACAATGGTCTGCTCTCTCAAGGAGATGCTGAGTTTACAGGGCAGGTGAAATGTATGCTCTCACCTGAGAAAGTCACATTTTCATGATAGAAAATGAGGGTGGGAGAAATTCATAGGAGGTAGCTTTTTTCCATTTTCCCTTTCTTTAGGATTAGATATCTGCACAACATTCATGATAGATTTTTCTCTGATCTGTTTTCAAAACTCTAGACTCCATTACCTTCTGTCAGAACAGTCATACATGCTAGTATGTGCCTGCATTTACTTCAAGAAAATGTTGGGGTTTGTCTAAGTTTCATGCAATTTAAATTCAGAGTTTCTTATCCTGTCTGTACAGCATGTAGAAAATAGTATCTTCTATTTTTACAACTTTTTCATCTATTTGAAAATTAGATCACCTTTCAGTTTGTTGTAGATTAATTCCAAATTTTTCAATAATTGGTCATAAAGTTTTATTTTGTTATTACCAGTCTCATGTTTTTCCTCTGAACTTCTTAAGATGTGATGCCTCCTAGTACTTGACTAGGCATTGCAGATGATGCCTTCCTGGTGCCAAGTAGAGAAAATGCATTACTTCACAGCTTATAAGTAATTCCCGTCGCTTTCTCTTTCCACTTGATCTCTATGCTGCGATACAGTAGAATCAGTATTATCTTCTAGTCCTTTTTTAACCTGCTTCTCATCCTTACCTAGCCTGTTGTTTCCAAATGTGGGTTTTTACCATTTTTTATCCCTGCTTTCCTCTGGTATCCTGTATTTGGTGCTGCCATGGTTCACCCTGTTCATGGTTTCTTTTTTTGTCCCAGAGCATTCTTCCAATTCATTAAAATAATTTTGAATTCCCCCCTGTCCTTCTGTATTCTGAGCACCCTTTCCAGCTTGATATTTCCTGCAAACACTATAGCACCACTCCCATCAGTATTGAAAATACTGAGTAGTGCCAGACCCATGAGACATTATGAATATAGAGGTTACCAGCTAGGCAGTAGCTAGAGAGTTAAAATGTCCTTATGCTTTCCCATAGATACCAAGAAATTGAGGGCCTTCCACTTTGGTCATCCAAGGTCACAAGCATGATTCTTCAGCCTGCAAGCTTCAACAATTTCCTTAGCTGCAATTTGATATTTGTTCAGCTTATCAGATTTCAGTTAGTCTTGTAAGGACCGCAGTTTCAGTCCTTCTGCTGGATAAATTGGTTCCTTTTGCCACTGATCCACCCAAACAGTAGACTACTGTTTTTCAGTATTAGTAAAAAGACAATCTCCTTAGATGACCTCCAGCAAGCAGAAAACAAAAACAGGTCTGTTTCCATAAAAGTAGCTCCAGGAGACTTATTTCCTGCATCATACTTGAGTCCCTCATTGACTTAGCACCACTTAGCTTTGTCCCTGGCATAATATTTAAACTAGATGATGGGGCAATGGGCCCTTTCAAACTGCAAGTCAGCTATAATAAACTTCGACTAGTGGTATGAAATGGATTGAGTTTGATTGCTGTAATGCGTGCTGCTAGCACAATTTTGTTCAGGGAAATCAGAAGTCTAGCGGGTTGGTCAAGGTCATTGTTATGACAATGCTCCCTTCCTTCATGCCCCTGCTGTTGAAGGGATGAGTGCTGAGATGAATCAGATTAAGTATCTTGATGACACTTTTGATTATGCTCCTTCCCCAGAAAGGTCATTAGATTTTAGCTGGTAGGTGGCAATCAGCTTTGGAAAGAAAGCAAATTTCGGAGGCACAAGCTGCCCTTTTTTCATAACGCAGTGACCTAGCAACAGTAACATACGCCTTCAGGGCCAGAAGGCTTTATTATTGTAATTCTATTCTAGCAGGACATGTCCAATGCCTGCAGCTTGCGGAAGGTTCAGAAGCAGGTATGCACACTGGAGTAAGCATTGCAACCTTGATGCGAACTATAATTTTGCTAAGGCAATACCTTCACCTTGGTCCATGGAGCTGCTCCACGGTCACTTACCAGTTGGTCTCTTTATCTGAACTGTGGCAGAGCTTCGGAAGCAAAATCTTGTAGCGGAAAGCTGACCCTATCCCCATGTATTCCTCTGTTAAGCATTTGTTAAGGAGTCAGTGACTTCTCAAGGATCCAACACACATCCTGGAATCCATGACACAAGTACACAGCAGGCTGGGTTATGTGTCAGAAATACAACCGCTTGGTTCAGGAGGGCCATGGTGAAAAGGTGTTACTGCCTTTTACTGCACCTCCTCTGAGCGACTGCCAGCTGAAGCAGCACAGCCCCGTGGCCTCTCTCAGGCTCCTCCGCACTCACCCCTGGGTGTCACTGGCTGCAGGAGCACTGGTCAGACCAGCTTGTCACCTCCGGCACACCTCGGGGCAAGAGAGAAGCTGTGGCTCTCTGTAGAGAATGTCTGAGGTGCAGGTTTAGCTGGAAGGAATAGTGAAGCCAGCGCTGATTTTTTGGATTTAATGCTTCAGGTGGGCATAATGTTTCAACTGTATGGGCAAATGCGGGTTTTGCTTGTTGGCCCTTAAAGTTTCATCCATCTTCACATCCGACTGAGCTTATCAGTATTGGAAGTTTCTTTGAACTACTACACAAAGTAAATACTCTGGCTTTCTTATTTGGACAACAATTCCAAGCCAATAGCTGTTAGTCAAAAGCCTGTCTTCACCTGCTGCTGTGTTTCCTACTCTGCCATGCCCTTTGCTCTTTACACAGTAAAGAAAAAAAAAAGGAAGAAATCAAACAGACACAGGTGGGACCCAAGGAAGCATGTCTACCAAAAAATAATAGCAAACATGCAAAAGTTACCTTTGTAGACACTGACCAGGTGTAGGCTTTGTGTGCGCAGACCAGGTTCTCAGAGTTTCTAAAACACGCAAATCTTGATGCGTTTCCCAAACTGGTTGCACGCTGTAATTCCCTTCTGTTCACATGACAGTGATTAGTTTTCTAGAAATTTTAAACCTAGATTAAAACACTTGAGAACTATTCACATCTTTAATGACACACAGTGCTCAAATAATTTGCCAAGCAAGGAACAAGAAGTGGGTGCATTTAGTTACATTTTAAAATTTCTTAAACTAAAATTATGACATTGCCTAAGTGCTTCATGGGGTAGGGGGCGGGGGGGGCATATTCATAAAAGAGGATATGCACTGTCCGTCTTGTGTTCATGAGTAACTTTCATTGCCCTGGCAGTTGGAGTTTTATTCGTAGTTAAGCTGGTGAATTGCTATTTTCACTTAAAACTGCACTCAAATACTGCCAGTTACATGAGTGCCCTGCTCTAGGATTGTAATGCAAGAACAGTCCACAGGAACAAATACACTGTCTCAACAAGTCACTCCTTTTCCCAGTTAACTTATGTGCCACAAGAGACACAAAGAAAAAAACACGGGCTCAGGATGCACCTAGTAGTGTGCTGAGTGAATATAGACACAGCTGGATAAGACATTTCATGTTTTTGTACGGTTTAGTTCTAAGCAACATCTTCAACATCTCATCACTAGATGGCGGCGACCTTCACAAATTTCTAATCAATGCGCACTTTATTCTCAAAAGTGCTTGCCAAACCCTTACTTTCTCTTTAAAATCCAGCAGCATCTCTTTCCCTTCTATTTTATACACTTTTCTGCAGAATGTCTTTGCAAACAACAAAGTAGGTCTGGTTTTCAGTACAGTTATTTTGGAAAATAAAGATATGTTTTGCTAAAACTGCATTATGCCTTTGAAACAAACCCTATCTGGCTGAACAGAGAGCAATCATCCTCTTCTGAGCTTGTACTCGATTTCTTTACAAGGCATCTGTTTTCATATTCAAGTCTGCATGGCCAGAGTGTTTGTAGACTTCATACAGATCCCTTATGCGTTCCACCTGTGTTATCTTCATGGGACTATCCCATCAGGGAAAATTTTGTGAAGGCATCTCTTTCCTTTCAAGTTTCCATTAATTTTGCTAGATGTTTGCAGAAGTCACGTCACTCAATTTATAGAAAAATAGGAACACAAACCACAAAGAGAGCACATCTGTGTAACAGGTCTTCCACACCTCCTCACGAGGTCCTTTGGCCCTGTCCAGCAGACCTGTCAAGTGCCACACTTTATGTGTGATGTTCACCCCCTTGGCCCAGCTTCACGTTCCCTCCTGCCCTCTCTCTGCAGTCCTGGGAACTCTTGCGCCCCACATGCAGTACGGCCACTTCTCTCCAGCACCAAAAGCCCGCATTGCTGCTGGCATTTCACTGATCTATCAGTCAGAGGTATGTCACGCATGGGAACCTGCAGCTGAGGGGAGGCTGTCGCACTGCAGAAGCCCAGAATTTGGTGCCTCTTAGGGCACGTGATCTAAGGAGCCTTGTTGGAGGACAGGTGCGTCCCAGTCGCAGGCTTGTACCACAACTCCTCCATCCCATCACCTGACCTGACTTAGAAAAGGCACATCCTCTTCATGGGGAAGCTTTCATGAGCCTCAGGAACTGGGTAACAACTAATGGGCATTTTGTCTTTTTCTTTGTCATGCTAAAGATGGGACACACTGACACAGAACAATTCTCCTCAAGTGAGAAAGGGACTGATCAGTCCACCAGATTTTACCCTGGTACTGAGATCACATAACATCTGGAGTCAATTCAAAGTTCAGTCCTGGATACCACCTTAATGACACTAGCTAGGGTGCTAGGGTGCAAAGGTACTTTGGTCCTTCTGAAGCTCAGAGCAGAAAGAAAGCCTGTCTAGAAGAAACTCCACCTAAATCTGCATGTCAGTTCAGAACAGATCTCACAGTGCTGAGCATGAGGCAAACATTGGAAATATACAGTAAGATCTAAATGCAAGACTAACAAACTGAAAGAAATCATGGTGTTTGTTAAAATAAACATCTGCTGTATTTCTGAGAATTTTTAACGTATTATTATGGAAAGTACACACAATAAGACTAAAGATTAATCTTTTCAAAAGTAAATCTTTTCACTACATATTTGCAAACGTTTAATGTCACAGCTACCCCATGTTTAATTAAATGATAGTAAAAAATGTACCTAATTCAAAGGCACTACTAAGTTGATCTTTATGACTATAAAAACAGCTTTCTCTCATATTGCGTCGTAGAAGGATAGATTTCTTTTAGTGGTGTTTGTGACAAAAGTGTTGTTGATTATCTGAAGACTTTTGAGACTTCTCCTCAAAGTTTGTCACCTAAGAATCCTCCCCAACTTAAATATCTACTTAAGATCAGTTGTAAATATTTGTGTATATGAGTGACCATTGCAAGTCAGAGGACAGGCCCAACCATGGATGGCTGATGAGCTAACATGGAGGTAGCCCAGGAACACATGGAGTAAAGAGCACAAAAAAACAAGGCAAGTATGAAGTGATGCTTCTTCCCCCAGTGTCCATCAGCTGATGTAACACAGATGTGTGCAACTGATGGGCCATGGACATAGCTCACAATCGATGAGAGGGAAAGCTTACCAATGTCTTTCTAACAATTCAAGTTCTGGAAGTTTACATAGTCAATGCAGTGTAATGATATGATATTTCATAATTCATGAGGCTTTCCTCTCTCTCCACTTCACTGGAAGCACCTAAGGGACTGCCTAGCCTGGGAACACAATCACTTTCTTTGTTGGTGGAATAAATGTCTCTCTGACAAGTCCCTTTTCCTCTTTTTGATTGACTACAGAGACTGCTTAGGATGACTCTTCGTATAGGCACCTCTCTGAGGAGCCTGAGGTTAGAAGAGCTTGCTTAACCCCTTTCTGATAATGCAGTTTGCTTTCAATAACTGGGAATAAACATGCATAATTTATGTCCTTTCTTGTACTGTAAAGCAAAACCTAACAAATTTCAAGGGGAAATATTTGCTTACACTGAGCAAGAAAAAAAAAAGATAGTAATGCTCTCTGCAAGCTTCCTGTACAGTATTACGTTGCTCTTTCCAGGATTGGAACAATGTACAAGTTACTTTTATTAGGAATGGCCCAAAGTGAATAGGTTTGAGTTTATTAGAAGAGAATTTTTTCACTTGTTCGAGCTATCA
Source organism: Himantopus leucocephalus (assembly GCA_003993805.1). NCBI lineage: Eukaryota > Metazoa > Chordata > Aves > Charadriiformes > Recurvirostridae > Himantopus > Himantopus leucocephalus. Next base: position 165,180,999 of record RSEF01000001.1, read on the forward strand.
CTACATCAAGACCAAATCCTATCAGCCAGTTTCAACTCCTTGGAACTCCAAGGGTTTGGTGCCTACACTTATGAACCAACCCCAATTGCAAAGAGTCACCTTGCCTCAAAAGAACCAAACTGCTGCAAGTTCTGATAGTCAGAAATTGTGAGCCAATTGCTCTTGCAGCTCAAGACTCGAGACTGAAGAATGGTTTCAAACATACACACACACTTTTATAATTGAAGAAATCTACTGATTATTATTTTAACATGTAAAGAAAATTTTCTATCCTCACAACCTAATGCTGCACTGATATTTTGCTTTTGTTTTGATTAAAATTTCAACATCTGTATTTTATACTCTTCAGAATGTGTAGTTTGACTCAAGCCAAGAGTCTATGTTTATACAGAGTACTAAATTGGAGATATATAGGAGAAGGTGAGATGAGAAGAAATCATCTAACCTGCTGCGGAAGAGACATGGCTTTGCCACATGGCTGTTTCATCATCCAATAAGGTGCAGGTCAGATCACCGTCCCAGTGTACCACCAGCATACCTTTAAAAATATGACACCTTAGGATTTACTCAACCCACAAATCGATCTCAGTGGCTCACTTTCACTTGGTACCTAAACTTCAGCAAGTTCTGCAGAAATCCTATCTAGCAGCTTTGGAGGGTCAGCATCCTTAGACATGTCGGGTTCTGCTCCCAATGTCCTGGTTTCAGGTAAAACAGAACCAATTTTGTTCAGTAAC
>RSEF01000001.1:165181835-165192056 GCA_003993805.1 Himantopus leucocephalus
AGGCATTTTGTCTAACCAGCATTTACCCACCAAAACAATTTTTCATTTTAGAAATTTCCTTCTAAACAGAGCTAATCCAATGAGCAACAAAGATATAAATACATGTAATGTGCAAAAACATTTCTCCAATTACAGCAGTAAAACACATACCAGTCTTAGAAGACTTTGAGAAATAAAACATCGTATTTCTGAGAGCCAAACACAGAGGTATGTTAAGTGAATAATAAAGCACACTTGCGTGTACTAATTGGATAATGACATATATTGCTTTGACTGTCAGTTACCACTGTGCCTTTAAAAGTTCCTTTTGTTAAGCATGTAATTTCACTGTTAAAAATGAATAAAAACCTATGCAACTGCCTCAAGACAGCCTTGCATATGGTACAGATCTAACTTCAATGTTACTTAGAAAATAATCCCCATTGTAAGTCTTTGCACTTTACATTCTCATTTACTTTATATCTGCCTAGGGTATGTTCCGGCTTGTTTTTTTAAAAACTTTTCTGAAGCCTTGGGAAAGTTTATAGGGAGAGCGATACACCTGGCATTAATCCATTCTTTATTTCAGTTAAAAAGAGTGGGGTTTGCAGAGTCTGGATCACAAACCCTTTCACTGCAAGAAAGCCCTGTGCAAAGCTGCTTGCAATTTGCCACCAAGACGCGGTCTGTCCTCTAGTCCTCCCTGCAACTGAAATCCCCAAGTCATGGCAGAGTTTTGACCTGCTATCATGTCTCACGCTGCATCTCCCCAGGCACTCCAATGAGTGGTTTTAGTATTACTCCTGTCACCCAGGCAGGAAAACTCGTCAAAATTAAACTCAATCCTGAAGTAATCTCTCACCTCGGTGTTGGTGAGACTGGTCAAGTCTGCATCTTACACGTAAACAGACCCCAAATCAGCATTTTTGCATGCCTGTGTCTGCATGCAATTTTTTTTATCACCACTCAGAGCTCAAGACTATCGCAGCAATTTAAAAGCATACACTGATGGAGAGGAGGGGGAGGGAGGTAATTTCAGGTACTCAGACTGAAGTTTACCCTCCACTCTCCGTGAGCTGAGGCAAAGAAAAAGAGTCACTACAGACAGGACACGCTCCCAGAGTTTTCTGCCATTCCCTTGCCTTTGCTCACACAACCTGTCTGGGGAGCATCCCCCACCAGTACCGAGACCTTTAGCATCAAGTCACAAAACACAGACGTGACAAGGAGGTGCACCCCAAAACGCCAACAAGCACCAGTGCAGGGTCAGACCTCCAAAGGATCGCCTGGCTAGTTAGGAAAAACCACCGAACCCCGAGCCAACACTTCCAAGAGCACCTCGTGGGGCACTTGGAAATCCTCACTCTTCGCCCCTCACGTCCTCTTCCAGCCCCTGCTCAGCTCCAAAAGTGCCTGAGCCCACACTGTCCTCCCGGGGGCTGGGAGCCCGTCTCCCCACCGGCGCTTGGAAAATCCCCGGCCAAGTTCGCCCACCGCGCTCCCGGCAGCCCCGCTGCACGCCTTTCACCTTCCCCCGAAGAGAGGGCAGGCAGCCTACCTCCCCGTGCTCGGCAGTCCGGTTGCGTGCAGGGCGCAGAGTGATGGAGAGCGGGGAACTCTTCAGTGATAATCAGCGCTGAGAGGCTGCTCCTGTGAATAGTGTACATCCTGTAGCAGCAGGCTCTGTTTCTAGCAGCTGGCAGCAGCCTTCGCAGGAGCAGTGATGAGCACAGCTTGAGATCTTCCACAATTAACCAAATATTGTATAGTGGCAACAAATCAACAACTAAAACCCGGCTCGCAAATAAAAGCAAAGTACAATTTCAGATGGGAGCTGAAAGCTTAAGTCACCGAACGCTACATTTCTTCTTCAAGATTATTCCAGCAAGCTCCTTCTGCTATTTTTACTGTACCATAATGCACTAGGTCTGGCTTTTACCCTATTGAAAGAACATGAATATATTATTATCCACACAAAAGAGCAGGTTATTGTTTATGAATTACCAGCCTTCCCAGCAACAAAGGCTATTTTCATAAGAAAACTCAATTTCATTTTAGCTCCAATTTGATTACCAGCTGAAGAAAAGCAGCCCTGCGCCTAAACCTCAAAGGATTTTTATTCATACCATTGAATGGGCTTTATTGCTTCCTTTTCAAAACTGATGTAGAAAGCTTTTAGAGTAAAACATTGACAAAAAATTATTGCGCTGCTATTTTGTGCAATAACAGAGCTGAAGAGGGGCAATGATTTCTCAGTCATCCTTCACTGTACTTCAGAACAGTAAAGGCTGGAATTAATGACAGACCATAGAGAGGAGCTAAGCCAAGGTCTCACAATGCATGTCAAATCTAAATGATCACTATACATTGAAAAGACCCAAAAAAGCCTGCAGCTGATTGATTCATGGCTTTCACAAGAAAGACAGGCTTGAAGAGTTTATTGCACCACAATTTACTCTGAATTATCATAAAAATGAATGTAGAGGCTGAATGTCACCCCGGCACACTCCAAAAACACACATCCAGGGACAAAGTTCACCCAGGAATTATAGCAGTGCTGTTCATGCTACTATAGTTAAGGGTCTGTCACTTTTCTCCTATTATAGGGGGTTTTAGCTCAGCTGTAAAGCTGTGCTCCAGAATAAAACTTGGCACAAAGGTCTCATTTTGAGGGAATATAATTTTTTTAAACAAATGTAAAAGAAAAAAAACCACCCTTCCTGGCTGTTTTTAAGTTAAACATTTCTAAAAGCTGCTTGCTAATTTCTGAGGCTTTTTAACAATTGTATAACTCAAGATTGGGTTTAGGATCTGAATTTTTTTTCTTTAAGAAATAAAAATTAAGCTGTCATACCATAAAGGGCACAAATTGGTTTTGCTGTATCAGACAAAAAGATTTTAAAATTATTGGGTTTTTTTAAAATGGTTTATAGAACATGTATGATAGAAGAGTGGAATGTAACTGTTAGTACATAGAATTTGCCGGAGATACCTGGATGCTGCATTATGAAAGCAGCCTCTGTACCACTGTGATTTGAATTGGCTCAGTCACTAATTTAAGAAGTCTCCCAAAAAAATTCATGTACAGCAGATCGGAAAGACTCAAATGCAGCACATTTAAGACTACTGTTTCTGAGACAATTTCACTCTCTTTACACAGCTACAGCAAAAATGCAATTAATTCTTTTTCACCTTTCAGTGGTTTGACATCAACTTTTGAAAAGCAAAAGAGGAAAATAAACTGCAATTGCTACCACAAGTCCCATTTGGGGCTCTCTAACACAGAAACTTCGAAACCTGAATTAGTTTTACAAGTGAACGAACAATTCTTAGCTCATGTTATGTTTCTACTTTTTAATTCATTGTGCATTTTTTAACATTACCTGGTCTGAGCAGAGACACACATTTAAGGCATTCCTTTCAACGTCACATACATTTTATGGACAAAAAGGCTGTCCTTGGGTGTTGGTCGCATATAACTATAGTGGAGCCCAAACCTAGAATTGCAGAATAATCTGAACTTCCTTTCTGGTTCTCTTGCAGGATGGGCACAGCTCACGCTGAAGAACTGGAAGAGTTCAGCTCTTGCTAAAGGCAGATGCTCCTCCTGGGGTTCATATTTAAGCCCAAATCTATCAAAAGTTAAAGGGCTTTGGTTCTTAGTCCTCGCTTCAGTGAGTCAGAGTTTCTGTACTGGGGTGATCAGAATGCAAAAGTCCTTTGTGAAATGCAACTAGGGAAAAAAAAGGAATGTGTTCTTGTAAATTTTGGTATGGAGTACTTTCATTGGAAAATACCTAGAGAGCTTGTAAAAGCAAAAGAAGCCTGAAATACCCCTCTTCAGCACCAGAGACAAAGAGTGTGTACATCAAAAGAGCTAATTTTCAGTAAAATATTGCAGTTTGCTTTTGTCACAGCTATTTCCCAGAGTCAGGTAGCTCCCTACAAAATTCAGTGTGTACACAGACCACTGCCAGCTCACAGAAGCCGAGTACAAAGGGGTATTTTAAAATTCCAGTATACGGCTATACTTGCTACCCGGTCTCATCCTACTCACACCTTCAATTGTTTTCATTATTTCAGTTTATTTCTCACTGTGTTGGAAACTTCTCTGAAGAGCTGGTGCCAATGGCTATGCATTCCCTTAAGACACAAACAAATGTTGGCAAACTGATGTGGGAAACACAGGAAAATTTTGTGTCCAGACCAAGAAAAAAAACAAGAAAGAAAAAAGAATGGCATAGACCATGAACAATTACTCAAATAGTTCAAGAATTCAAGAATCAAGAATTTCTGATTCCATAATGTTTTAATACCCATAAAACATTGAGAAAGTATATGTTCGTGAAGTTATGCCTGATGTAGAGAGAAGGTTACAATCACTTACATTCTAAAAAATAGTAGTATTTAGGGATGTATACTGTAACTAATGAAAAATATTTATTCAGATACAGCAATTCCAGTTTGTCTTCCTGAGATTTGTTAGTACATCAAGGCATTGAGAGCATCTGTACAATACTACTACCCAGGAACACAATTTTTACCACAAATTCTTACATTCTTGGTACCATTTCTGTGTGAAAAAGCTACAGAAGATCAGAAAAGTACTGAGCATCAAAAGAGATTTCATACCATCGCATAAAGTATTTAAATGTGTGTATGTGTGCACATGCAGACTATGAAAGTGGTCTCCTTAGATATCCACACACAAAATCTAGCCAGTTTTGCAGCACTCTCATAATTTGTTTGTGTGTAGCTATTATATGCAGTCACGTGCACGTGCACAGTTCTGTTTACAGCAGATGCTTTCTCAAAATATCTTTTGTCTCGAATCCCACATTTTTGAAACACAGAGGATCTGACAGACTAGGGAAGTCTTACAAATAGACAGTATTTTAATATGTTACCATACCTGGCTGAGCTGACGCAGCGTTTGGACCCTCCTGGTAATGGCTACACCCTGCCCTTTCTTCCACTTGTTAATATTTACTATTGTCATTTGGGACAGGTAGCGTTCAGGGCCAGGTGTGAAAAGCCCCTTCACACAAGGCACCGTGCAAACCAGCAGCAAACAGCCTGCTGCCACCGCCGGTTGTAAAGCCCGTGCTGCAGAGACGTGGCAATGTTCGATGCGGCGCTAAACCAGCAGACAGTTTACTTGTGTAAAAGAGCGAGTGGAGGTGGAAACCCATGATGGATTCAGTCCCTCAGCATACACAAGAGCCTGACGTTGTGGAGTGGGGAGATGTTGTTGAATGCAACAGTCACGGATGTGCATTAAGTGCTCTGCCAGGACAACCATAAGTAGGGAAATAGCCCCAGAACTTGTCCACGCTGTTTCATTAGAGCATTGCACAGGGACAGCAAGGAAAGCTGCCAAAACAGTTAAGTACAAGAGATGTTTAAAGCAAATGGACTTGCTTCTACTGGGTCTTCCTCATTAATCTTCCCACAAGAACAATATAGAGTCATCCCTCCCATGCCTTCATCCTTTGACAAAGTATGATTGGGATGCCCTTAAGCACACAGAAGAGCAATACCAACAGAGGGTTTCTAGCAGACACCACCCTGCCCCAGGCCTCTTCCCCCTCCCATTTCATCTTTCCACAAACCTTTGCCACAGACACTTTTGGTGTTCCCTCCTCATCAGGTCTAACTTCAGCAGCAGCCTTAAACCCTCTCCCATCACACCCTCCCCTGCAAGCAAAGGCTGTGCTTTGACTCCCCCTCCGGGTCCTGACCCTCCTTTTCCTTTCATCTGCTCTCACCTGAGTGACTACAGTGAGAGTGGAGCGCCCTAACGCAGGAGAGAGGGGGAATAAGCACCTCTGGGTGCAAACCTGGGATGTGAAAGCTGCCCTTACCTTGCAACAGAATTGATGCCAGAACTTGACTAGTAAAATCGCTATTTGACAAATACTGAAAAAATGTGTCCTTTTTCAAAAGGAGTTGACACAGTCCATTTTAAACTGTTTGAGCCAGCCAGTACTAGGAGATCCCTGTCGTTTTAAAAATGGGCTCACTGTTTTATTGTTGCCTTGCAAGTGCAGGCCAAAGCACTGTCAGTCATCCCTCTGCTCTCCCAGATCACAGGTCACCTTGCACTTCAGCACCCAGGAGGGGAGAAAAGCCTTAGAGACGTTACAAGAGACCAGAGAGGCCTCCTACAGGTAAAGGGGAAGGGATAGGAACTGCAGAACTTCAAACTATAAACTCATTTACTCTTTTTATATCACCTCCATGTCAGCTAGGATCAGATAAATTTAATTCAAATTAATTAATATATTGACTTTTTATTATTCCCACCTTTTTTTTTTGTCTGCTCCCTAAGAAAGGCCTTAAACTTACCCCTAACCTAAAACAAATATCCTCTCAAATTTTTCATTCCTCCCACAGCCAAGCCTTCCAGCAGCCTTTCAGCACGGCTGCTCCCTTGCTCACCAGTTTGGGACTCTCAGGCAGAGACCAGAGACCTCTACCCAGGCTAACTCCGTGAAGAAGAGAGATTCACAGAATGGTCAGGGTTGGAAAGGACCTCTGGAGATCATTTAGTCCAACCCCCCTTCCAGAGCAGGTTCACCAACAGCAGATTGCACGGGACGGCATCCGGGTGGGTTTTGAATAGAAGAAGCAGTAGAAGTTGGTACAGACTGGCTAAATGCACTAGCATTGTATGTGGGAGGGTGTAAACAAGTGTTCATCAGCAACTTTTTTTCCCCCTGAGAGGAAGGGCATTTGATGGGATCTTTTAAAAAAGAGCTAAAAAGTACCTTGTCACTGCTGTTTGCATTACTGCAGGTGGTAGGAAAACTACTGATGGAATCGGAGCCCGTTTCAAACAGGAACTGCTCTCCGGTGTGGGGAGTGAACAGCCCCAAGCAGATACCAACGGACATGGGAGCAGGAGGAGACAAGGCTATATTGTCAGTCAGTGTTACCAGCCGTGGTCTCCCTGGACATCAGATCCTTAATCACATTAACGTTTTCATAAGTACTCCCAGAGACTCTCATTTTCAGGTGGAAACTGGATCACAGTTTGTTATTGGTAGAAGGTAACCAGCTTTTCAATTAGAGTGGGACAGAAGAGCGTACGTAACCCACTATGCATTTTTGTTATCACAGAGATAGTCAGATCCCGTGAACCTAAAACCCAGTTTAAGTCTTTGTAAGGATACAAGCAATTGTCTGCTCCTTGGTGGAAATCCTCTCTCCCTCACCAGAAAAGTAAGTATTTACTTTAGAAGAGTAAATACTATTTATTAAAAATGCTATTTAAAATCAGAAAGCAAAACTCTCTGTCAGTTAGCTGGCAGAAAAACCCACGCAAAATAATGTAAAAAGAATGTAAAGAAAGACTGGCTGTCGGTGGGAGGAATATTCGAAGACAGCAAGGAAAAAAAGCGAGCTCAGTTCAAGGGAAGGTTGTGGTAAATGACTGCCTGAAGTAGATTTAAATGGAAGAAGAACACTCAGAGACACCAAAAGAGACTAACACAGAGGACAATATACCTAAGCTATAGCCGTGAATAGTAGCTAGGTCGTTAAGAATAGTTCTAACAACAGCAGCTGTTTTGGGCCAGTCCTGCATTTCTGACAGAAGACAATCCCTAAAGAAAATAATTGTCAGTAATTAGTCTTATTTGTGACACAAGGCAGGCAGTTACATCTTGCTTAGCTGGTTCTTCTCCTCACTGTGTATTAACATGCTGAGAACAGTTTTTTTGAGAAAATTGTACTCGCTATGGCGCTACCCCACTCTTTTATCTTTGTTTGCATTATCTCGGAAAGAACAGGAATACCTTTTCTACTGATATTTCAAAATAAAAGNACTGTGTATTAACATGCTGAGAACAGGTTTGTTTGAGAAAATTGTACTCGTTATGGCGCTACCCCACTCTTTTATCTTTGTTTGCATTATCTCAGAAAGAACAGGAATACCTTTTCTACTGATATTTCAAAATAAAAGATAGTTCTGTAAACGTCACGGATATTGTTTGTGACAGGATGCAGGGCTATCTGGTGTAGGGCCACTGGAAAGAATTAGCTTCGTTTGCGGTGGAGAGGTCTTTTTGAAAATGAACAAGGAGAATTAAAAAGAAATGGAAAAGGAAGCTGATAGCAAAGGTTGAGGAAAAACACAAAGGGTCTATTGGACAGCACTTCTATTCTTCTCTGTATGGTGCATTAAGTGCATTATAGTAAAAATGAAGGAGATTTCTTTCCTTCTCTTTAAAGTCCAACGTTATTGAACTTGAAACCTTTAACTGTGAGCAAAGCTGTGGTTCTTCTTTAATACAATTCTGCTATTGATTTCTTCATGCATTTCATCGGAATGATTCTGACAGTTTAAAAAAAATACATTACCTTGATGAAAGATACAATTTTTCTCATAGAGAAAGGCACTTGGGTAGGTATGTGTGATGTACCAGGCATGTGAATCTTAAATGATGCTCTGAAGTATCCAAAAAAAAAAAAAGCACCAATAAAATTTCAAAGAAAGGTATTCCAATTCTCCTTACTGATTGAGACTCTGCACAAACAAGTTCCACGCTGTATCAGAGAGGTTCACCTTTTGAAAGCACAATCTCTGTTTCTTCCTTTCTACCCCTTTCCACTATCCTAAATCCCCTTCTGGTCTATAGACCTCTTTTGTATTGCTTTTCTCCCTCTCCCTTCACTTGGCATTTGTTCATTGCAACACTGCATTACCTTCCTCTTTGTGCAACTTGTGTAGTTTTATCTTTGCTAATAGAGAAAGGTGTACCTTTAACGAGTCAATATCCTAGCACAGAAAAGACCAGCTGCTGTTTTACCACCTCAGAACCATTACAGAAAACAGTTTTCCTTTTTCCCATCACAGCCTTCCCATTTACACACGTGCTCAGTTTAGATACCCTACAGCTTTAGCACACATTAACGAGGCTCCTTTTCTTGCAGACAGGAACGACACGGAACCCACAGACTTGAAGGGCAAAAATAATCATCTAGTCTCACCTTGTGCATTATGCACACTATAAGATTTTCCCTGTATGTGTTATTTAAAGCTCAAAAGCCTTTCTTGAACTGGAACATACATCTGAGTTCATCTTGAATTGAAGTTCATGCAATGAAGGGCATTGCTGCCCATGATAAATTATAACAATGCTTAATTTTCTATACTGTTAGAGTTTCCTTCATCATGCCCTTAATTTTAGTCTGAATTTGTCTTTCATCCATTGTGAAGACAGACACTCTATTCAAGCCTCTGCAGCAAGAACGTGCCCTGGTTTTGGCCTCATTCTGGGGAAAAATCCATCTGAACTAGCAGTGCTGCTATCACTTTTTTTTTTCCGTACTACACTCTTCCCCAGCACAATTGAATCAATCGTTTGTCTTCCTAGCCTGCTGCCAGCTGGCCAGATGTAGGCCTCGAGTAGTCTGGTAGAAGCGTGGTGTGATATCAGCGAGATCCAACTTTGAGAAGAGGTAACTGGAAGGTTCATTTTGGCAAAATTACCTCCATGAAGATGGCACAGGAAAGGATTCCCCAAACAACTTTGGCCAGCCTGTCAATCCTCTTCTGTGGAGCGATACAAGAAATCCTACATGTCCAAATTCCAGGAGCACTAAACTGACCATGATGCTTCTATGAAAAACAAAGTTTGAATATTTTCCTAAGAGTATTATATCAAGTTATAGATCTCCGTAGCTATTCTCAGGAAAAGAGCAGCTGTTTGGATGAACGGCACTCTGCTGGGGCACTGGAGCAGAGGTTTTCATTTCCATTCTGAGATATTCACGTACTCCGGTGTCAACACTCTTTGTAACAGTATTAGTAGCAAAAATGTCTTTGACCTGTCCCACTCCGCATACGCAGCATGACCTATAGTACCTAGAGTCTGTGCAATGGTCGCATGAGGAGAAACTGGAACATGGCAGCTGGGGAACAGACCAGCTAGACAACTACATAGACTTGAAGTTGCAACTTCCCTTCCTGCAATGCAGAAATTTAAGATAAAAACAAAAAAAAACCTTTATATTTTTTCCTGCTGCACAGAAAAGTGTTATGTGTTAGGTTATGTGATAAAAGCTCCCACAAAGGAGAACAGAGAGCCATAGCAGGCACGGGTTCCAAGTCAAGCACTCCCCAGACCAGACACCCTGTCCGGGCCCCTCCCATGGTTGTCCCAGCAGAGCCACCAGCTCTGGTATCCAGGCACGTAGCCCACCATAATGAGTCATCAGGACCAGCTCTCCACATCA
>RSEF01000001.1:165200848-165224707 GCA_003993805.1 Himantopus leucocephalus
TCCATTGCAGACAATAAGGTAGGCGAAACCCTTCAAAGCCTGTAGTCAAAAAAACATTGATATATTCAGGTTTGGCATATTTTACCTAATGAACGCATCCTAACACTGGAAAAAAAAAGTTGACCTTTAAGACAAAAAGGTAAACAAGGTGAAATAAGATTCAAGATTAGTGTAAATAGCAGAACTTTTCAACGTATTTTTGCACATCTATTTTCTCTGTGCTAACTGTATTTAAAATTTTCAGCCTTGCTTTTCAAGTAGTTTGTGGTCACCTTGGCTGCGCTTGCATCTAGTGTTTTTTTTAAAAAAAGTTATTCAGTAAAGACATACCTGGGTAATTTATTCGTATTGGAATTCTGGTGTTAGAATACATCTGATGGCTTTTGAGTATGTAAAAATAGTACTTNTATGTAAAAATAATACTTAAGAATAAAAATATATTACAGGACCCTTATCAATAATGATGGTAATGGAGGTCACAAACTGCAAGCCACAGAATGTGGATGAACGTCAGTAGAGTGCTGTTTCGTGGATCTTCCTGCTTTTAGTCTTCTGATTCTTATGTTTGCTTAAACTTTGTAGATTTGGTTAAATGCTGTAATTCTCTATGTAAATGGCATAGATAAAAGTTCAGAGCAGCACAAAGCTTCAATACTTTCATGTCTGACTCTACTTCAGTCCTTGAAAACTAAGAGCGTGTCTATGGGTGACTTTATATTTTCTACTAAAATAGAAGGTTAGCAGATTTCAATTTTTATTGCCTTCTCAGCTTTCAGTGCACTCTGCCTTATCGGTGTACTTGAATCCACGTGGTGCATATAAAATGAAAAGCTTCAAGTATTTTTATTAAGACATCCAGGAAGAGCTCTGTAAACAAGGCTTTGCTTTCCAATGCTCAAGCTTTGGATTGTCAGCTGTTATGAACACACGCTTACTTTCTCATTCTGAAATGTGGCCAGAAAAAAAAGAGCAGATCTCTAATGTGTGTGGTGCCTTCTTAACGTAGCAATTTGAATACCAATATTTTGCTTTGAAATAGGAATCTTCTACTTTATGAGGGGAGCTGGTCCCTCAAGCTTTCTCAGTGCATGTGATGCCCTGAAGGTAACATTATTTTACAGAGTAATTCAGATCGTTTTACTAAGACTGTTCTTAAAGACAGTTGAAACAGCATCTTTCTGCTTTGAGGCTCTCAAGTAAAGTGTAAATATGCCAATAAAAATAAAATATTTTGCTGGCAGTCGGGTTACTTAAGGGCCTTCAGGAGTTGAAAGAAAGTAGGGGTCCCACTTTACTAGTCTTTAGGGGTTCAAAGTGGGCTGGAAATAAGCAGAGGAAAATCAACTAAAGAGCGAGCTGAAGCAAAATTCCCTCAATTTGCTGTTACAAATGGGAAACCAAGATCCTAACTCTCCACTGTCTAGTACTTTGCACTTTCTCTGGTGATTGCAGAAAGTAGGCAAAAAGCAGTGACTGACATGGCAGCTGCAATGCAGTTCAAAGGGCGTCCTCCAGGTTAGGTTATAAAATTGGGGTGGGGGTGGAGGAAACGGTGTCTGGGCACAGCAAGTTTCTGGGGCCACGGGCAACCCCGCAGCACTCGCGCTGTAAATGTAAGAAAAGTACCTGCTGGAAGTGTAGGCAGTTTTAAGCCATGATGCACAGCTGCGAAGAATCGGGCTCAGATATTTAAGGAAGTAAACTCTTGATCAAATGATCTCTCAAAATATTTCCAGCATCATCTCTGATGCCACCGGCCAGGGAGAATACATATTGCAAAATCAGACCAATAGTTATTTGGTCTATTGAGTACGTATAGCGCTGAGGGGATGAAATAGAAACTGGCAGTTCTTTGGAATCTGTAGAAGACTCCCACACAACATGAAACAGATGATTTTTTTTTTTACTAGATTTACTTGTGCTTTTGCGATAGACAGCATTTTTTTCTTCTTTTTGAGAATTTGAGGAAATTGTTTTCCTCACTGGTTTTCTTACCTCACTGCAAAAAAAAAATTTGATCTTCTTTTAATTGTAGCTTATCACTGCTAAAAGCACTGGTCCTGATTTCCCCAGAGCATTTAATCACTTACAGATCTCTATAACTAATTTGAAATCAGATCTATTCCAGTGTGAAAGTGATGGGAAACACTGAGAAATCAAGTCTGCTCTGAGAGTAAAAGGCTGGCTTTGTAAAAGTTTTTCAGATCACCTTTTCTATTGTCAAATGTAAAAGCATTGAAGTAGAACAACTTTTCTGGTTTGCTCCTTAGGCCAGCCACGTTTGCTAGCCTTAAGGTAGCCTATAAAAATTACGTTCCCGCCGCCACACTGAAGCCAATGAAATAGCAACCATCTCAGACTAACTGGAGCAAGAAGTAACTGGTGTATCCACTATTTGTACCACAGCAAAAGGAAAAGCTTTAAGATCAATCATTATTCAAAGTGTTGTGGGTAATCATCTTCATGGTCTAGGCTTGATAGCACATCTGAAGTATTAAACAGGCATCCGCAGACACTTCAATAGCCTTTTTCTATACACTGCTTATACTGAAGAAAGAACACAGCTTATACTTCTACCAATCAGCAAAGACACAAAAGGGTGTAACAAAAATGAGAGTAAAAACAATCTAATTTCAGCCTCCCTGGGAAATGGAACATCCAGCTGCAAAGCACTTCTAAAGTACATCAAATACTTCATATTGCATAGCAGCCAGTAAAACATGTCTTGATTTATCTGTTTGGGAGCTGATCTCCAATGTCCCTTCGGAGCTGGTCTTAATCTTTCATCAAAGCCTTTCATAGAAGTTTTTAACCATATTGGAAATGTGAAAATGTTGCTTTTGAATCATATTGGAAATGTGACATTATGTTGCTTTAATTGAGAATTTTTAACAAAATCAATACAAACATGCCAATAAATGTTAAAAGATAAAATGGCATTGGACTCTACACTTGCTTTATTAGGCTGTGTCACAAATACATAAAATGGATAATAGACTACTGGTTAACATTTCATAAGCTGACATAACTGTACCGAAACCATTAAAATAATATGAAGGTTTGTAAGAAGACTCACTGTGATGAGTTTTTAAAACAAATTGAACAGTTTTAACAGGTCTTGAAACCAGAATAGTAATTTGAATGAGACTCTACTGCCTGTTATCTTAAACAAAGCATTGCAGTACTTAAAATCAACTAATACTCTGGTTAGTCTAACAGAATAAGAACATGAGAGTTGAGTTACTCAGAATTAGAGGTATGCATCAGAGACTTTGACATTGCCAAAATCCTTGTCAATCTTGAAGTTTGAGTGCAGATGTCCTGGGTTGACCGGATATAGAAAAAGCTCCAGCTGATAGGGATCTCTAATCTAGTGAGAACCTCATCATTTAAGGTCAAATTTGAGGAGACCGATTTTTGTCTTATATTTGCTACAGAAGCATGTTTTGCTGAAGATTCTGCCTCCATATCCCAACACCAACCTAATCCAGAAGAGACCAGCACTTTTGTGGTACTAAGTGGAAAAAAATCCAACTTTGTAAGTGTCTGAATTTTTATCCTCCTGAAAAACTGTGCTTGTGGATCAACTTTTTGATGTCAACCCGCTCCAGAGTAGCACCAGTACATCACCTTATAGAAATTCTGTCTGGTTGAGTATTTGTAGTGAGACTTGTATGAGTAGGAGAAAGAGGGCATTGATCCTCTTTCAGTATACTTCTCAACATTGAATGCAGACCTTAGAAAGATGAACCTTGCAGTTATTTTTAAAGCTAAAAACAAAGTATTTAATTTAGTAAGGGAACTTACTATTTGGAACACTGAATCCGCATAGTCCCTAGAGATCAAGCTTTTGTGTGTGTAAAGGCTGCCTTGGATGGCAGCACAGCAAAAGGAAAAATATTGTTCAAAGAAGCAAAGAGTCTTTAAGCCAAGAGAGCCTGTGGTTTCAAAATAATGGCCTGTCTGAAAGGAGGGTGCAGATGTGTACACAGAACCTGAACCCAAAGACACGCATGGTGATGAAAGGCTGCTGACAGTTCCATCCAGAAGCCACTGTAGAAATTGGCGATGCTATACTCTCTGTGAACTTTTACAAACTTCCTGTCATATTCTCGGGGAATGTGTCTTTTCATGGGCATTACACTGCTCTGTGGACGTGCTGTGTGTTTCTAAAGGCTGTCTCTACCTGGTGGGGTCAGATGTGCTCAAGCAGAGTATTCTTCATTACGTTATTCATCATATCAACAACGTGGGGTAGGTGGTGCAGACCTGGACAGTTAGTCAGTGACATCTTATCCCTGTGCAGTTTGTGACTTGGATCTGGCACTGGAAAGGATAAGAAAATTCCAAAATACCACTGAATAGACCATGAAATACTCTTTGGGCTTTATAACACAGGGAGGGCATATGTCAACTCTGTTTGTGATAGATTAGCTGTATCTATTTTCCACATAACTGGAAGAGGGTGGTAGTTGTTGTACAAAACTGACAGACAATGAAATCCTTGCATTAGTGGGTTTACCTCTGAAGAGAGCATTAGGCTTGTTGTTTGGAAGGATGGATCTAAATGTATCTTTTGTGTTGTAAAAACATATGTGAATCTAAAGCCTGTGAGCTCTTTTCCTTTTTCAGCTTAGGAAAGTCACCAGTGGCTATTTTCCTGGGTAATATTGACAAACAGAAATGCTTTGAGACTAACCGTTCATAAGGGAGAGCCCATGGCACAACCATACGCGGTAATAATTTACAACTGCTCTCATTCCATACTGGATATGACTTCAAAACCTAAAGATAAAAAGATATTTGTTCAGTTTCTAAGCTCTAGCACCGGTCACGTGCTGTAGCGACTCTGTTATCTGGAAACTACATTTCTATTCTCAGTGTCCAGGGGACATTATATTTCCCATGATTTTCATTCTGTGAGAGGGAGAAATATCTGCTAGCTTTATACCATAATGCTTCTTTCAGTAGATGAAGGGCTAATGTCCTACGCTCCATTGAAGCTGATTGTCAAAAGCAGCAATGAGGGCTTGCCAGCTCTTTTTGGTAGTGTGTCACGTGGATGCTGACCTTGTGTGGCAGTGGCACTGCATCGTCTTTTGTGTTAGGGGTGGGTAGAGGACACTGGCTGGCTGCACAGGAATTAGCATTCCCTAGGAGGCCGATGCACGCGTGGGTTGTACAGAACACTATGGTGTGCTCCCCTCCTCACTAGCACCCTCCCCGCACAGGACCTGCCTTGTGGCATATGGAGGGAAACTACTGCTCGTTTAGTTTGTCCCGGATCCTTAAATGAAGAGAAGGAAATGCTGTCAGGGCTTACTCCTTTTTAATATTGAGGAAGAAGAGAGGAAAGCACTGAGGATCTCTCTTTTCCTGATGGAATTTCACTCTGGGGAAAGGAAAAGCCAGCAAGCATAGAGAGATTGGTTAAAAAGGAAGCAATTGCCTCTCTAAATCAGGATGATCGCCTCCTTTTCTCTTGCTTTCTCTTCTGCTGCTGGCTTTACTCTATCTGCTGCAAGGATGTTTTGGGATCCTTCAAGCTCCACAGAGATTACCTTCTTTTGATGCTCTAGTTTCTTGCTTTTAGCAAATGAAGAGGACAAATCTCCACATTGTTTTTCTCTTCTTTAAATCCTACTAAGTCTTTCTAGGCCCTTAAGTTGTTGACAATCTTGTGCCACTCTGAACTTGTGCTGTGTCATCTCTAACCTGCTAGGAAGATGCTGCGATGCGGAACTCTGCAGTCACTCTGGCAGAGCATCTTTATCTTCTTTGATGTATTTGTGGGCATGAGCTTCTAGAGTGTCTTCAGCTGTTCACTGATAGCAAGAAGAGAGTTTTTTCCGTGTTACTGACTCATAATCATGAAGGATGGAGCTCTGCAGAAGCTGGTTCCTGACTTGTACAATGCCATGAATCTGTGAGGTACCAGGTTCAGGACATTTAGCTTACTGACCCGATACAGAGGCCTTTGTTTCAACGCAGTTACAGGTTAAGCATGCCTACTTTGGGCTCATATTAAGACACTCTTAAAGCTGAAGCACAATTCAATTAAACACTAAGCATGTTTCAGCTGATGCATCTGCTAGATCCGCTGGCATATTGGGCTTCGAAGTAACTTCAAATAAAAAAGGTGATCTATTGAATCAGCTAATACTCCTTTGAGTGAACAAAGCAAATGAATGGGTTATCTGCAGAAAGTTTAACAGAGAATTGTTTGTGATATTATGTCTATCAGAAATTGAGCACTTGGGGGAAACCTCTAAATCGCTAGTCCCACAATACTTTCTTTAAGCATGCTTTTCACAAAAGATGTGTCTAAGCATCAGAAGCATCTTTGGATTTCTATCAAGCCGCTCAGCAGGCACATCACATAGCCCATAGAAGCAATGAGAAAGTTATGCTTTCCCTGTATGCCTATTTTCACTTTTTAGTAACAGATTCCTGTTATTCCCTAAACACTGTGAAGAATTAAATACAGACGAGGACAAACTTAGCGTTAAGGGAGCAACTTGCTGGTAATGCCGATAAAAATGTTGTGCTCACCTGGAGCACAGGAGAAGTTATGAATGGGTATATGGGTATTACTGGGTTGCAGCACCTGTATACTTGTATGTGATATGCTCAAGGTACAGGCATGGTCTCCAATATCTTGTTGCCTGTCAGAGAGCCCTCTTGCTCATCACTCGTTGCTAGTAGACACTTATTCCTCTCCTGACCCTGGAGTACCACGTTACCATGTGGTTTGTGAAGCATCTGTAGATACTTGCTCTGTAACTCATGTGAAGAATACATTGAGAGTTGAGCAACTTATTTAAGATACCTATCTAAGAAAGACGAGATTAAATCTTTAAAATTGTTTTTCTGGTGGTAGTCTTGCCATTTATCTTACTTGAAGTATGTAAATGAAGTATCCTAACTGAAGTATCACATCCTTGGACATGTTTCATGTTATGCCAGTAACTTCTTTTTGCTTCATTGAGGAGTAAAACTCATCTCTCAGTAAAACTGCTCATCTCTCTTTATTGATTAATGTACGTTTATCAATGAAAAATGTTTTCTTCAATGAACGATGTAGCTTTCTGTAATCAAAAATACCTGATGCAAACATCTAAAGGGCATAAACACACATATCTCCTAGCTTGCCCTTGATTGAGACTGGATGCTCTGGTTACCTTCTACTTTGGAAGGAAAACGGATTTGAGCAAAAGACTTCTATCAGCTTTATTCTGAGGATACCTTCACAAGATGTAACTATCTATTGTTTTCCTCTGTAAATTGAAGCTAAGTAGTATTGCCATGTTTTCACACGTATTAGTCTGATGGGCCTAACTTTTCGGTCATTTATCTATGAAATACACATGATGAAACACAGCAGAAGTTCGAAACAATTACCTGTGACTTTTAAATGCATGTGTGTTACAATCAAGTAGGAATACTCCTGAAATCATCTTATTTTCATCAAGTCAGTGTGAGATTAAACAAAATAAACCACATGCTCCAACAATGATAGTTTAATAGATGTTCTAATTAGTGATAGCCAATTTATTATAATAATTGGTAATTGTAATACATTACTTGCAAAGATACTACTTGGGGAAGTATAGTTATCCCATACTCTGTTGTAATTATTAGAAAAATATAATAGCCACACTACCTGTAAGATGACACTAAAAAGAATTTGAGGAATATATGAAACTCTCTACCCAGGGTCTTATTTCTTTTGGTCTATCTTTATAAACTCCTCCATTTAATTGCAGCAGGAGCTCCATTTTCACACTAAAAAAACAACATGGAATTTCATTTCTTATGCCTGCGTGTTTCACCAGACACTGTGTTTTCACTTTCATGAACATTTGAAAAGGCAATGTGAACATGTCGTGGAAATGGATATTTAAGAGTATTATCTCAACAGTTTGAGTACTTGTGTAGTGTGCTGTTACTTTGCTGGTCTAGAATTGTCGGGAAACTTGGATTTATGATTATAGGCAAATTTTTGAATCATTTCACACATACAGCGGAGTTTCTGTACAGACTACCTTTGCTTATAATTGGGTTTTACTCTGATTTTGATAAGAAAGGAAAATTACTACTTGTAACGTCTGCTCTCTACCTTTGCACAGTAGCTCATTTATATTTGTTTTTTACTTCTATGAACAGCAGTTGTTAAAATTTAGAAAATGACTTGTGAAAACCATCCACTTATATAGTCAGTATTAATTTTAAAATGGAAATGGCTTAATTGTTAGTCTTAATTATTTTTTTTCAGTAGCAAAGGGAATGAATTCATTAGGCATATTAGACTTCAGTTCTGCAAACACTTTGCTTGGTTTTCAGCCCGTGAAGAGTCGTGATGAGTGATGACTTTTCTTTGTTCAGCACTGGAACCTGTTTGCCAGCCCCAGGTCTAATTGCCCACTCTAATGTCTCAGCCAAAGACAGCAGAAAGTTTGCGCACTGAGGACTGCTGAAATTAAGGTTTCTTTTCCATCCTAACTTTTTAATTTTTTGTACAAATGCAGTGTGTTGTAAAGATTAACAGGCCATTCATGGTTTTCTCTGAGGTGCCAGTCACTGTTTTATATGAAAGGTGTCTCTCAGTCATTCTCACAGGCAAGTCTCCTTGCCATGACATGAGCTGTTCGAATGATGCACAAAGCAGAGTCCACCTAGAAGCAAAATCATTGTTTCCAGATGTGAAGGTTTTTCAAAACTTAGACAAAATCCCATGAGCCCATTAGCCTTCATCCCTTGCTAGGGCTAATGCAAGGGGAAGTTCTGTGCAGAACCCTCATACTCTTCAGTGACAAATGAGATTGCCAGGCATTCACAATCAGGGTGCTACATACTCCTATCATGGGGCGAATCTTGAAAATTGAGACTCAAAGTGATAAATTATCATAAATATTTCATAGAAATATTGTAGACGTTAAGTGAAATATTTAAGAGGATTATAATAAAAATCATAATCATAATCAAGACTGCTCTTGTTTTATGGGTTATGACCATATTCTTATGTTCTTCATTTTGTGTTTAATAGAACAAGTTTGAAAGCTGATTAATAGGAAGTTTTGCATCCAGTACAGAACTTTTGTGTGACTCTGTGAATTGAAGTTTTAATAAAAGGTATATATAAAGTTGGTAAACCATTACCACCATGCTGCCAAGGCCCATCCAGTTAGTTGCTGATGTGCGTGGGAAGACAGAGCACTGCTGGCCCCCCTGCAGTCTCCAACTCCTTGTATCAAGGCAGCTACTTACTGTTTTTGTCTGTGGTTAGAGAACTGGTTTTCGGGCTCATGAAGAGCCTTAGGGTGGTTTTAGTAAGAAAAGAAGCTTGAAACCACTGTCTAGTGATGAAGAAGGACGTTTGATGGAGCATATTTTATTGTAAAGCTGCTCCCCTGGTGTTCATCTCTGTTAAGCTCCTTTTAGCTTTTCACAGCTTTTTATAGTGTTGGAAGAATGTTTCACCTGCTTTCAGGTTGAAGTAAGGCTCTACTGTATTATCTGGTCTATTCTTTCATGAAGTGTGGAAAGTCCTCTCCACCCTTGTGTTTTCAAGCTTAACTCTTCAGGGTTAATCTAGGACCTCACTTTTAATTTTCTGCTTTGTTCTCTGCTTCCCTCATAGACTTGTCAGAGGTTGGGTGATTGACTAGGATTAAGTCTTGGAGGGTATTGATTGCACAGGAGTATGTATGCACTGTTATGGAAAGAGGAAAAAATAATGTGCAAGCAGTGTTATTCTATTTCTGAGGTATCAAAGATAAAACTGAAGATGGAGGGCTATGCTGAGATGCCATTCTTGTTCCAAGAAATGGACGAGCTTGGAGAATGTGTTATTTAACACACTAAATCCTAGTTTTGAAGGCTTGATGCAATGAGTCCCTTCTTGTGCACTTTAGTAACAGCTGAGCTGAATGTTGAGGACTCTCTGAAAAGCAGTTTGGTTAGCAAGTCACTGTGCAGGGTCCTCAGGCAGACAGTAGGCAGGAGATATGACGGGAATCCAAGGTGTGAGAAGACCAGCACAGTAACTAAGTATGTAGCTATGCAAAAAGTCCTCATGTGAGAGAGTGTTGGACTGATCTGTGTGAGAATGAGGCCAACAGATTTATTGCCTAGATAGGCTAGGAGAGCCCAGCAAAATAGGAGTAAGGTCCAGTATGATGGAAGGTGAAAACCAGTAGAAAGGCAACTTGACGCTGTAATGCTTAAACATTTATGGCTCACTTCTGTCCCATGCCTATATTCACAGTTGACAAGTGATGTTTGCAAGGATTGTTTAGAACTTTAGAGGTTAGTGGGGTCCTCTCTTTTTTCCATTTCTGGTGTCGTCTGTGTTTTTTGAGAGGAGCTTGTTTAGCAATGCAACGCTAAGGTTGGTCTGAGGTAACATACCTTAGAAATCTTTCTGTCACTGAAATGCTGTGATTTGTGTTTGAGGAAATGCCTCATACAGTGTTGTGCTCAGCCTCTCCTCGTATAGCAGATGCTCCAAGCCCTTCATCATTTTTGTGGCCTTTTTCTGTACTCACTCCAGTAAGTCCATGTCCTTCCTGTACTGGGGAGCCCAGCACTGGACCCAACAATCCAGGTGTGTCTCACGAATGGTGAGGTAGAGGGGGAGGATCACCCCCCATCCCTTGCTGACAACGCTTCCCCTAATGCAGCCCAGAATGTGAATATTTTCCAGAAGTAACAGCAATCCTGAACCATCGGTCCATTACGTGCCAGTGGCTGAAATATTTTCACCACTACAGTAAAGTAATGCTTTAAAAGCTTTTGTGCTCTGCTGCTGCTCCAGGTGCATACAGCTACACAAGCCTGTGTACGGGTGCTTACTGGTGTTAGGTGCAAGTATTGTAATGAATAGGTAGTGAGCTCATGCTGGAAAGCGTGCTGAAAGTAGAAAGACAGTTATCTTTCTGTGTTGATACACACTAAAGCGTGAATGCAAACCATGTCAATGTGTAGCAGCTGCATCTCGTGTGTTATCTCAGACTCCCCTGCGTGGTAGAGAAGCCCGTGATTTTGATTTTCGCTTTCCTGTGCTGATTATATGTTAGTGAAACTTCCAGGAAATCAGAGGAGTTACATGGGTGCGAATCACAGCATAACAGATTGCTCAGTTGGCCCCTTAGTTCCCACTGACAGCATCCTCCAAGACCTAGCGCAGTCCGCACTGTAGGACTGAGGGGCTATAGTCAGCCTACCTTAATTTCCCAGATTAAGTCTAAGCACTTGTAATTAAATGTAAGGCTAATTTGAACAGAGGAACGTCAAAACCAGTTTTGGATTCACCAGAACATAGAAATCAATCCAGCTGCAATAATGAGGCCAGATGTCTGAACAAAAATGACCTCCAAGTAGATGTATACTAAGACTGCCCTGCTGGGAAACGGTCAGACAAGTCCGGTATTTACATGTGAAACAGGTCTTGACTCTGTTGATAGTGTTTTGCCTCTTGTGGTGCAAAACTGGAATGTGCAGCTAACAATTTACAATCATATGATGAAAAGCAATATTTTGAAAGCAGGTTTGCAGGGCTTTGAACTCTGAAAGCATATAGAACAAAGCAACTTTTGACAAAAATTAGGCAGGACTCTTCTGTTGTTGCCATCATTAAGATGTGTTTGAATCAGTCTCAGCCTTGCTTCTCAAACATTGCAGGCTTTTACATCTAGTTACAGATCTGAAGGTTTTTGAAAGGCTTTGTGTTTTATAAAAATAAAATATACACAGCAGCTCTGGCCGCGTAACAATATCCAAGCGACACCGAGGAGTAACCTGCTGATGCTCCTCAGTGTCTATAAAATACTGAACCCTGAGACTGCTGGACAGTAGTATCTCCTCAAAGCACAGCACAGGTGACTGCTGGCTTCCCAGGAGCATCCAACGGAGGATGCCCACCTGGGGAAGAATAAAGGGGACAAGCATGTGGTTTGGACCCGATAAATTGTGGTTGGCTTTTCGCAGACCTTTAGAAAGCTTAAGTGCAGTTTGGAGAGCAATTGTGGATGTTGCTGCAGTGATAAGCAACAAAGACAGATCTTAGACCACAAAACAAGCGAACTGCACATAAGGGAAAGACATGATGAAACAGGATTTAAGTGGGGATGGATGAGAGCATAGAATAGCGATGAATTTTACAGGAAAGCGAAGTTTTCAGCTTGTATTTTGCCTAGTCAATGTCAGAAGGGAGAGGATGGTTTTAAGGAGGGTTTCATCAGATGCAATGAGAGAAATTAAAAAGCCAGTAACCACAATTTTGTGCATTGTCAGAAAATTTTCCCTACAAAATTAGCACAGCTTGAAAAAGGGGGGAAGCACTTCATAAAGAAGCAAGAAAACGGGTGACATCAGCGTGCTGTTGTAGTCTTAAAAGTAAGAGCCTGTTACTGAAGTGACGGAAGAGAGGGAGCTGGAGGAGTGGATTACAGCAGTCAGGATGATTATTTTGAAGAATGAACCTAGTAACAGGGATGTGAATAGGTTTAAAGAGGTCTGAGGTGACCAGTGTCAAGAACAGGAAGCAGGAAATTCCTGGAACTGGGACGAGAGCTAGTACAAAGCAGAAGGGAGAGACTTGAAGGTGCAGATAGTCACCAGATGCACAGCTGTAGGGACACAGCAAAGGCAGGCTTGGTCCAACTTTAAAATGGTGCTGTGGCTGCATAGACAGGCAACTCCTCAAATAAAAGCTCAGGAGGAGCAGGACAGCAATGGTGTCTATAGGGACTATAGCAGGGTTCAGGTGATTTCACCAAAGACGGGTAGGGTGGGTGGGGAATACAGTTGAACTGCTGTAATAATAACTCCAGTATCGCTGATGTGAAAGAGAAGCAGAGGAGCTCAGCATTGCTTAAAATCAGGAGGCATTATGTTAGTAAAATGGAATTTATGTTAAAAAAGTAAACATATTGAAGACCACAAAACATTGGTGTTCCACAGTGTTAGGGCTGTATCAGTCCATCAGAAAGACAGCTCAGAAACCTCACAGCACCACTCTGAGAGAGTATTGCTCCCATGTTATAAGTGAAAAAAAAATAGCAAAAAGGAGCTTAGCACCTTGGCTGAGCAGAGCACTTGGAAAATGCATGAATGGTGAAGTGGACTCATTGACTTCAACGACACTGCTTTTTCTTAAAGTTACATAGGGACATAAGTGCCTTGCTGAATTGGGAGCCCAAGGGTAGGGATTAGAACTTGTGTTTTCTTGGCTCTCCGCCTGAGCAAAATTGGTTATGCCACACCGATCCTGAAACACAACTTCTGTTTATATTATTTGCAGAGTGCTGTGGGGAAATGAAAGCTGGTAAGGCATAATTTTATTTGTGTGCTTTGAAATTTTATATTATTATGTATTTCTTGTTGCACTGTGATGAAGCTCTGATTTCCATATTAAAATTAATAAAATGAAAATAACATGAATGCAATATTCCTGCTGAATACACATTGACTAGAGAATGTTTTCATATTATTCCATGGGCATATTTATGACAGCCTATTTCACTGTGTCTTGAGAAGGCTGCAGGTCCAAAGGAACTTTAATCATTCACATTTTGCTTTTACAGTTACAAGAGAATTCACTTACAATTCAAATGTGAATACCACTTTTAAACTAAGCAGTACTAGTAAGTTCCATTGTAATGATGTATAAGCATTTTTAGACTGTTGCCAGCCTATAACAGTGTGTTTATGAAAGCAATGACACTAACTGGAGAGAAATAATCTGCTAAAGTAGAGCTTATATTTCATAAATAACAGTCCTTTGTTTTATCATGGATACTGGGCAGAGAACAAGAGTGCCACAGCTTTGATTTGGGTTCAACTAAATACATCAAATTCATTCAGATGTGCCTGTATTACTTGGACCTCTCCACTCAGCAAAGACTGAATAGTCTCCAATAAATAGTATCAGTGCTCTATAGGACTTGGCAAACATGCACTGTGCATTCAGAAGGCTGGTGCGTTTGTAAGTTATGGTTGTCTATAATCACTGGTTCATCCGGATGAATGCAGGGATCATGGGTTGTTCCTTACATCCGTGCAAATGTATCATAATCTACATTACACTAGCGATGCAGTATATTAGAGAGCCCTCTGCTCAGTGTCCAATTACATAGGAAGCAGACCAGCAGGAGGAACCTGAGTATCTGTACAGCACATGGACTGCACCTCCCTTATTTCACAGCCTTTGTGCAATCTCCTCTTTCCTCATCTCCCCCCTAAAATATTCATGAAGTTGCCAGCGGGGAGAGCATTTCACTGCAGGGGGAGAGAGATAGAGGTTGGATGAAATTTTTCTAGGGTTTCTTGCTTACTGTCAGCCCATTCTCTTAGGACACGCAGCTTATGTTCCCCCAGATAAGTGTTTTTTTAGGACGGAGAAGTGATCTGACAGGCTCACCTATGAAAGGCACTTCTCAAGACATCATCATAACTTTTATCCCTGCTGTCTTGGTGAAACTTCTACCTATGGGATAGGAAAATAAGCATCAGATGCACAAAGATGTTTTGTGAAAGCATTTTCCTTTGTCACTCTTGCCCAGCTACCTCCTGTGGGATTTATGACCTTAGAAGCATTATGACAAATGAATCATTGTTTCAGTAAATTTGATTTCAGGGTGCCAAAAGGCTGTCATTTACGTCAACATTTGGTTTTGTTTGGTAGCTCTCTGCTACCGGACATGAAAAAAAGCAAGCATCAATGGCAACAATTTGAATATTTTATTAAACAATACAGCAGCTTTCATTGAAAGCTGTTATCACTGACATTCACAGCATGGGCCATGTGATGGTATGTGGTGGCGTTTCCTGCCCAAGCTGTTGTGAATACTCTTAATGAAGAAATGTAGTTGGGAGATGTTATTCCTGCTCTGGTTCCATGAATCCAGAAAATATTAGATGAACAAAGGAACTGTTCGTTCTCTGCGTCATCAAATAAAATTTCTTCACTATTCTTCGAGTTGTCTATAGCCTTTAACGTGGCTTTTCATGTCAGAAAAATAGTTTTTCCAACAGATTTTCTGGAGAGGAAACTATATTTTGGAGTATATTACCTAAAATAAAACACCATATACTCTTAAAGAAGTACTTGTATATTATTTACAATACCAAAAAAACCATACTGTAAAACTACAATATAATACCATTTAATGATTTTCAGTGTTTTAGTAGTAGGACAACTTTCTGATGAAGATGCTTCTGTACCTGGTCCACAATCCTCCCAAAAGTATGAAAATAGATGCACTTCTAGACTCTGTCCCCCAGGCAATCTTACTGATGAGAAAACATAGCGTCTCTATTTGTGGTCCTTCATGTTTTAGTTGATTGTACTTTGTGGTCAAGAATATTTTCAGTAATGAAATCTTTACGGGTCTATTCCCTTTTTGAACCCAAAATAAACTTCAATTTTGATTATATGAACTCAAGGAGGACTCAGTTATTTGTTCAGAATAATTAAAGTACATTAAATAACTTTAGGTTTTAATCTTATTTGCAAAAGTGATTTAATGTTAACTGGGAAGACAGCACCACGGAATACAATTTAACTAATAAGCTTTACATTTCTCATGTTGCTTTGGTTTATGGCAGTAAAGAAAGTACGTGGGAGATCATGCCAAGCCATTGAAACCTTAAATAGACACCCTCGTTGCTTTTCTGAACTGCTTACCTGTGTGGAAAAATGCTATAACTTCCCAGCATAACAGTGTGTAGTTTACTACTGGTTTATGGCAGAGAGAAAAAGATTCATCCTAAAGGCATTGCCAGAAATTAACCCATTTTAGAGACAAAGTTTACCTTTCAGTGGACTGCCAGAAAAAGGTACGTATCAGACAGATTTTATCCATATCACAGAATAAAATTCTGTTTTTTCTTGCATGCAAAACATATATTTTAATATTGCAGCACTAATAAGTATATGGAGGCACACTGAGGCCTTTGACGCCACAGTCCCTTTCTGTGAAGACTGTCCTGCGTACAGCTGATATCCTCCTTTTATTTTCTGCATGCATAAAATGCAGCAGGATGGGTTTCCTTTTGCTACCTGTTATTTGGGAGGGGAAATCAGTTCAAGTGCACTGTACTCTCTGGTTGATAGTTACTTGAAAGCGAAAACACATTAACAGAGCACTGACACTGAGGTGATGCAGAACCAGAAATGTTCCTCTTGCTTCTCTGCACAGCTCTCAAAAGCAGTGTCAGTCGCTATGGGGAACTATAAAAGGCCATAGCAACACTACGAGAAAATGTTTTTTACTGCAGCTTTGGTGGGAGCCTTTTGTTTCTCTTCCTTTGGCTTTTCAGTCACACTGGAGGAAGGGTGAGGTCGGTGTTTTTTAATGGTGTTGCACAGCACAGATTAATGTTTTCCTCTTTATCTGAATGTATTTTGCGGCAAATACAGCATTACAGAGATGCATGAACACCACAGTGCTGAATTAAATACTTGTTTTGGGGAAGACCTGCTGATTTAAATGCTGTCTAGCAGCCATTGGGCATTAGAATAAATACACTGCATTTATTTTTGTGAGAAAGTGGGAAATAGTTAGAGTTTGTAATGACAGATCATTGGTAATTATGGGCAGGATTGTTTTTGTAGAAAATTACAGATGGAGATCGTCTCACCCCACTTGAGAGGTCTACTTCTGAGCTCATGACCCAGAACTTCTCACAACTGTTGTGGAGAAATGGGCACCTTAAAAATGCAGTTCTCTCCACCTATTGGTTTTGGGATGAAAGGAATAATTTTCTAGAGATGCCTGCTTCTCTCCATCGACTGTAGAAGGAGCTGAGGGGATGTCTGCCTTCTGGTTGCCTAAATTAGGGCACAGTAACTCCATGCAGTAGCAATACTCTCCAAACTGATTATCTCAAGAATAGGGAATCATCCTTCACGTGGCCACTTATTTTTTTAGTGGCAGACGTCTTGTATCTGTCCAGTTTGGAACATGTCAAGTGAAGAACGGCCGTACATCTGTCGCTATACCCTCATTTAGTCCCTGCCTCCCTCAGGGAGCTGTGTGTGTTTCCCAGCACTGCCAGGGTGCGCCTCAGCACCAGGTTCCTGCCACTGGCCTTTCCCAAATTAATTTGGGGCTCCCTTCCCTGTCCTGTCGCACAGGGCCCTAGCCAGCTGGCTGCCACGTCGTGCTGGCTTTCACTCTCTCCTTCTGCACACCTATGTATTGTTAGCGCTTTTATATCAGTGGAACGGCTTCCTAGGGGAAGCCAGCAGCCCACCCACCATCATCATGGTACCTTCAGGAGTCTGGGCGTGAGCGGCAGGCAGGTGCCCACCTCAGGGGTGAATGCTTTGGACCAGAAAACCGTTGCACAAAAAGTGTGGAGGGGTGGGGCAACACCTCCTCCCATGCCTGGGTTTGTCTTGGAGGCTGATGGTACACGAGTGCCACCTTGCTCTGTCCCCTAACATGGGAGTTTTCTTCTGGAGGTGGAGTTTTAGGCACCTGCGAAACATACTGATTGAGAAATGAGCTGTCTCCAGAGATCAGGTGTTCCCAAAATAAGGAAGAAGGTCTTGGATGGGCATATATATATTTCTATTTAACTCCAGCTTTAAGCACTCAGGCTCCTTTTTGCATAGCTTTGAGCTGGAGTGCTTTACTTCATTTGCAAATACAGTGGGATCAAATAGATGCGAAACCATGGAGCAAACTATTTGACATTCAAAACTTTGTCTTCAAAATCCCTGACTACAGAGGATCTTTTAAATGTTGCAGATATACCTGCATGAAATTCAAGTGCAAAACACCATGCACTGAATTTTGGGGAGAATTTTTTAGTGGTCATTAAATTTGTTTTCAGAATTATGTTTAGCTGCCCATTAAGGCCCACAGGAACCATGGAAATCTTTGTATCTCTGAATGACAGGAGTGTTAAATCTCCCATTGCTATAAAATGTTACAGGTCTAGCATTAAGGAATCAGAATGTAGTGAAGTTTAATTAGTGTGTTCTACAAATATATGTATATATAATTGTGTTCTATAAATGCTCTGAAACAAGTCATTAAACATTATTATGCACTATGATTATTTCACCACTCAGCAGAAAGTGCATGAGTGTTATCCCGAAAAAAATATCGAGCCACATGTAACCTTTACAAAGATTCTTAACTCACTTTATAATCAAAGTCTCATTTCTGTTGCGATGCTATTATTTTAAGTCTTGAGGTGCTTAAAAGTTAGCGATGCTGCTGTCTGCTTTTTCCGATGGATGGCATTGTGAGAAAAAGCCCAGGATGCCCATTTCTGCTCCGATTTCTACTTTCAGGTCACTGTGGAACTTCACATCACTACTTTTTCAAGGTGCTAATTTTCTTTATTTCCATATTAAAATTACACTTAGTTGGATTAATTTAAATAGGTTATAGAACATTTACAAATCTTGCAAAGACGGCCTTTTTTTCCTTTGAAACTTGTGCAGTATTCAATAATTCCCCACTGTTGTACAACAGTACCTGGGATGAATTTCTGCTTTTGCTCAAAATGGAAAAATACCTTATTTAATGATACTGTGCTAGAAAAGCTTTCAGACAATTTTCTTACAGACAGCTGGGTAAAGCCATGTGCTGTGCTACATCTAAAGTATGGCTGTTTTAAAATTTATGTTTCTTTACAGCAAACTGCCCAAGCACAAATAAGTCATCTGTTTTAACAGCTCCTGGGGCTTAGGTTCAACACTTTCATTCCAAACTCCATTACATATTGTGGATGCTTATCTTATCTCACTGATCAAATAAAAAGTTATAGGAAAAAATATTGTTTTGCTTTTAAGAGCCTCATTCTTTGCTGGTTTTCCTGAAAAGGGAGATAGATGTGGAGATGGCTGCAGCAGTGTTTCAAAATTCTTATTCTCTCCCTTTCTGGGATTTTTTGGATGATTTTTTTAGGCTTTCATTGAAATGGTATTTCCTGACTCATACAGTTTAGGGGTTTTTTTTGGTTTTGTTAGCATGTATTAAAATAAACTGAAAAAGGAAAACAGTACAAATAAGCAGCTGGAAAATCTTGAAACTATGAAACTACTGACTGAGATTTTGTGACCTTAACTAATAATTGTATTATCTGATTTGCAAATAGCATATACCTTCTTTCCTCTCTGAAACCCCAGCCCTTTCAAGATTATCCTTCAAAACTTGAGCCATGTGGTTTTAATTTGTTATTAGTTTTCTGTAGTTTCTGTAAAGAGAACTTCCATTGACTTTGCGTAACAGCATGACCCCTGGAAGAGGAGATTCCCATTTCAACTGTTCCCTGTACTGTGCCATAACATCCCTCCATTTCCTTGACTGTGCCCTGTAGCGAATACTGTGAACTGGGAACACCAGTTATGATGGCTACCAGCAATAAATCTCAAAGAGTAGAGATGACATGACACATCAATAAATGTCACAAAACCAGAGCTAGTCAGAAAACTGCCAGGGAAAACAAGATTTCTTGTCTTTGTGTGTAAGGGTGTAATTTTTTTTTATTTTGACATTGAAGTGAGTTGCTTTCAGAGCTAAAACCAGGTAGGACTTCTTAAATGCAAAAGAAGCTTCTATGTAATAGGCATTTTGACATGGGCCACCATGTGCTCTATACTATTGGCAGCATTTAAGGAAATCAATTTCACCAGTCTGCACTAGACAGAACTTGGGACTAAAGTGTGTGCTTCTGTGCTGGAGCAGATAATAATGGCAATACGAATGCTTGATAGAGGAACAGTTAGGAAACAAGAAGGGACTTTATTGGTGGGAATACATCCTAGTAGCAGTGACATTATCTACGTACTCCCAGCTTTTACTGTTCTTGAGGACAAGGTGGTTGCTAAGCAATCACAGAATTGGACAAGCAGATTCAGAAGTTGTTAGCGCTGCTTGAAGTGGGAAGTTCACAATCCAAGCTGCATGTCCGCTCCGAGGAAAGGATAAGCAGATGAATAAACGCAGCAGTGAACCCCCCAGTGCTATATCTGGTAGAAATCTGAAGCGGCCTTTGAATGTCTGAGTTCCCTGGGTGACACAACCTTTCCAGGTAATGACAGTATACTCCCGAATCTCTGATTACAGTCAGTTGCTCAAGGAGTGGTACGGAGCAGGTCTTTGCTGGACCACATCAGTGTTTCTCTGTCTGTTGTTATAGGTCATCAGCTAGTTCTCAGTTTTATCCAGTAGACAGAGGCTCCTATAAAGATCATTTCTTCCAAAGAGAAGACAGAAGGCTGTATGAGTTACATGATTCATTTAAGTGCCATACGTGGACCCTCTGACCTTACACCTCACCAAGGTACACATTTACAGCCCCTGCACAACAAACTTCAAGAAACGAGTTAAGCCCTTGAAGCACAGACAATCTATGTGTATTTTGTCCAGCAATGATTTGGAAATATATAAGTAGCTATGGCTGGAAAAAGAGCTTCTGAAGCACGGTTTGTCCAGTAGCATGAATTCAGACACAAGACATTACTTCATACCAGTAAAGCAAATGAACAGTCCTGGTTTTCTCAAGAGCTCAATATAGAGAAAGGAAAGCTAAACCTGCAAAGCTGAATATACTTAGATGACAAAAAGATTAGCTCTAAGAAAAAAAAAANAAAAAAAAAAAAAAAAAAACAATCCAAGTTTACCATAACTATACCAATGCAAAACAAATAAGCACAAAAGAAGGTGTTACATCGAGGAAGCTGGAGCAAAAGTGAAGCAGTTAGAATATGGAGGCAGAGTCAGGATTTCTGCAAAACACAGATAAAACTTAATGGTTGTACACAAAAGAATAAAAAAGTAATGGTCATGATGGACAAAGATGGAGTGACAAAAAAGATGAAGATTCATTGAAAAACTCAGACAATGCAAACTCTGACTTCTGATATAGAGAAGGGAACACACAGTTCAGGCTGAGTGAGTCTCATTTGAAAGGAGAGTATAAAAGGATAGCATAAGCAGGTGAAGATAACATCAGAAATGCCAAAGGAACAAAATGAGATATAACTAGCAAGAGACATCAGAAATGTACCGGTAGCGACAGAGAGACACCAAGAAAAGAATTGGTCTACTGCACAGCAGAAAGAGAAAGCTATTGATTGACAAAGCTGAAGTGTCACAAGTGTTACATAGCTTTTTTGTTTAGCCTTACTGAAAGTGTCAGCTCTGATCAGACACAACCAAACAGTGGGAACCCAGAGCTCTTAGTCTGGTTACACTCAGCACGTAGTTGCAGGTACAATGTTGACATTTCATGTCACTCACAAAAATCTAAATGACGTAATAACTTTCTAGTGCTATAGAAAGTTGACAACTAGCATACAACACTCAGTGAGATGTTTACAGGAACTTGCATGCCCTGAATTTGTCAATATTTTATGTTAAGAAGGACTTCGAAAAGCTGGATGAGCAGCCTTTGTTCTGCTCAGGTTAAGTTGGTTTCTTATTTCATGTATCGGAAAGATGAGTACCTCTGAAAACAAAGTTCACCTGTGCTTACTTGGATGGGCCATATCATTGCCATACAGCCCATTGTGCACTTTAGCTGGACTGAATAATGTTTTAGTGCTAGCAAATCGGTATCTAATTGATATGCAAAATATTATACTAAGCCCAGGCACTCAGGGGTCTCTTTGTTGTAGAATGGGGAAAAAAATCTCTACAGCAATTTAATTCCATCAGCTTTCCCAATCACTTCAAGCAATTAGTTCTGAAGACTTTTGCTGAAATTTACATAAAACACATCCTTCCCTCTAATCCATTTTAAAAGTGATAGATTATTTCTTGTACTGCGCTGCCAAAGGTGAGGAGCAGAAGGAGAGAGTGTGCTTGGGCTGCAGCAGGCGCTGAGAACAGTTCCAAGAAGGCTGAGCTGCCAGTTTCCCTCATTGGTCTCAGTAGAGTTACACCTTAGTGTAGTGGGAACGACGGATTAGCTGATCCCTGTTAGTGAAAGGAGGTCATCCATAAAGAGGATGTCCTAAAAATGGTCTGGAATTGGTAGACAAGGAGAAAACAATTGGTAGAAAATGGAGGTAGACCAAGTGCTCTGGGAGAGTTGGGTGGGCAAAGTAGTTGAGAGAATGAGAACAGAGCTTGTTTGTATGTTCTTAGCTTCTGTGACCAAATTTCATGTGAGCGTAGGATGAACAGTCGGTAATGCTGCTCACAGCCTGGGTTCTTGCTGCTTTCTACCACTGCTTGGAGTACCGGAGTCTACGTTGTATGGACAAACCTCATCCAAAACCAGAGCTCTAAAAGAGCTTGGGTTTTTTTCATGTGCAGACCAAAAACTTGTTAGAGAGCGCTTCTTGGAATAAGAGTGTGAATAGCAGCTATTGCAACTCCACAGGTGGTATTATCCTTGTATCATACATAGAAGTATTTATTTCATTTCATACTGGGGTATGGATTCAAAGGAATCCCAGTGCAAGGTAGACTGGATTGCCTCTCTGGTCTAAGAAAGTTGGTGGTGCAGTGAGAAGGCTGAAAGTTCTCTTACGTGTGTCTTTAATGAATAGATATGCTTTTATTTTGAACTCTTGTATTGATTGTTTATATTAGGGATGTACAAAATAATTCTTTTATGATGTGTCAGTGCATTTAGAGTAGCTACAACTGTTTTAAAACTAAAATAATAGTTTCTGATATCCCCAAGTCTATTAACCGAGTTAAAAGCTTTAATATAAAATAGCATAATTGTTTTCAGTTGCTTTTCTCCTTACTCACCTGATTAGGACCAGAAAAATTTTGTTATCATTTGGAAAATACAGGGTAATTCTCAGTATCAACTGAGCTTAAGTTTGGTCTTGTTTCAGTCAGTGATTCACTTTTATTTTTTGGACTTACTGCCTTAGTGTTGCAGTATCTCTGTACACCTGAACGTGGACTTCATCTAGTGTCATCTGAAGGAACTCAGTGCCCTGTGTCGTGCAGGCACTTGATTACTTGCTAGCCTGCNCTGCCTTAGTGTTGCAGTATCTCTGTACACCTGAACGTGGACTTATGCAGAGCAGTAACAGGGGAAGAGGAGAAAGGGGAAATGCAGTCATGATCAGAATGGGAGATGCAGGAGCTGTGCACACTATGTTGCATGGCACAGTCGTGCAACCCTGACTGTGATATGAAGCCCTGGAACGTGTGTGAAGTCAAGCAGTGGTGAGAGAGGGGATAAGATCTCCTTTGTGCTTCCCAGGAATTTTATGCTAGGCAGCTACCGATGCAAAAGAAGTTATCCTGCTTCACACTGGAGTGGATTCAAAATCAGGCCTTGTACTGTAGCACCCACAGGAGGGTGATCCCATCGTTAGACCTAGTAGCTGGGAGACTTTGGTTCACCTTTCTGTTCTTCCCCAGCATCTGATGTGATCTTATTAGAATTCTCAACACCAGATTCCCAGAAGCTATTCAGACAAAGTCCCTGGGGTTTCAGTTTTGTTCGAACTGGAAAGAAGATGTCCTTAGCTTTTCTGCTGAAGGTCTGCAAAAATGAGGACAACCTGCTCCCATTCATGGGCATGTGGACGAAAGTGATGCAGAAAACATAAAAAATGGAGATAGGTTAAAGATGTGCTTTCAAACATATATAGCTAAAACCTGTTACCTTTCTGTTAAACTACTTGTGTTCTCTAGAAATGCTTCGGTGTGACTGATTATATTTTAAGGCATTTTGAATATTTTTCTGGAGAATCGTGACAGAGATGCATTGTGGAAAGTTCTTCTGCCTTGGCTTCCGTTTTTCCCACATCATCTAGCATCATCTGAAGGAACTCAGTGCCCTGTGTCATGCAGGCACTTGATTACTTGCTAGCCTGAATTTGCTTCTCTGATACTTCAGTATGGGTATTTCATAGAATCA